>CM039651.1:12151442-12751442 GCA_022405125.1 Anthidium xuezhongi
GCCTTCACTTCAGTGACCAAGATTGTTTGAGCCTCGGGTGAATGATTGCAGGATGCGATAGCGGCTATCAGCATCCTGGCCATGTTGTACTGTTTATCGCTAGAGTTCTCTGGCAACATCGGCAACAGCTTGTCCAGAAGGAAAGCTAGAGCCGTGGTATCCTCCGTCACCATCTCGCTTTGTCCTGCACGGTACACATGCTCTGTAATCAGACCTGCCACCGCGCTATAGGAGCGAACAGCCTCTGCGAGTATCTTCAAAATAGCAGACTTCGCCAGCAAAGGTTTCTTCGCCTCTTCAGACTCTGCTCTGGTGTTGCTGCTGGCGTCTGGATAGATCTTCACAGGGATTATCTGGGAGACCTGATCATCATCATCGATGGTGTCGTTTGTCGCAGTCGTGTTGTTCCTCAGCACGTCCCGTCGAGAGGACGAGCCTTCCACGGTGGAGTTCAAGTAAGAGGCCTTCTTCTCGGGGCTCCTGGTGGGTGTAGAGGTTTTCTCGTCGGAGGTGACCGGCGTAGGCTTGATGAGAGCGTTCAACAAGTCCTTGACCACGGATATCGAGGCTTCCGCCATCATGGGCAAGGCCGACGTGTGATTAGGAGGCAGGGCCTTCACGATCAACCTGTTATCCCCGTCCTCCTTCCTCAGCAAACTGATGTCCACCCGTAAGATGTTTGCACACACTTCTCTGTATACTTCAGGGTTACGACAGACCGCGCTGTTTATCTGGCGGGTCATGAAGAGGATTTCCTTGCAGGCGGGTGGTATATTGCCCTGGGTGCGACTGCGGATCACCTTCTCCATGGTCTGGCGAAGGGTGCCCGGCTCCTCCAACGCGTGGCGTATCAGAAGGGTGCTGAGACTTATGCAACCTGCAAAGCTGCTCGATTCGGACATTTCCAGCAGAAGCTTCACGCCTCCTTCGCGAACGAAGATTTCAGCGTTCTCGTAGTCTCTGGTTAATCGTAGACACACCTTCATCGAGGCGTGCAAAGCGTCCCGGTCCACGGGGATGGCCATCAGCTTCACGCAGGCGCGTATTATACCTGGGGCCATGCTGGAGTCCAGTCCCTGAAGAACGGTGCTTCTTTTGTCATCTATTCGGTTCTCGTCGGTGTCCATGTTCGTGTCGGAACCGGACCCACCGTCTTCCGGACCTGTGTGCAACTTGAAGCCCATGGTGATGGGTCTCCTGTTGTCGCTCTCCTCGTTCACCTGCGTCATGGAGGAGAAGTTGATCACGTATCTCCGTTTGTTGCAGGACACTCTGGTGCTGGTCTCGCCGGCCCAGTACGCGTCGTTGATTATCCTGTTGTTCACGGACGAGTACAAGGTCCACCTGCCTGTGCTCAAATCGAACCACTTCCACATTCTGTTGGTTATCTTGTACATAAATTCCTTCCTCTTCGTCAGTATGGCTACTTTCTCCAAGCGTTCGATAAGCAGCAACAACGGTGCCAACCATTTCGGTGTCTTCGAAGCGGGTGTATCTTTATTACCTTCTTTAACGATCCTGTTTTTATTCGCTGTAAGGGGACCCTCGCTCAACACCAACAGACGCACGAGTTTGTTCAAAATAGCGTATTCTTCTACAATTTGAGCACACGGTACTCGCATTTCTTGGAACGTTCCCTCAAAGAACATGGTGTACAGATAGATACGTCCGGTGACTTTATTGGCCTCCTCGCATTCTACTAATCGTGCACCAGCGTTTGGATCCTGGCTCTCAGCGATTCCAATCAGATAATCGATCAAGCTGCCGATTTCCTTCATGAGTTGTCGCAGCATGTTATCGCGCCACTCGTCCCCGTTTCTTTTAGCAATGGCGACTAACAGGTCGCAGATTCTGTATACAGTATCAGGCATTAGGTCCAGCAAGTTCAGACACTGGCTCAACGCGTTGCGCGTGAACTCGTCTATGCTCTCCGTGATGGTCGTTTGACGAGCTGGTTCCTCCGAGCCAAAAACTTTTCGCGTATCAGACTCTCCAAGAGACATTGCTATGGCGTGCATTATCTGATCGTCGTCCACCAACTCCAGGTCCATTATGATGTCCTGTCCACTTGCGTCACCTGCAGGTACGTCTGATCTGCGCAACGTAGCAGGATTGGTCAAAAGGTAATCCGTGGCTTGTTCCACGGTTACTGTATGAAGCAAAGCCTCGATGCAATGAGCTCTGCTGAAGCCCATATCCATCAATTGTCTGAGATGTTCTGGGTTCACGTCTGGTTCTAATTCTTCTCTGCGATCGGATATCGTTCCACTTCTGCTGATTCCGCTGGTTCCGCTGGTACTGCCAGAAATCGTCGCCTCGTTGTTTTCTTCCTTCTCAGCGTGTTCTTTGATGATCTGTTCACTTCTCAAAATATGTCGTAAGATGGACAAGATCAATTCTGTCATGTGCGCCCCATAACTCTTCAGCGGTTTCTTTCCCCACATCAGCATCACCGCCTCGAAGGCTTCTTTGTGGATATCGGTGAGATACTTTATCGGGTCGAACGTTTCGTACACCTTGAACAACCCGGTGGACTTCAAGGAGACAACGTATGGTGAATCAAGCAGGGTCTTTGGATTCACCATTTTTTCTAGGATCATCAGCCAACCGTCCAAAAATTCTCCAGTACAGTCAGGCAAGTTTGGATGTTCCAATCCTTCGGATAAAAGAAACTGTCCTCCTCCAGATAATACCCAATGGAACGCGCTGAAAATATGTACATAATATAGAATTAAATTATCTGAAAATTAAGAAATATATTCATCAAATTAGCTGTGGAGACTTACGCAAAAAATGCATTCTGTCCGCCCAGTTTGACGAATTTCTGAAGCATCAGGTGAAAGGGGTAACCTTTATCGTCAAATAAAGCAGGAGGCACGAAGCTCAGGGTGCACATCAGAAAAGTTACTTGAAGCTTAGGCACCGTTGACGGAGGCAATTTGTCCCACGACAGTCCACGAATCAGGACGTAGTTTAACGCAGTCGCGACGCTTCTCGCCGCGTGCGAAGGAAGAGCAGGTATCAAAGACATCTGTTGTCCCCTGCGTTGTCTGATCGGAGAACCCATGCAAAGTTTCACGAGTATGGCGAACAGCTCCGCCAATGCTCTACCCATTTTGGAAGTAAGTCCCAGCAAGTGTTTAGGATACACGAATCGATGAGAGCTCGGAGATGCTCTTCCTGGACTAGGATTTGGCTTCTCGTCTACCTCCATAGGAACCGGTGGCGGATCTGTGCTCAAAGCTTCCATGGCTGTCGTCATTCCGTTGCTTCCCATGTCTGAAGACGCGGCGCCAGACCAGCCGGAATTCTCACTTTCGGTCTTCGATTCAGGCGGTACCAACTTGTCCATGTCCTCCTTTCCAAAGTCGCAACCAGCTGGGATAAAATCCTCGGTGGTAAGCGCCAACAATGCTGTGCTCTCCCAGATCAGGGCCGTGTATAGTTCTGAAAGGCCTTTCAGAACCGTGAGACCCAACTCTGAGCCCCAATGGTTCATAGCCAAATTTCTGATCTCGCTCTGGCTGGTGCGGCACACCTGAGCGAACATTATGATATATCCGTAAGCGGCGTTCATGGCGTGGAGCAAGGGCGTCGCCGTGTCGCTGGTGAAGGCTGTTTCCAAGTTCGGAGCGGATACGAGTTCGTGCAACAGAACAGAACCCCCTGGAGCTTCCATGTAATTGTACAATGGTTTCAGTAGATTTAAAACCTCGTTTAATTGAGACAAACCAGTTTTTAAAACAAGTGGTTCGCGAGCAAGATTCTGAAAATGAAAAGGAAGATTAAATTCTGTATAAGATACAAACTGATGGTAAATTTATTTGCTAAAGTTTTAAGAGATCTTACCAGAATACTTTTACAAACTGTGGCCACAGCTTGAGCTGTCTGCGCGACCGAATAATCCACTGGAAGGTTAGGCAAGCCCAAAATTGACAATAGCGGTACAAGGCCTTTCTGAGCAACGAATTCTCTGCAGTGGTCGTCCGTGGAATTGTTGCTGAGGATAGCATCGACGAACTTTGTCACGTTCTGTATATATTCCATCAAAGCTATCGGGGTCTTCTCTCTAGGCTGAGGTGGCGGACCAGGTTGAGCGGAAGACGACGAAGACTGTTCTTCGCGTTGGGGATGCGAGCTGGTGCTGGCTTCTTCTTCGTCGTCTTCTTCCTCGTCGCTGCTGCTTCCGCCTCCGCCTCCTCCTCCTCCACCAGAATCGCCAACACCAACTCCGACAGACTGTCCAGAGGACTGACGGTTTCCGGAATTCGAATTCGACTGAGAACTGTCGAATTTGTCCTCCGCTTGCAGGCAGATGTAGCGAGGATCGCAGCCCATCACGCAAAGCTCTTCCAGCAATTTTATAACGGCGGCGATCGCGTCCACCTTCAGGCTCGGTTGATGTCTCATCAGCTCGTCCATCGCGTTGCCCAGATTCGATGCTGTGTCGCCCAAAGGATCCGTGCTTCGGCGACGCTTCATCGCAGGAAGGTACATCGGCGACAGTAATACTTTGAACAAGCGTTCGAACGGACGTCGTTTCACGAACGACTCCAGACCTCGTTGGTTTAAGCATAGGGCACTGAACACGTTAGGCAGTGATCCCAGAACCTCTCTGCTAGCGGGAATCTCTTTGATGAGCAAAGCGTGCAGCACAACGTCGGTCAGTCCGTTGTCTTGCAGCGACGACAACAAGGAAGGCTCCTGGAAAACGTACACGGTTACAACGTCGGTTGCTAGAAGGAACAACGAGGAACCGTAGTATTCAGAGTTGCTGATAATGTGCTTCAAAGAGGAAGGCAGGGTGCCCTCCATCACGTGTCTGATGCTGTCGGAGAAGGCAGGATCCTGGATGATTTTCTTTGTGAAATTTAACATTGATTTCAAAACCGCGGCACGTTGGGGCAGGCAAGTTTTGCCGGTTTTCAAAGCCGAGTAATCGGGTATCTGTTCGTTTTTCTCGTCCGCTTTGGAGCTCATATTCTCGTCCTCCGAGAACTCCATAGGATTGGACGACTCCTCGCGCTCGTCGTACGCCTCGTTCATGCGACGAGAACCCGCGGGATTCTCGTCACGATCTATCGATCGCTCCCGAGCGGTCTGTGGATTCTCCTGGTAATGCGTCGGTTCTATCTCAAAGGGCTGCTCCTTTCTGCAGATATTCACCTCCATGTCGAGGCGATTAATGAAGCTCGCTAGGCCACCGTGCGCTTGAAATCCCTGCATATCTATGTTCGTTATTAAATCTATCACGCGAACTGCTCTCGTTACGAACTGCAAAAGAAAATCGATCACATTACTCGTTAGAGAAATTTATGTGCGATACGGTAACAAAAGAATGGAGAAATCTTACCGTTATGTGTTCCAGTTCGCTACCAGGCCAATTTATAATCTTTAACAAACTCTCCATCATGCCGCAGCTAACCAAAGCCTCGCCTCCAGCCTCGTAGCTCGCGAGATGATAAAGAAAGCTGAACAATGCCGTTACCAGTGACAAAGGGAAGGGTTGACCATCCGGTTGTGGTGAAATCAATGACGAGATACAGGTGCGAATTAATACGGGGAGAAATCCGTGATACGAGCTGGCTCCGGTCACGTCGATGATCATGTTTAACCTCGAGCCAGGTTTTCTGGAAATTAAACGAACAAAATTAATCTTCCAGAAAAACAACGAATAAAGATTTATGGTATTGAAATTTTGCTTACTTTGGAAAATGTGGATTACGATCTAAATGAATAATACTAATAAGAGTTCGCAGTGCTGCCGCGCGAATTTCAACGAGGTGTGCGTGTGGAAGTTCCAATAATTCGACTAATTCTTCCAAGAGTCCAGGATGCAGCAAACAACGTGCATTTTCTTCCAGTTCGCTATTATATACAAGTACCGACAACGCTTGTAGTCGAGCGTGTACGCATTGCAAGCGTCTTCGGTAGTCGGAAAAACTGTGTGCCAGCCTTATATGTGTGAATAACGCAATCTGAAAATATTTTCATAATTTACATACTTTATCTTTTCATTACTTATAAAGCAGGATTGAAACAGTGTGTGTTTACCTGTCTATCTTGGGGTACATTATAGACTTTTAATAAATCGTTCATTATCTGTGCTGGAGTTTTTCCAAGTTTGTCCACATTCTCTATATGTATGCATGTTACAAGATTCGTTTGTCCAGATTTTTTGGTACCACTATTGGATGTGGTATTCGACGCATCTGTTGTCGGATTTTCTGCATAAAACTCAAAATGCAATGTTGTGGCACTTGCCGGAAGTGGCTAGAGAGATAAAGAAATAGATTAAGATATTTTCAGTAGAATTACATCATGAATGATATTTGTTGGTTACGAATGACTTACTTTGTCTGGATATTCTTTACAACATTCTGCTAAACCGAATCCGTTCTCCTTACCGCCCCAACTCTAAAAATGACGAAAATTTTAGAGCTCTGTAGAGTTCACACGTTTCATAAGAATTATTGATTAATATATATTTATCTCACCTCTGCCAGCAGATTAAGTCTACTTAACAAAGCTTGTCTTTTGTCATTGTTCAAACGTGCAATAAAATTGCTGCGTTTACTAAACATATAGAGAATATTCAATACACCAAGCACAACATGCATGTCACAGCTCGATAATAATGTCACAAGATGCTCCATACTGTTGTACAAATGCCGCGAGTACGAATGTTCAATGACCAATGTTGTGAGATGAAGAACCCAAAGGAGAAGTTCTTTTGCCTGTAAAAAGTGGGATAAATTATTAGTCCATTCTTTTAATTAAAGATATATAACAGTATAATAAAGAACAAATGTTAATCAAGTAGCAATTGTACCTCTCTGTTCTGAGGGAGATCACAGGCCAGTTCCCATGGATTGTCTGGACTTTTCGCCGCAGCCTCTTCCAAAATACTATCGCTAAGATCTAACACATCGATCCAATGATACAATTCACATTTGCCGAAAGTCCATGCATCTATTTGCTTCAGCTCTTCCAGCAGCTCTGCATGGGAGCACGAGCGTAATTTACTGATAAGAGCCTGGCATTCTGCAGGCTAAAAATTGGTTTGTGTGTAAAATTGGTTTGCACATTACGCTTTCAGAAAATGTATTCCTATTTTTAATATGAAGTGTTACTTACCGGTACAGAAGTGTACTTCCTCAATTTATTTCGATCGATTTTCATTTTGGCAGGTTGATGGTTCCTTTATAAATTTAAAATCTGAAACATTATTTTACATAAAATTGATATATGATTAAAACAGCATTGTAATCCTAGCATGTTCTTTTGATCGCTGTATTTTTATTATTGACATCTAATTTTACTTAAAAACTACTGAAATATTTTTACATTGTTATTTTAATATGACTCCTAAAAAAGAAAACAAAAACCAGTTTTCCAAGGTACATATTACCTATGCAATCAATTTATCACATAATATGATGTAATTACATAAAATTATCAATTTTCCTGTATGTCATGATATGATGAAACAATTGTTAATGATACACATTTTTAACCTATTATAATTGTTATAATACAAAATAAACTTATACAGTATTTATACAATTATATTGAACAAAAGCAACTTGTGGGCATACATGTTAAATGGTTTTCTGAAATATTTCTTTTTAAATACACAAATTTCATACATTTCAGATAATATTTAACTAAAAAATTACAATGTAACAACGATATATTATACTGCAGATTATATTTAAAACAGTCACAAAAAATGTCCATATGGTTTGTAAAGATAACATGAAAACTAAAAATAGAATTATGCTTATTAATAAGTAAATTCTCGAACGTTAATGATTTTTACAAAAATTCATTGATAAAACGATACGTTATAACGAAAAAATTTTATTGATTTAAAAATCGAAGTATGGATACAGTGACCCGAGACACGATATTCATAGAAGCAGTAACAATGACATTACGTGTTTCATGATAAATCTTTAAAAATCATGACGAACCGTAACAAAACGTACCGTCCACGTCATGAATAGTTATTTTAAAAAAACCCTAAGTAAAGAAATATATCAACGATAAAAACAAAATAAACAAAGGGAATCTTACGAAAAAAAAACTGCAATGAACTCTTCAGTGTTCCAGAAAATTAGACCGTTAGAAGGATGATAGGGATAAAAACAACCTGGATTCTCGTTAAGATGCAAAGTCATCGGTTTCTAAGGCCTAACCTAACTTAGGCCCGTTCGCAGTGATACGAGTCAACAACAAAGGGGCGATATGTGCACGAAGGAGAAAGAAACGTATTTCGAGACGATGAATCTAATTCGAAATTGACAAGTCGAATTCGTGTAGCTATTAAAAAATGCTGAAAGGGGAACAGGCAAAAAAATCGTATACAGAACACATAAAGGAGGTGAAAGCAGAAAAATGGTACTCGTGGCAAAAAAAAAAAAAAATAAAAAAACTTACCTACAGATAAGACGACAAGGATTTGATAAAGTTGTTCTTGTCGTGCGGCCTTTCGATAAATTCGAGGTCGAAACGATGCGGCATCACGGTTGTCGAAAACCGTTCCGTCGGTGGTTCTTACCCACCTTGATCGTCCTCGATCGAAATTATATATTTTTCTTTTTCTTGCCAATGGGACGCTGGATTATAATTTCAAAAAGGGGGGACAAGAGGATTGAGAAAGAAATAAAAAAACTGAAAACCGAATGAATTTGAAGGGACGAGAATCGGCCGGTTTTTCTGCGAGGCAAACTATCGAACGAGATCAAAACAAAACTTGGCGAGCGTGAATAGAGCGCGATCCTCTTCTATCGCTTAGCGCCAATCGGAGTACCGATCACCGCCATTTTACCGAGGCTTTTCACGGAGGATCGTCCACCTTTCCTTTTAACCTTTTTCGTAACGTGTGCTTCCGGACGCAAGAGAGCTTCTCGAACAATCTTACGAAAGTTCACGACCTTCGTTCGACACTGCACACAACACTTGATTGCACGACGATCCGACGAATCGACCGAGAACGATTTTCAGGATTGCGCTCAGTGCACTGCACTAGGTGCTTGTGTGGTACGCATACTCGTTGTAATAACAACTATAGGGACACTGAAGGCTCAACAACGATACACTGCTAACCACCGTTTAACCGATCCGCATCTTTTATCGAGAAATTTCTGTAAATCGTACGAACGCATTTCTCTATCACTGCGCAATACGTGAATTGTGGTGGCGAATGCGTCCTACTGTTCACCGATATTTCTGATTCGTTCCCTGCCGAGAAACTCTCCGTGTGATAGGACGCTTCGTAACCATCCGTAACTGTTCTTCATTATGTGTCGTCGCTGAACATGCGTCTAGAAACGTTCTGAGAAACTCGGCCGCGCGTTGTGAAACTGCCACATGTGAACAGGACTTAAGGCTAGCTAACGAACCGTCTAATATTTCCCCTCTTTTTCGACCAATCGCATCGAATCTTTCCGTTATACAATGATCTGATTGGACCAAATATACAAAGGATTCTTCAATTTATTTTTATATCCAAATTGTTTTATTTAATTATCTCTCGAAAAACTTTGTAATTGTAATAAAGAAACTCATTATTCTGTATATAGAAGTAATCTCTATAACCTTTGATTCATATATATTAACAATTTTTTATTTTCTTAGAAATGTTTATTTAAATATTTTTGTTGCCTTAATGTTTTAACATTCTAGTGAAAGTATTTGAAACTATAATGTTTTTTTGAAAAAGTGTAAGATTTATTTATTATATACTTACATGAAAATATTATATTGTGATATTAAATAGAATTTGTATACGAAACAGAGCATTTATACGATAAAAATAATCAAATATTAATATATTCGTGTCTGATATTTAAAAAATTAATAATTTAGTAAGTTACTGATAAATTCTAGTAATTTTTAGTAACAATTGGTATTAGTTGAATATCCATCTTAGAATATGTCGGTTTAAATTGCATGCACCTTCAACTTGTTTATAAGATCGTTTTATCGATTTAAAATTCCATAAATCTCAGACACGTTTACGAAAAAAGAAGAAGAAACCACAAACAAGTAACATTATACGCTTATTATTTAAGTAAAACTTAATACGAAACATTATAAGTAGAGTACATAAACAATAACACATCCCGACTCGGACACAGTAGTATTGTCAATAGAAAGTGGCTTTCTCAAATCACCACTTAATTTTCTTTTCACTTAGTTCATAGCAGTTGTCACTTTGACAGTTCGCCGAAAATGGAATTTCTAATGGTTCCGTATTGTGAAACATGTAAAATAAACAATTTTCTCGAGAAGAAGAATAATTTACAGCCTTTTTGTATTGAAGTTTTAAGTAAGGACAGTTTGTCCGCGTCTTATAAGAACGCGTTCGCTGCGGTACCAGTTGTCAACCAGTTGTGCGGTAGTCGAGTGACCGGTAAGTACAAAACTCTCTGTTTAATTGTTTCATTAACATTATATTTATTAAGTAACAGAATTTTATAGCATATCATTACTTTATTATAGGGTTGTTTACTATATTGTGATACTATCACGTGACCAAGTAACTATACTTTCAAGGTACTATACAATTAACCTACTATACTATTTAACTACTATGTTACCAGTCTATTATACTATCAAAATATCATGCTACCAGGCTACTATACTATCAAGTTACTATACTATCAAACTATTATACAACTAAATTGTCATATAATCTTATAAACATCAGTGTTCCAGGATGCGCAAGTTGATCGTGGCGGTGTTTTTCGTCAGCTACGCGTGTTCGACGATGGAACACGATAAAAGCCACGGTCAATTTTGCAGATATTGGTGCAGAACGATGCACGATCAATATTATTGCTGCCCGTCGGGAAAAAGCGAGACTTGGATAGAATATGCTTGGCACAACTTTTTCTACCCGTTGCTGTGGACGAATGTTGGTGAATCCCTATCGTTCGAGTCGCCCTGGCCGGAAATATCCGTCGAGAGGGAAAAAGAACCCAAGGAGCATTGCCCGCCGTTGAGAACCCATTGTCCACGAAGTTACGATTGGTACTCACCGCCGATTTCTTGCCACGAGGATAAGGATTGCAACGAATGGGAGAAATGCTGTTACGATGTCTGTCTCGAGCACAAGACGTGCAAGCACGTTGAATAGTAAATAAATCGTTCGTTATACGATTAAAAATTCTCAAGATTATATATGTTTTTTATCTTAATATTAATATTAATCTTCGGTAACTGTAAACTGTAATATGAATTTCTGCATAATATTACTTATTAATTTAATAACTATTGCAGTTTGCATATACCCGTAGAAATAATATAGATAATATTACGAATTTGATTTTGCATTAGCATTTGATAAGATATCACTTTTCTCGCGACTTTGGCACGATTGAAACGCGCGAATAAAATCACTTGTGTTCAGTGGTGAACTGGCAGGGTTCCCAAACATGTTTTTTACTTAATTGTCGTGGGAGCCCGGCTAATTAGAATGCTTGAAGGTTATTTTATGCTGATGCTAACAAATTCGTCAGTAACATTTCAATTAAGTTGGGCGACGGGTTCCTTAATGAACAGTTATGTTACGGTGCGTTCTTCGCCGTGACCTCCTCCCATTAAAATACATATTAGCTTAATTAATGCTACTGCATGTCTGACATTCAAATTTTTCGCAAAAGTTCAATAATCCTGTGTTTCTTTCCCTCGTTAGCGAAATTGAAGTCATTAAAAGGAATCGACAACGATAATTTAACGAGCGAACTTTTGAAAAATCGCTTTTAACTTTTGCAAGAAATCTTTTGCCTCGAGAACTCGTTAAGCCTCCGATTGTAATAACTTCTGAGGGGGCGTCAAAACAATTTAGATAAGCCTGAGTGCAACAGATGTTCTATCATTTTAGGGCGTTCCACGAGGGATACTTTTATTTATTGTGCCTTATAATTAAGCGGATAGGAACAAGGTCCTGATAAATACGCTGCAGACAAAATAGATGGCTACATCAGAATACACATTTACATTTGCGATTAATTAATTTCCTCGCAAAAAATTAAAAAATATTCAAAGTAACACCGTTATCATTTTTATTAGATCCGTAACGATTAAGACGAATGTCAGGAAGGATAAGTTAATTGAGGAGAAGCTTTTTTATATTTCCGAGAGACTCAACGAGGCGTAAAAAATGTACTGGGGAAGTGAAGACATAAAAAAGAAGTAATGATGAAAATTTTAAATTTTATAATAATATTTGTAAAATTATTATGCGTTACCTGCGTTCCTTGTAATATTAGCACCTCTAACGTTTGGCCGTTCTATTTTGCCGGCAGTTTCAAAGGAAGGAGAAGGCAAAAGGGGATGTTTGAACTATTCGAAAGCGAAAGAAGTATCCGATCGATGAAATTACGGGTTTCTGGGTGAACCATTATCCGTCGGGGGAAGAGTGTTCGGCAAACACTTGCCCTTTCATTCCGCTACGCGGAGGCAGAGCTACGTTTAATGGAAGCTAAGAAGAAGCGAGGGTGTAAAAGAAAAAGAAAGGGGGAAAGAAGCGGAAGAACTAAGCTGGCAGGTGTGTGCGGTCACGGCACATTTTTCTCGGATTATCGTCGCATAGCTATAGATCCTAGGGTATTTCTTACAATAATCCTCAAGCCATCAATATACAAATTAATTTCAGCACTAGATAACTATGCATTTTCTGCTGTTGCAATACTGCAATATTTAAAGTTAAAATTACATATTTGATCAAAAAGCTAATCAAAACCTTCTGTGAATGAAAATTAAAGATTCAATCTCTTTTTCAGTGAACGATAACGTGAATGGCTTTGGAACACAAAAAGTCACAGAGGAATCCATGAAATCTGGACTTCAGTTGAACGCTCACGTAGTTCACGCATTCTTCGAATCGATTTCTACAACAACAAAAAGATTTGGATTAGATTTGAATGTTGAGCGTGCAGGTCCTTTGAAACAGGAATTTAGATGAAAATACATGCAAAGAAGATGAAAACGATTATTGTTCGGTGTAAACGTTGTTCACGGGAAATATCTTCATAAATAAGTCAGAGCGTAGCGTGACAATTGTTGTGTTGGCCAACTACGAGGAATGATATAGCGGAGGAGCTATGGTCTTCAATATTCAGTGGCATTGTCGCCTTTTGACTGTCAGCTGCGAATTTTAAGAAGGGAGCTCACCGTTTACGACTTGTACCGACAAGTTGTAACCTGCTATTGTGACCGTTATAGACATCACAAGTGTCCTCTTCTCGTTTCGTCTCCCCTCGGGCTGGCAACATTTAATATTAAACGTCGATACCGGCCCGACACACTTCTTGAATTTCAAACGCCAGATACGCGCATGTACGTACAAGTTCATTTAGAATAATTGGAACGAATCAGAATTAACAAGAAAAATAATGATTGAAGGAAGAATCGAATTTCATTTGTGCCGGATGGGAGACAGCGTCTGAAAATCTTGCTTTTATTTATACTGGATCTAGAATCGAATGATGGAAAACCTGTTACTGCCGTTACTTGTCGAACAAGAGATGAAATTGTCAGATTGAGAGTAATTCCTGTTTGAATGCTAACGACGTACGCTCTGAAAGCCATTTCGGAGAAATTGTGCAGGGGCTCCGTTGAAAAGATAGTGATCTACCAACGTTGGACTTTTCAAACGCGATCCTATCTTAACAATCCGAGTAAAGATGTAGCCTGTCGCTACTACCGGTTCAGAAAACTTGAACAGAACTTGAATAATAATCGGACGTCTCCTATATAACTTATACATGTTTCCAATTTTACAATTTGTAAAATGCACGAGCAAGGTGAAGTACTTTTCTGAAATATGAATTATACATTTTTACAAAGTTTTATTTGTAGCTTAAGATTTAACGTTGATTAGTATCATTGACTACAATTATTGGGTCTCTTGCCCTGCACGTTTCACTCTTTATCCTCTTATCTTCCAAGAATAAAAAAATATTTCTATTGTTTCAGCGCCGTAAGAAAAGTTTGATTGTTTAGGACCGAAACGGTATGTGGGAAAAGTAATGGCAATCTCCTTATCTGAAGGAGGGAAAATGATACTTTGTGACAGCGTAGAAATTATAAAGCCCCCCGTGACACCCTAATTTAGCGACGAGACCAGTGTGCACTGGGTGTTGTGCAAATATTTTGTAACGGCTGAAAGAAAAGCCGAGTGTTCGTTCGCCGTCTTTGTTGCATAGGCCCGATAAGGGGTCCCAGATTCTTTTTATGAATTCTACACAGCTGTTGTGCTGTTCACGGCGAAGCGGCGACGGGGCAAAAGGATAAAGCAATGAGAATAGAGGCGAGATCGGAATGGAAATGGAATGCTGAACGGCGGCGCGCATGCGTCGAGCCACGTTCATTCACTTCTTCGGGATCATTCATAAATCGCGAGGAGTCCTGCACTCGTTCCTTGCGAGTTTAATGATAAAATCGAACATTCTATGAATAACATTGTTACCTTGTTTCTTAACATTCGAGTACCATGGTGGGGTGAAATTTGAGTCAATGTTAAATTTATAATTTTTCTAATCAAAAGCAAACATTTCTCCTTGTATAAGAAATAAGTTATTAAACATGTAACAGTAAAAAAGTAAAGATTACAAAAACGTGAAAATATGTGACCGTTCGCAATCTCGTTTCATAAAATTAAGGTATGAGAAACGAGCAGGATGCGGGTAAACGATAACCACAAGTTTTATTGATTGATTTATTGAGATGATTAATTACCTGATAATAATCTCAAATAATATGGTATAGCTACATCTACAAATACTATACTTTCATCAACATCGTCTTTAATACTCGTTTCATTTTTCAGATTTAAGAACTTGTATTTACTTCGACAGGACATATAGAATTATCGTTTATTTGGACCAGAACGCTCAGCCAAGCATTTTGCATGAATACCAACACTTTAGTAGTCGCATATATTATAGGATTAATGGATTTAGCAATTTCATGTTTCTTTTTATATTGAAATGATCGCTGAGAAAATCACGTATGGAAATTTCCATGTTGTACGTTTGAAAATTACTAATTTAAGTGGAAATGATTTAAAGAATGTTAACATGAAAAATTATGCATCAAAGTCATGAATATGTAATACAGGCCGTCGAAGTACTAACAATGAAGGAGGTTTCATTGGAAGGGGCAAAAAGGGGAACAACCTTATATCGTGAGTACGGTTATTGAACACAATTAAGGTTTTAATTCATTGACGTTAAAGGCGGGAATTTTGTCGACAATTTTAAGGCGTGATTGCGATGAGGCGTCGCCTTTGGATTCAGATGTAATTGACGCATTGACTGCACACGCGTTTGGCTGGATGCAGTGGGGATAAAGGAAGTGCGGATATACCGGATTCGAGGCTGGCGGAAAAGTAGAGACGGAATCAAACCAGCTTCGTGTGCGCAACTACGCTTATTAGATCAGTTAAAAGATCGACATTTTAAGAAAATATCAGAGAAGGAGCTCAATTTTCGGTACATACACCTTTATTTTACATGTACAATGATTATTTAAGTCATTTTAAATGTATCATTGTCTTCGTAACAGGATCTTCAGTCTGGATGCGTTTCTAACCTCAAAACATCGCACCTGTAAATAAACAGAACATTTGGCGTCCCCTAAATCGTACTAATGAAATAATCTACAATTATCACGCGTGTAACGGTGACACACGTTCCATCAAATGTATAGCGTGCAACGATGGATTTTATTTTTTGAAAAAACGATCAGCAAAAAGGATCGACTTTCGTGCTTGGCAGATTATACATTTAAGAAGCTTGAAATTAGATCGGACCCATTACTAATCGAATGCTGCGCATCTCGTGGCGAGGGGGGAGGGAAGATGGTGCGCGCAACCGAGAAACCGGCAGGAGTGGGGGTAAGTAAATCTGCATGGTGGGGTAGCGATAGGCGCACGCACACCTATGTTGCCCACGGAATTCGGAAGAGCGGCAACTTCAGTGGCATTCGTTCGCGAACCGCAGGACGGTGCGGCTCGCCGGTAGTATCGTGTTCGTTTGCGATTACGATTTCAACCCCCTCGAGTGTCATTGCGTCTCTTAATCCTTGACACCGGCACGAATGAAGTGATCCAGGAACACTGAATCGTTCGCTGTTCGTTTAACCGGCCAAAGATAGTCTTTTCAAGAATCGCGTAACGTCGAGGAAAATTTCGTTGAAGTTTCGCACGTGACGGCCGAGAGTCGCTTTTTGACAGAACTCAGAACAAGAGCTTCGACGAAAGAATAGCGTGAAACGGTATTCTGTCCCGTTCCTTCACGGCACGACTCGTGGAAAGTGCTGTACGCTCCGGTTCACGGTACACTATTCAGAGGGACGGAACAAGTGAGAAGGAAAAAAAAGGGAGGAAGAAAGAGAAGAGTCACGTTTGCCGAAGAAAGGCGTGCTCACGACCTGAGCTTTTACCGTCTCATCTCTGCTTCGTTTTCCACAAGCATTTTGCACCGATTGATATTTCCCCCCTTTTTTCCTCACTTCGTTGAACGGAATGCATCATTGGTTCGCGAACAATTAAACACGAAACGTCGTTCGTCGCGTGCCGGTAACTTGATGAACATCGCGCGGACTGTTTCGTTTTGAACGACAATCGATACGTCGCGGTTAAAACCGATATCGAGACGGAGAAGTGAGCGAGTTCAAAAGGTGCCGGAATAGATTGAATCTCGAAGGAAGCCGGACGCGTCTTGAACCATGAGGCTGAGAGGAACGCTCGTGCTGTTGGTGATTGCCAGTGTAGTCTACAGTCAAAGTGAGTACTACTTTTTTATCCATTATCTATTTTTATCAAATTTATCGAAAGAAGTGTTTACATAAAGTAGAAGAAAATAAACGAACAGAATTAGTTGATAGCTTAAATATCATTTAAATGTAATGACATTTCTACTTTTTAACTATAGAAAAGCAGGTTCTATAAGTTGTACTTTTTTGAATTAAAGAAACATGTTATGTTTTAATATTTATGAATAAAGAGAAGGATATTAATTCATCTCAAATAATCGCGTCTATAAATAAGTGTAAGGATTGCTTTCATTATTTTATGAAAAGAAAAACTTGAAAAGAACTATTTACCTTATAATGGCGCACGTTTAAAATGTTGAGACGGTTCAATGGGTTTTTCATTGAACAACTACACGCGAAAGATCCGTTTAGTCTTCTATTCGTACCGAAATACTTTTTCGTTTTAGTTTCACGGTACGGTTGCGTTTCTGGCCATTGATCAAACACTTTTTATTCATAGTACAGACGACAGTGTCATTGTACCGTTCAAATTCTATCTCCGTTTCTTTTTCTGCAGTTTTGTTTCAGAAAGTTTTGCCACCAAAAAAAAAGTTCCCACAATTATTATTTATAATTTAATAAATTTTTATAGATAATCGGCTATAAATTTAAGTTTATCGTTCCTAGTTTCTAATTTTAGACCAACAGCTGGGAAAGTGTTAATTGGCGAGGTTAGATCAAAGCAGGCTACTTTGTTTTTTTATCATGTATCGTGTGTTACGTTGCAGTATCACTCATCTCGATGGAATTCGAGCTTCATGTTTCAGGTATATTGACCCAAACCGCGATCATTTTTATCCTTAGTCATTCCAAAGGCTGATCAATATAATTCCACGAACTTTTTCTTCGGGGATTCCCCGATTCGTTATCATTGAAATGAGCAAACTTCCTCGAACGAACGTCTTCGGTTTCTACGACGTCTTACGACGCACGAATTCTTTCGACGTGTGTTTAATTGCTCCGTTCAAAACTTCGGTCTCGTTGTCGCTAATGGGGCTCGTCCAATCACGATTATCGGTCCCCGATCGATTTCTTTCCGTTCGAATAAAACGGATCGTAATTTCAGCCGTCCTAATGAATCGACCTTCACCGAGGCCTTGGTTCCCAGCATTTGTTGGAGATCGGTTTTCGAGATAATCGACGGTGAACTCGGCTCGAAAGCCGCCCAAAATACGTCTTCGCGTTTTTCTCTTTCTCTCGTTTTCCCTTTGACCCGTCAATCCGTCTTTCAGGATTCACGGTAACCGAGAAAACTCTATTTACCTGAGGCAACAACCCCTTTCGGAACGCGAGAAACCCGCGTTTCGAACGTCCGGGGATGATCCACTCTGAGCCTCGTCCTTTAGCCTCGTTTCCCTGTCTTTTGCTCGGCTTTTCTTACGTATTGTATCATTAGAAGGATGCTCTTTGTTGAAAGGAAGAAAAAAGTAGCTTGAACTTGTTTGAAATTCTTCTTTTTGGAGTTTCTTTGAGTAGATTCGGAGGATTGGTAATCCTAGGATAATTTATCGATTTAAACAAATCCCATCCACCGTCCATCCACTGTCCGTCCGCAACTAGTCCGTAACGGATCTTATTAACATTTAATATTGGCGAATTAAAAAAAAGAAGCAGGCGTTTCGAGGTTCTTTCGATCCACCGGAAACAAGGTGGAGCTCCCGCATGGCGGTTAATTTACACCTTTGCCGGGGCAAGATAAAAAAGGGAGAAAAGAGGGCTCTCAAGGGACCATTAGGGTGGACCGACAAAAATGTTTCTTACCGGCGGACCCACCACCGCTACGCTTATTTCCGTCTCCTCTAATCTCGAAATGTACCGCGGAAAGATCAAGCATGTCGGTGCGGGCAAGAGCCGATGGGAATAGTCCTTTTGGTGGCAGTCGATGATGGCCTGCTTGAACCAAGGAGAAACGAATGGAACAAGAACACGATTCAGTGGAAGACGATAATTACATCGGGGTAGAGACTATTCGAATAGAATGCCGAGCTTTGATCTCGGATAAGTGAAACACACTTATCTTTGCCCCCGTGTGAGTTACTCAAGGGAGAGCCGGAAGTCGAACAAACTATTTTTCAAAAATAAAGTTACACGCAACGTATCTATAATTTCCGCTGAGAACGGATTGATTCGACGTTCGCCGAAAAGCGTAGGATTTCAAAGGCGGCCACGTTCGCACCTGTTTCTCAAATAGCCGGGTTTCGTCACGAGATTCGAGCTCATTAATCACCCTCGTCGAATGCATCGTAACACCGGAAAAAACACCGGGTCCCATCGTCCCTGAATCGGGCTGCCTTACCTGCGTGCTTGTACGCGAACAGGGAAGTCATTCATCATAGCTTTGGCGACAGCCAGCGTATCAAAACCATCACGGTTTTCGTCTCTGTTTCTTCACAATGAAATTGGGAACGAATGTGTACAGGTAGATCCATTAAGGGCAGAGGATACCAGGTGAACAAACGTTGGATACATTAGAAATCCTATATTATATTATTTTAAAAATTATAAATTTAAAATAATTTTGGAAATTTTTAGACATTCTCAAATATATTATTTTGGAAATTTAGAGATGTTCTGTGTAACAAAATTCCATAGAAACAGAAACGGTGTATTACAAAAGGTGGCGAGGCGCGCGTAAGACTCTGCTTTCAAAGGCAATGGAATCACAACCATTTCCGGAAACGGCAGCATACACGCGATTATCCGTGAGCTCGGCTTTCTTCGTTCACCTCTATCGCGGCGAAAGTGGCATCACAGATAACGATCTACCTGTTGTTTCGAGGGTAGCCTACCACGAAAGGCAGATGCGCCATGAGCGCATTCTTCGATCGATTAATTCTTGATTACGCGTACGTGATCGTGATACGTTGATACACATTAACCCTTTAACGCCTATTGTGACGTAATACGAGCTCCTGACATCATTTTCAAAGCTTGTAGAAAAAATTATTAGAAAAACGTTTCAGTTCCAAAATTTTATCTCAAAGACTTGAGCTTTTGAACGATAGTGTACGATTACGCCCATGCAGCGTGTAACAAGTTTTATGCAGCATAATTTTATCAAGTAATTTTTGATTTTTTTAATATAACCATGGTGGTAGAATTCTTCAAATTTTATTCGAAAAATGATCTAAAATATAATAAATTTGTATGTACTTATTAATTTTAGAAGAGGGGTTGAAATTGTCTATGGGGGTGGTTTGTAATTTATAAGAAACATTGAATTTAGAAGCATCGTGGGAGGCCGGATTATAATTCCCCCCCTTTTAAGGATCCACGTATACAAGCATTCTCCTGGGAGGGGTTCCAGATCGTATCACGAATCTTTCTCAAACAGATGGCCCTTGAAATCCTGAAGAATAACCTCGTGCGTGAGGTCTTCCCCTTCGATTGCGATTCATTATACACCTTGTGTCGTTAGCGAAGAAATTTTCAGTTCGACAGAATTTCAAAAGTTTCCAAAATTATAATATGTTTCATTTTAATCAATTAAAGAAAATTCTGTATTCTGTAAATTAGAAAAATTCGTGTGCAGACATTTTGATACGTCGTTAGAAATTAATTTACTCTGCAATTAGGTAACTACATACGGCCAACGTGTTAAGTAAAATAGTTTTCCATTGCAAAAGTGGTAGAAAGCAAGAAATCTCTTGTAACACAAGTCGTTATATTCTGTAATAACAAAACGTAGTGGGTGGCTGTCAGAGGGATAATATTTGTACGGGATTGTCCGTGGAATATCGAAGCATAATGTTGGCCATTGCGTAGGCAGCAAATAATTGATATGCAAATGTGTCTTTCTAACTATATACGTACCATTGACGATGTTACGTTACGAGCTAATACGATGGACGAACAAGTTCCATTTCTAAATACATTTTCGAAAACCTTTTACCATCGCAATTAACCCTTTAGCAGTTAAGTCATTTATATTTAACAAAATTTCTATCGACTGTAAGAATTATGGCGTAATTGAAATATTTATCAGAAAGGGAAACGAGGAAAGTTTTCGTAAAATTTGAAGGAAATCGGCGAATTCGATAACCGACCTAATAAATAATTCCTGGGTGCGATACCATCGACAATAAAGTCGGCAGAGTGCGATACCGGTGTTCGATCCGCCATACATGATTTTGCAAAACGATCGTCCGTCTCATTGTTTCATTTCGTCCTGTACGCCGGGGGTTTCTTTGTCTCCTTTGGCGATTCAATGGCTTCGGCATTTCGCGAAGCCTCTCTCCGCTCGTTGTTTCCCACAGTTTGTACGTCGCCCCGTTCCGTTTGCCGCGCAAATGTTCGATCGGTCGGAAAATAATAAGCTCTCGCGAACCGAATGCATCCGATGCTCGATGATATTGTGTCCCGGGTCCGGGGATGAGATAGGCGTTTCTCGAAAACCGCAAAGGATCCTCCTTGTATCTCCGCGGTAATTCGTTCGTTTCTTCTCTTTTTTTTTTTTGCCCGTGAAATCGATTTGGGCGTACACGAAGGGAACAAGGGAATCAAGAATTCGACGAAGAAACGATCGTTTCTTGCTTCCTGTTCCGGTTGAACGGTTTTGATCGGGGAATGGACGGTATGAAGCTCGTGAATTGAAATTTGATTAACTTAACGCGTTGACTTTCTGATTTATTATAATATTGTTTAATTTAAGAATTGTTGTAAGATAAATGAGGGCTGTAGTTCTGCAACACTGGAATACTTGAATACTTGATACCATTTGAATACTTTATTGACCAAGGGTACACTTCGAAGGGTAGTTCGAGATACATTTATTTCCGAGGGACCAGCTGAATGTTTAAACATATTGAATTTCATTGCTGAAATCCCCCGAATGGAAGAACCTTTAATACTTCAGGCTCGTACCATGGGGTCCTGTAAATCAGCTCATCGAAGTGGCGCAACCCCTCGTCCAATCGATAGGAAGCTTATTGCTTAAAAAAGTAATACAAAGTTTTAAACTCGTCATTTGATCAAGTATTGCAAAATTAATTTTAACTAATATATAAAAGCCACAAAATTAATTACCACTCTATAATAATAAGGTCCAATTTACACAGAACTGAAAAAAGAAAAAAAAAAAGAACGGGACATATTTATATTCCTAGTTGTAGCGAACGTTCACGAGGCTAGAGCGTAGACAATCGTTGGCCTACGTGCATACATACATAGGCGTATACATAGAAAGGCAAGACACGCACGTAGCCTAGGTAGGCATCCGCGGATTATAAGAAACTTCCGGTTGACTCCTTCGCTCTACGCTCATTCCAATGGTCATTGTTGCATTGCCAGCGAGTGTGACGACCTGACAACCTCGATCCATTCCTTTACTAGACACCTTCCTCTTCTTCGTCTTCCTCCACGCTTACACCGATTACGTTCTAAAACGTAATTTCCCTCCGGTGAAACGAGGCCACGTCGGATTCTCTCGGGCTTAAGGCCTTTTTTTTAAACGTCTGAGTAATCGGCTGAGAACCTGACTCTCGGAACACACGGCGAGAACCGAACGAGGGCGAGGCTCACCTGAATCTTGTCTCTGCTCTTTTATTCTACCCATTATAACATCACTTTCCTTTGCATTCTCGATCTCAACAGAACGATACACGCGGTAATTTCCAGCTTGTTCTATCGATCATCGGCTTGTATTTAGATCATACTTGTAAACGCCTTTCATCATAATCGATACAAAATTACCTGTATCGTCATCGTTGCCTCGATCGTTTCGACTAACCTTTTGATACATTTCATGATGATTCATTACTTTGAGTCATTATTTATTTAAAGCAAATTGTCGATTTCTATGTTATGTAATATAAAGTTTGTTAGAGCTAAATATTTATTGCTACGATGTTAAAACAAGCGAAGAAAATCGCTTGATTTGGAAAGGTTACATCTGGTATCGTAGGCAAGTTTGTTGTTCGAAATTCTCGTTCTTTATTCGTTAAGGTGTCATTTCTAACGAAATTGCTTTTTTCGATGAAGGATCGCGTGCGAGGCGTTTGGTCCAAGCTGGTCCGTTTTCGAATTCCTTCGAGCTAGGCCGCGCCCCGAACGGAACTTCTAAGCCGAGTTTGTCATTCGAAGGGACAAACTCGCGTGACCGAAAAGAAAAAAGGAAAGGTAGTAACCATCCTCCACTCTTTTGTCGAATTCTTCCTTCTGTGAACCGTGTTGCACGAGCACCCTATCATCAGCGGCAATT
The DNA here is from genome assembly GCA_022405125.1 of Anthidium xuezhongi. Lineage (NCBI taxonomy): Eukaryota > Metazoa > Arthropoda > Insecta > Hymenoptera > Megachilidae > Anthidium > Anthidium xuezhongi. The sequence goes on from CM039651.1 coordinate 12,174,472, forward strand.
TTCGAATTCCTTCCACCGATAATCACACGAATTTTCGTTCGGTGATGCTCGTCAAACAGTGTGGTTCTTCAGTTTCATTGTTCTCCGGGGAATAACATTTAATCTTGTCCGTTGGGGTTAATTTTATTATTATCTATTTATTTTGCCTTTGTTCGATCTCTGTTGTAACATAATTATGAACAATTTTAATATAATTTAAAATAAGAAAAGGTTTGATCATTTTTATTAATATTTTGAGAATTTTGAATCATTTGGTGTATTACTGTTCTGTACACCTGCTCTAATCTAATCAGTTCCGCAGCTTTTTCGCAACCCACCTGAAACAATCCCACTGTGGGACACACGGAACACGAGGAAGACCTTTCGAGGTCCGAACTTTGCTTAGCGTACCATTTATTATAATATCTATCCGGTTACGGGTCATGGTTTTGGTCTGTTGGGGGTCTCGTGTGGTTATTAAGGTTTCACGTGGAGTCACCTTACCGTAACAGCTAGTTTCTGTACATGTCCTGTATACGCGGAACAAGTCAACATTCGTATAAAGTAACATTTAGCATTCATAAATAGTAATACTTACCTGTTATCTTATATTACCAACAATATTAAATTATATCCCATGTAATTATCATCTTTATAGACCATGATGATTTCACTAACAAAATTTCACAACTAAAATAATATAAAATCTACCAAAAGATTTTAAATATTTAAAAACCTAGGAATTTGTTGACTTTAGCCTTTATTTTTCTTTATTTCGTTTAAGAAGTTAGCTTCGTTTCACAGAAGACTCGTCGTCGTTTGATGCATACGCGGTTACGGAAATGTCGTATTACACTGTTCACCCATTTATCCCCTGTTTCTCGTTTAATGACACGTGCATCACGCAAATGAACGCTGAAAGTTCGGCACGAGCTACGACGAGAAGGACTGGTTTTCATGCCATACGATTCTGGACAATGCTATAAGTATGTACACGCATGCGAACGTCTACACTGGATGTATTGTGAACATAAGTGGCCGGGTATACTTGCAATCTCTCTTTGGAAACCTTTCAGTGCACCAAATGTTATATTCTTCGCGATATTTGACCATGGTTTAGTGATGGAACAGGTGCAAATTAAATACAGTTCTTGAAATAAGCAGACTGTTATTGAATCGTTGCTATGATAAGTATTGGAGCTTGTAAATTATAATTACACGTCAAAAAATAATCTTGAAATTTTTAAAAATATTTTAAGTTTGAAAGGTTGGCGATATAAATTATTAAAAATTACAAAAGACTGCTAATATAAATAATATAAATTTAATAACAAACTTTAGCCACCCTCTGAATTTAATAACCCCCAAAGGGATTAACGTTACCAAAAGTTTCCCCCTTGATTAACCCCTCAAACCTCACCAATCTCTACAGCCAAGGAAGCAACGCAAATTTAGCAGCTTGCTTTAAGCAAGAACTCAAAAAGGTGGTCCAAGAAAAGAAATAATAAAAAGCCTGACGTACAATAGAAACGGCAAGCTGCTCGTGAACACGATTTACAAGAGAGGAGAGGGAGAGAAATATGTCTGACCTCTTGTACAAACAATAAGGGCGCGTGTACGATATCACGAAAGGGTCCAAAGGAATTCTGCGATACTTCTGATGGAATGAAACATCTGCCACGGGGTCACCACCACCTACTTCCGACACCGTGTCTCTTTCCAACCCCTTCCGCGCCCCGTGCACGACTCACCGTGGACATTCAATCCTTTCTTGGCTGCTCGCTGAAAGGGAAAAGGGATAACGAAGGCGCGTGACACGGGAACCAGAAGGCACCTGGTCAGGGGGGGCTAAGTATCGTCTACCTTGGGTGCTAAAAATGAAATTAATTTTGCAAAATTGTAAAAGATAAAACAAACCACATCAATTTAAAACTTAGGGTTCAAGGAAAATTTCTACATAAGCGATTTATTAGCATTGTTAATAAAAAGTAAATGTTTCTGTGGTGGAATAAACGCTTATGATATACAAGACGGTTCCACGAAACCGAAGTCGAAATAAATTGAACAAAAGAAGATTTCTGATCCGAGCAGACCACCCTGGACCACACCTACGTCTATCCACGAATTTCCAAGCGTTCCATCGCCGACACCCACAACACCGAACCGAGCGGAACAGGACAGGACGGTTTCTGAACTAGCGCGACCATCTTCCTTTCCTCGTTTATTTTTTTTCGGTTGTGCGCTGTCGTGTTCCCCGGTGAATAATCGTCCATGCACAATGGAATATCGCCACGATACAATAAGAATCCGACGCCCACGGGAATCCGCCGGAATACATATTCCATAAGCAGCGTCTTTCTTTTGAGGATGCTCTCTCTGGCTCCATAAAGAAACTAACAAATGCGTACTTTAATTGGCAAATTAAACCTTGAAGATATTAATTCGATGGGTCGTTACATTTTTGAGAAATTTCAAGCACGTTCGCGCGGAAAACGAGAAAGTGCAGGAAGCGTGGCCGGCAGCAGCCAAACGCACAGCAGAGCGTCCATCTGTCCCGGTTCCAAAATGACGTGACACGTGGTCGCACCTGCTTGTCGCAAAGGACAGATTGGCCAGAAGGAGCAGGAGAGAAGCCCACGCGTACGAAGAGGAAAGAAGCATCGAAAATGCGGGAGGACGGCGTAAAAGAATATCCGGTTCTTCCGCGTGTGACATATGTTCGGGCACGTTCCACCTATCGAAACATTCGAAACCCTTCGAACGTGTCAGCTGGATCCCGATAACCAGAAGGATCTAGCTCTCTTTCTTCGAAATATCCGTGTTCTGACCCATTTCGAATTCTTATGAAACGTATGCAACTTTTGAATGGGTGAACTTTTGGTATTTTTATATTTTAGTATTTTAGTATTTTCGTCTAATATCTCCAAAATTGACACGACTCAGAATCTTGAAATGGCGCTAAAGTGGCGCCAAACCGCAACCATTTTTAACGAAGGCACTAGATAGAAGAAATCATAATGGCGTTCAATTGGAGATTGTTAAACCATATGGTCCGTCTCTCTTGACTTTTTTCTGACGTTCAACGAACCCTTCATCACCATTTGCAAACTTTATATTTAGCCGTTTCTCTTCACGTCGGTGTCTGTCTTTACACGAACCGCTCTTCTCCTTCCTGCGGCTGATGTATCCTTTTGATCGAAACAAGAGAGCACGCGTTAAAATTCGCGCCTCTGTTTGTCTTCAGACGCGAACCGTAAAGGAATCTTCCTGTCAATGAATCTTGTGTTACATTTGCCACTCTGATACTCAGAACCCTTGATGGAATCTTATAATTATAACAAGGATTAATAAATTATTACCAATGTAATAATTGAAGGTTTCAAAATTATTTTTAATAATCAATCCTCGCAATAACAAAGGGACTAAAACTTGACTAAAAAATGTATAAAACTTAACCGAGATTTAAATGAATTTAATTGAAATTTGATTAAAAATTGAACCGACGATAATCAATAATAAAACTTAATTGGTGTTTAATTAAGAATCGAGAGCAAAGATAACGCATCCAAAGAGGAGACATTTCTGTTTTGTGCACATGTTGCCACTTGCACAAGTCAAGTATTTATAGTTTTCAACTTCTTCTTAGGCCGGCGTACGACCGGAAACCGACCGATTATATTTAGAAAAAGACTTGACTGACCGTGGAATAACAATTCTGGCCGCGTTTGCGGAGAATCGGCATTGCAAAGCAGCCTTCCCTTCCTCTCCTTTCAAACCTGCCTTCTTCCCGATTATTATTCGACTCCTTCGTCTTTTTTTTTTTTTTTTTTTAAACGGATAAAAATATCCGTAAGAAGGGAGAAACGATCGGATCGAATTAGGTATCGATCGAGGATGATGAAGCAACTATAATCATCTTACTCGTCGGGCCATATGTTGCACAAAAGCCGAGTCCTCGGGATACGGCGAGTAGGTCCCTTCAGGATCGTGCAAGGTCACTTTTTGCAAGCGCATTGACCTCAAAAAGGAAAGGATGGACCACCGGATGTGGATCATCGACGATTTTCTTTTGGCGAACCGACAGAACGGATGTTCATTAAAATCTCTCGACGTTTCACGAAGAATGCACAATGTCTCGGTTATTCTGCGTAAAATTTAATTATTAGAAGCTCTACTATATTTTAAAGTTGTATATTTTTCTTTAAATAGAATATTATATATTTTAGTAGATCGATTATTTGAAAATTTATATCTTTCGTGTGTTATAATTGACAATCAGCCATTTTTGTTAAATTTTAAATTTTAAATGAATGTAACGTGAGTGATATTCTACGATACTTTCCTGTCAAGAAATTTTGGCAACCTTCGTACGTTTCGTAATCGATCAATGCTTGCTGCATTGGCCACCAGCCATGTCGCATTAAGAACATTGATCAAATCTTCACGTAGACATTTTTATCGAACTTCGAGCTTTAAATTGATGCGCCGTAAGAATTATTTTGCAATACGTTCCTGTCATAAAATTTTGCTCGATTTTATATTATACTGAAAATTTTCCCTTTGGTATCGCGTGAAAAAGGTAACGGTACAATTTGGCGAGTTTGAGCCGTTCAAAAGGAAACGAAAGGCCTCGTTCTTCTTCGTGATTTTCACCTCGTAGACCGGCTTCAGAAAGCGTGAAGCCGTGCGTTATGCCTCGTTGCAATCAATCGTCTAGTTATTCAATAGATGATGAAGAAGACCCGGTTCGTAACGTTATTCCATGAGAAAGGAAGCTCGGATTACGGTATAAAATAAAACGCTCGATACGTATTTTTTCATTTATCGGCTGTTTATGAAACTGGTCCGCGAAGAATTCGTTTCGAGGACTTTTAACGAGCGTCGTCGACGTACGAAGAAGTTCGAACGGAAACGGCGCGGTTACACATTGGCGAGCATTAGTCGATGCAATTAAACAACCCGGTTCGAAGGATTCCGTCACGTTATCCTTGCTATTCTTTTCAGCCCCAGTCCTTTTCATTCAGGCGCATGCACACGCCCCGCGGGGGGAGAAAAAAAAGAAGGCTGATGAACACAAAAAGCATTCGAGGCAATTATAAAAGAACACGTGATCACGGTAAAACAAGAGTCCCGGCTAATAGCGTGTTTCCGGTTTCGCGATGGCAAGCTGCGTGGCAACGATGTTACCGTAGGTACCTACCTGAAAGGTAAAAGCCAAACCCTAATCAAGATCGAACTTAATTCATCTTCGGTTGACAGTTTTGACGATGTATCGAGTACCGGTATTAAATGTAGAATACCTGACACTGACTGCTTAATATCTTAGATAGAAGATAGAAGGATTTAAATAAACACAATTCAACTTTGCAAGAAAAGCATGAATACTGGTATTCATTGTTGGAAGAAACGAACGGCAACCGATTCCAGGCACGGTGTTGTCAGTGAACCGAGGAATAAACAAGATATAATTTATAGCGCACACGATGCTTCTCCAGCTGCACTTGTTGCACTCATTATCGCCCTCGAAGACCCGTTTATACGGCACAAGGTAGCATCTGCGTGTCGTGTCACGCGAACTGCATCGAACAAGCATCTAAAATAAATTCCTCACGAAAGGAGGGAAAAAGACGGGAAAAAAGCGTGGAGGAGATCGAAGATTTATAATTCATGGTTACTTAGAGGTAAGGACGTCGAAGACACACTAGATACTTTACATCGAACGTTCCTTACCATTCTGATGTACCTTTGAGGAATTATTCAGAGCACTCGAGGTACTTAAAGTACTTAAATTATTCAGAGTACTCGAGTCACTCAAGCCACTTAAAATAATATCCTCCATACATGTAATTACGTCTAAGTACCCATTTCTATATTTCTAACAATCAAAATATTAATCAGATTTTATGAAAATGAAGTTTCAAGATAATTTTACAAGACACAGTTTACACAGAGTCAAAAGGCAGAGTGAAAAGGATTGACTCATTAATCCTCAGAAAACAACTATAATTCCCGTCTAATCTGTTACCTTCGCTGATAGATATCCAATTAAAAAGAACCTCTGCAGTGTCGTAGAACGCATCCCGGTACCATGTCTCGTCGCTAAAATAGAAATCGAAATAAAACCGTGAAAAGCGAAGGTTGCTCTTTCAACACGGGCCCCCAAAAATACTCTCTGCTTTTTTTCGAAGACAAACGGACCGTGTAGCGAACGGAACGGTGTGTGCAGCTGATCGATGGATGTAAGGCAAACAGAAAGAAGGATGTATCCAGTAACAAACAGGAAAGAAAGATGAATCATCGGTAGATAAAATCGAAGAGAAAAAGAATATAAAAGTACTCTTCGTACTTGAAGCAGAATAACTTAAAAGAAAATTGTAAAAAACAATCTTCATTATTTTGTACAATATAGAATTTTGATTATTTTTTGTATTATCTAATTCTTTGAGGTGGTTTGGTCCAATTTGAACCCTTTCGTCGAAATTGTTGAAGGGTGCACGAATACTTTTCGGAGCCACTGTATACGTAGAGAAAGGGTGCAATGCCTTGGCAAAAGCAGCTTGTTCCTCGCATTCCTTCTCGCGGTGCTTGTCGCGTTCTCCTTCGTGCATTATATACGGACTAAACTCGGTGGTCTCAGGTTCCTGAGAACCAAGCCCCACCAGGACTCATAACGCCGTCGATCCCATGGGCCGCGCCTTCTTCTACAAGCTAAACAGAGACTCCAAACGTGACCGTCCTCATTCAACGATTTCCTTTTTTTTTTATTTATTTTTTTTTTATTATATTCGACAGAGAGAACTAAGCTGTTCTTTGGTGCTTGCGTCATGGTGTTGAGTTACGCGATCGGTGCCGTGCATTCCTGAATTCTGTTATCTTGAACGGTACTCCTTTGCGAGTTCACCCCTTTCAGGACCAAGTGTTGACCATTCTTTCACCAATTTTTTAACGTGCTCAATGTTCTGTAAATGGGGTGGAAAAAGTTGCAAAAAATCTTTCTTAATGGGATATTCTCGAAGGCAGTCCCTCAAGATACTGATTATATCAATTTTATTTTACAACCACCCTTTCTCCCCACAGTAATTAAGTTTCCAAGTAAGATTCTAGAATTATTATTAATAAAGTTATCAAACGGGGTTGTAGCATGGTATCCAACGCGTTGAGCGTTGTTTCTGTGAAACTGGAATCAGGGGGTAAGATTTATCGGATTTAGGGAAATGGATCTTTACATGCAACATGATTTACACGATGGCGAACGGATAACACAAGCGGTATTATTATACGTCACAAAGCAGCGATGGTATTATGTTTCGTAGCAAAGTTTCCTGGTGGTCCACCTGTCGGCGTAGCAGCTGCCTTCGTAACCACTTAATGCCAACGTTAATGACCATTCATGGATCGTTGGGCGCACGACATGTGGGCAGTAAGCTGGAATGCGATTTATTTTTCCGTGATAATGTTACCAATGCCGATATTCTTCCACCCTTATCGATAATAACAACCCCACGAAAGTTACTCAATTATATTCAATTAATAATGACACTTTAAAGCTTCTGTTTTATTCTGTTAATAAGCAATCTCCTCCCTTACACTTTATTAATGAAAAAATATTCTTATATTTCCTTTAATTTAACATTTAATGTAATACAATTAATTTTAATCCCAATTTATTCTCTGTTTTATAAATTTTAAACTCTGTCTTCGAATATTACTTTGCAATTAAGTATCTCGTTGGATAATTAATCGGGACATCCTGTATTCTTTTTATCTTATAATTAAGAAGCTTCGAGTGTGTAAATAGATAAGCCTTTAAAACGTGATATTTGAAAGTCTAGATCGATTATCGTGATTGTTAATCGGCGAAAGAATTCAAGAACTGCAACCCGGTTGTGCTCCACCTGTAAGGCCATTGACGTTATACAAATTAATCGTGGCTTTCATCGCGCATAGGATGCTTAAGGTCGTTCACATGACCCCCGGGCCTCCTTCATGGGAATTCGTTTTGCTCTTTAATTCGGTGTGTATTGATTTTCTCGCGGAAACAATCAATCCCGCGAGATCAGATTCGCATGCCTTGCTAAAAATCATCGATGAAAAACACTTTCCCAGAGATAGAATCAGAGATTGCAGATAATCACATTCCACTGATATTGTAATAATTTCAAGTATGGCCTGGTTAATTGAACTTCAGGATCAGAATTATAAGAAACTCCAAAAATAATAAATTTGCAATTTTTCTAAAGAAAAAGAAAATTTATGTTTGATCAAGAATTGTTTAACAAATTTAATAATTTGATAATTTATTATGAAAATATCGTCAGTGCAAAAAGATTGACAAGCACGTTATTTGATTTGCAGATGCGACTGTGATCACGAGTGACGGCCTTCAAGGCTACGACCCCCAGTTCATGGTCGGCTGTTACTTTCCCGCGGAATTTCAGGGTGAATTCGTGACACAGGTGAGCGGAAAGGAAGCCGGTGACACGAGCAACGAGCCCATTCAATATTCCACCATCAACATCACCTTCAACGCGATACCTGTCTGGGGTTACTGCCACAGGCGGGTCGGCGATAATGTGTTACTCATGGACAGGTAACTCGAACATTCTGAAAATCAACAAACAATCTACATTACCCCCCATAATTAACTTTTCTTTCTTCTTATTTTTCATATATTTTTTATATCCCATAATTTGATCAATACTTAATAAATTAAATAATTATTATAAAAGTAATATATCAGCATTTTATAAAATAAAATTAAACATTGTTTAAAGTATACACTTCTGGACCTCGCCTGCCAGATATTAATTGTATGGAAGTTAAAAAAGTTCGAAAGAGAGTATATTATAACTTATATAAATTAAAATAGAACAAGAATTAGGAATAATTCTAATTTAGAGGATGCCCCGACGTCTGCGATGTGTCTGGGATAGAAATAGACCAGACTCCAGACAGTGCCGAGTATATTTTCTGCGATTCGACGCCTAGCCTTCTATAATTATAAAAATGAATGTAAATTTTCCGAATTTTAATTGGGGGCTATTATTGCATTCTTGTTTCAACGCCTCGATGATAATGATTAATAATTATTAATGTAACATTACATTAAAACTTGGTCTTAATTTCAGGTACGGCGACGGCGATTGCATCCGATGCTTCCGTTTGCTGAGAAGATCACGCAACGTTATAGAGGTGTTCTCAGAAAATCTGAATAAATGCTACACCTCCGAGTCTACAGCCCTGGCTTCCTGTGATAAATTAAATTCTACCACCATGTTATACCGTAATTATACATTCTTTGTTTCATTGTTTCATACATGTTCAACAAATTGAATAACTTATTATTTCATTTAGGTACCAAAGAAATTGGAAGTGTTTCCATCAGCAACGAATACTGCCCCATAAGTGGACAGTATCACTTCAAGTACAGTTTCAACAATGGATCTGAAAGAGCCATAGAATGCAACAGCTTTTCATCCTCCTTCAACAATTGTCCTGATGGTTCTGTTTTGAGGCTGCACTTTAATCGTTGCACCTTTGAGTCTCACAGTAATGTCCTTTCCAATTTATACAAGAAACTTAATTTGTATAAGAAAAATTGTTTCATTTATTGTTATTAATATTTTAGCAAATCTGACATTTAATTGTTTGGGCAACTGGCCTGGTCCTAATGGATCCACTTACTTTGCTCTGTTGGATAACAATGCTGTCAGTGAAGGCAGACCACAATACAGGTGTGGGGTAAGTTGCAAATAATATATTATTTATATATCATTTCAATTATAACTCATTTTTGTTTTTTTTTTTTGCTTAGATGTTCCATGTGGACAACATAAAAGGAAAGACATACATGGCACTTAGCAGTGATTCCAGTTGCACACAGGATTTAGACAATTCAACTAGTGGATACGAAACGTTTGTTCTTAGTAAAATTCCAACTCAAAAGAAAATGCCAAATTATGTGAAAACTCATGTTGCAACGTTAGTGCATCCCTTTTTTTCTGTTATGTTAATCGTTTATTGTCAGTTTGATCAAGATTAGATTACTGTTAATTCAGGTTTCCAAAATGGGCACAAGGTTTGTGGGAGGAATCTCTCATAGTCAATGGGACAATGACATTCACTGATCTCAATGGCTACAACAGTTACACCTTCATCACTGTGGACTCAAACGAAGAAACTGGTCGTTATGTTGTTTATTCCAAAGATCAATGGTAAACTATAATTTTCTTTTTAGAAAATCTTTTGTTTACAATTTTTTAAACATATTTTTGTATCTTTTAGCGAACAAGCTGCCTATGTGTGTTTGATGATGAGGCAAAGGAGTGAAAATGTGTTAGAGTTCAGGATAGGTAATTTACACTTTATTCTAACAAATTGATTTTATAAAATGATTATTAAATTATACACTTTTACAGGAATGGGATTAAGTCCAGTTTACGAGACATCCTTGTGTGATGATCCTAATTTAGATAAGCCAGTTTGGATGACACAAGCACGTATGTTATTTGTTACTATTAGAATATTGTTTTTTAACAGAACAGTAGATTATACATTCAATTTCTGTTCAAATTAGGAGTTGAACGTGTGGTTGAATCTCCCTGTCCAATTACTGGCCAGTATATGGGAATGATAACCGACTTATCAGGAATGTGTGCCGAATTGAGTAGCAATTGCAACACTCGTGAGATAATGTACTTTAAAGTTACCGACTGTGAGTCTGGTGAACTTTACGAAGGTAAAATACGAATTGTCCTGAATAAAGCGTCAACTTCGAACCCATCAAAATGCTTCTTTCATATTTCAGAACGGACGTACTTGTGCTTAGGACAATGGGAAGAGAAAGGTGTGATGTACACGTACACTATGAGGAACGATACCAGTACAAACGAATGTTTTGTCGGTTTAATTGTGAACGATGAAGAAATATATATCAAAGAGGCAGGGGATCATTGCATGCGAAATATTGATCCCAAACAGGAAGGGATGCGTCTTTACAAAAAAGGTAATTGTTTGAATTAAGAGATAACGCTTACATAGAAGATTCAATGTGTAATAAATTAACATAATTTAAGGTCAATGTTATGGAAATTCTCCAAGTCCTGCGCCAACTCCAATGAAACCAATTCCTCATAATCCAATAATGAGAATTACAACCACACCAAGGTCTAGGGTATTAGGTAAACATTGCAGAATACGTATTTCTATTATTTATCACCATTATATTGCAAATCCCTTGTTTTGTTTATAACAGGTACCACCAGTATATCAGGGAATAGCATTCCATCTTCTGCTTTAAGTACATCGACTACATCCTACGGTTTTGTAATATTTACAGTGGTAATTAGTTTTCTTAGAAATATTTGAATAGCAATGGTTAACAACTAATAATGAACTAGTGAATGAACATTTCTATAGAATTGACAAAGTACCATTGTTGTGGTGCGATAAGAAGCAGGATGAATAATAGACTTCTGTATGAGAGGTCGTAAAAGATTAACTTTAAATTATATTAAAGTATAACTGAATTGATAAGAGACTAAATTTTATGCAGGAAATCTATTTAGAAAATGACTGCCAAAAAATTGAAAAGTAATGCGAATATTTTCTATCGTATCTTTACTAACAAAGAGTATTATGATCTACTTTGTAATTTTTAATATACCTACAGTCAATATTTTTGTAGATACATAAACTTTTCATATTTTTTATACTATCACCAAACACTGCCTTGTAAGATACGAGCAATAGTGAAACTGAAAACTGCATTTTGCTAGGAAAATCCAAAGAAACCAGTATCCAATATTTTCTAATTTTAATACACTTTTTTTTGTACTTTTTTAAAATTTTATATTAAATTATTAATAAGATGTCTGCAATGCAATTACTGATGTAATACTAATAATAACGGTAGCAACAACATTCGTATTTAGTTTGGATAAAATCTAATGAAAGAGAATGACAAAATTAAGTAAATTGAATAGACATAATTAATACTATTAATCGACCAATGAGACTGATTGAATAAAGTATACCATACACCATGGTTTACCATTAATAAAATATTTAACCATCTCCTTTGCAGTTGAAAACATATTAAAAATGTAAAAATCATTATTTTTGACAGTAAAGAAGGTAGTGATATTTTGTTTCTGGTAATCCATTAATATACTGTATCCACTTAATTCTAAAAGGAATGTAGACCTCAAGCTATTTAAAACGAGCATCCAAGATTGCTTTCAAATTGTACTTAAAAAATTCTATTTTCTACTAAAGTACATATCAATTTTTGATAATAGAAGCATAGGCATAAACTAGATCATGAAAAAATCTATATTTTACCACGCGCAAAGTTTTTTTAACAGGAACAAAATTTATTTTAAAAAGCAAAAATTTGTTTAACAAATAATAATGCTATAATTGACTTTAATGTCAACTTTTTACTATTACTGTAACTGCGGTAGGATTTTTACAAAGTATTGTGTGAAATGATACTTTTATAAAATGCATTTGTAACTTGTTTTTATATTTATATATAAATGTATATACACATGTATTTATAACGTGCTATCTTATTTAGTAATGTATAATTATATTTGTAATGTAGATAGATTTTTCAGTCATATTGTGAATAAAATTATTACAAGTCCCTCAGATGCCAAACTTCGCTTATGTTAGTTTTGCAATTTTGGTACACCATCTTAAAGCTGTTTTATTATTAAGATGTGTATCAAAATTTTATAATTATGCAATATTTAACATTTTGATGAATGTAAAATATCAGAAACCATTAACAATTTATGTTAAACCATTATATCAGTGATTATGTGAAGGTAAATATAAAACCATGCGATTTTATGTACTTGTAATATTTCAATATTTGATGTATAAAAACAACTTGTCCCTTTTTCAAAAAAATATATTTTCCTTTTATATTGATACATAATGCTATACAAATAAGAAGTTTGTCGTACTTAAATTTATGTACTTATACATAAAAATAGTTTGTAAATTTTACTTTATTTAATACTACTTAGTACAGTTAAGTATAAAAATACTTATACGTAACACAGAATATTGAAATAACAGATCTAAGTGTTTAAATATTTTCGTTCGTGCATTAAAATATTTTGTTTACGATCCGTTCCCCATTTGTATTTGTTACTGCCGGACTTTCCAACGACTCGATGGCACGGCACCAAATACGCAATATCATTTCTCATTACGGCATTTCCAACTGCACGTCCGGCTCTCGGTTTACTTATGCTTTCTGCAATTTGTTCATAAGTAATTGTTGTACCCTCTGAAACGTTCGTCAACGATTCCCAGACTTGTATTTGAAACTCTGTGCCCTTCAAAATGACTGTGACTGAATCGTCTTTGAACACGCGTTGATTGAAGATTTTTTGCATAATTTCATTAGTTTCCTTGCCGGTCACTTCGATCAATTCAGATAAAGGCCAGTTGTTTTTTAACACCGTTAATGCTTCTTCGTTACGTTTATCGATGAATCCTAAGTATACGACAGCTTTATCGGTGTCTGTTATGCCGAGTAAACAATTTCCGAAAGGTGTCGAATGAAAACCATAAATTATCTTGAAACTCGTACAACTGTCTTTGTACTCCTGGGGTGTCATTGTTTGATAACGAACCATTGTGATTTAGAATCCTTTCTTAATATATCCAAATACTGCTAAAATAAAATAAGTAACGTTATGTGACAAGAATTACGTTTAAATGTTGTTCTTACAGTACTTACACGACATTCCACCTTAAGGAAGATTTTGTTTAAATTGTTGCCCAAACGTTTCAATCCAATGTTACGGTTAATTCGACTTCCTTATACTTGTAAAATTGTAACGCAATACTTGAACGCGTAGTAAACGAAATGAATTCAAATTTCGTACGAGCGAGAGGACAATACTCGCCCGCCGATCGGACCTCCCACTCCCTCCACAGCAATCTCGCAAAATTACAATTGTAAACGTTAGTTATAAATAATATAATAACTATTGTAAAGCTGAATGTATGAATCATGTAGTTTATTGAATAAATATAGCTTTTTAGTACCATGAACGTTTCTAATTAGTTAACAATCGCGATAAAGCAAGAAAATAATAAATAAAGGCTCTGAAATGTAGTCTTCGAGTCTCGTAATCAAGCGCAGGTTTATATCGATTTATATACTTAAAAGATGTTCTAGGATCACCAAATTTGAACTAAAGAAAGGGGAAACTTTATATTATCATAAAAGTATCAATTTGTCACCGTACAAGCTCTATTTTTTATTATTTTTATAATTTTTTAAATAATTATATTTTTTTTACCCCTGGCGCCATCTCCGAACAAAGTGCTGAAACTGATCAACAATTACCGACTGAGAAATCCGAAACATCGTTAAAAATGGCGGGCTTTTTAAATGAGAAATATGTCATTTTGAAATTTTCTTAATTAAATTCCTTAAAAAGGTTTATTTATTCAATTCCTACTTGATTATGAGACTAGGAGAACTCGTGTATAATTTCTGATAGTTTAGATAAACGAAAAACCTTCATTTAAGAACTACAGAAGTGATTTTTGAGCACTTATAATAGTAGCAGAGTATTCCCCAAAGTTATTAATTTTTTATAGCTTAAAAAACATCTTAAATTAATAAAATGCTGTACACAATCGTACTGAAAGCATTGAAAATGATAAAATTAGAACGATATCCATGTTAATAGCTTTGAATCGTTTATTATACAACTTTAAAAGTTATATTAATGAAGAAAAGACATAAATGTAGGTTTTTCTCTTATTGAAACAATCAGAAATTATACACCAGTTCTTCTAGTTTAATAATTAAAGCAGAAGTTTAATTAATAAACCTTTATAAGGAATTTAATTAAGAAATATCAAAATAGTACATTACTCATTTTGAAAAGCCCGCCATTTTTAACGATGTTTCGGAAGTCTAACATTTAATCTTTAATATTTTAATATTTCGGGCTTCTAGGATTAATCGGACAATTGGAATCGATAATTAGTGTAAAATAGAAGCGATTAGATGCTTCAAACACGCGAAAACAGCAAAAAATTATTTTCTTAAAAAATAATCATTGTAGGTACGGCAGATTCCTGTCAATTTTTGAGCAGTTTCAGCACTTTGTTCGCAGGTGGCGCCAGGGGTAAAATAAAAAGTCGGTAAAAATTATTTTATTAAAAATCGGCTTTTTAACACCATTACATGAAATATTTTGTTGTTATAAATGTCTCTATAACTTTAGTTTATCCGAAAAGTGGCCTGGTTTTTGAAAAAACACAATTTTCTGTTTCGCTAATTTCGTCGGTAACACCCCATGTACCGTCCTCAGTTGCTCTTTAAAAAAATTGAAAAATAAAGCTTGAACGATATTAAATTCATTATTTTATAATAATACAATGTTTTATCTTTCTACTATTCAAATTAGATGACCCCAGGACTGTATTTAATTATACAAATTGCTTTATCTCTTCATGCCGCTCATTTACCTTCGCTACAAACTCTAACAACATAATATTATAATTATGTAATTATATTAAAATATTATAATTATTATAATTATATTAAAATATTATAATTATTATAATTATGCAAATTTTGTTACAATTATTATAATTTTATGGTTTTACAATGAATAATTGTTATGCCTACAAACTTTTATTTTATTTTAGTTCATTTTAATGTATTTTATAATTATTAATTCTTTAATTATTTATTGATTAAATTGTTCTCATTTCTTATACATTTCTTTATTAACTTATTGTACAATATTTCTATTACTGTTTTCAATGTTACTGTTATTTATTAACTATATTATTGTTAAATTCATTAAGGTTGACTATTTTTATCAACTTTACTAAAACATACGTTGCACATGCCCTTCTTAACTTATTATAAAATATTTGTATTATTATTTTCAATTTTACAATTATATCTTATATACGTTATTGTTATATCTATTAGAATTCATTATTTTTATAACTTTACGTACAGATATGTTACAATTTTTTATATAATTCATTGTGCAATGGTTTCATACTGTAATGTAATGTTTTTATTATAATTTTACATTTTAAAATTATTGATGGATTAAATTAAGATTGCGTTTATAATTTGAAATATTAAATAAACAGTAAAAATAAGAGTAATTGTATTGTTGTATAAATTCTACAAAATTGTACAACTAATGCGCAAAATTACAATTGTAACCGTAAGTTGTAAATAATTTAATAACTATTCTAAAGCTCAATGTATAAATCATTTAGTTTATTAAAAGTTTACAAAATACCTCTGATTTATGAGAAATTAATAAAAATTATAAAGAAAATATTACGCAATCCAGGATTAATTATTTCAATTAACTAAGAATAGCTTAATTTAAAAAAAAAACGAAATATTCTGCTTATTATGTTTTTAATTTATTAAACAACTCTTATTATTTAATTCTTTTTATAAACACTATAAAAATAAATACTTTTATTAATAACGCGAGAGACGGTCGTAGAATGTGACCAAAATTGATATAAAGCAGAATATGAACATTTTATAATATCATTTTATAATACCAATTAAACTTAAATTTTAAATAAAAATCAAAATAATAATACAGGCACGAAATAGGGTATTCTTTGTTGTATTCTATTCATAATATACTTATTCAAAAAGTTTATTATCTGTAAACTAATATCATAGAAAAATGATGATGTATGATTTACAAATGTACAAGAATGATATTAACAATGAAATCATCACACAGGTAGTTACGTTTTTGTTGTTCATTTGATGATATAAGGTTTTATATGTTGAGGTCCCGCGTTGGCATTAACATTAATATATATGTTGCGTGATTTTGCATCTGACAACAATGAATTCCACGTTGGATCTCTCTGTAAATCAATTTTTATATATCAATGCCTCTTATTAACCACTCTATGTTGCTGTTTCACGACAACAACTTACCATAAAGATGTTGAAATTACCACAAATAATCAAACTATGTTTTGCCCTTGTAATAGCAACGCAAAGCCTTTGTCTGTCTGACAAAAAACCAATCCTTTGACTTCTTACGCAGGACATGATTACCACATCACGCTCTTGTCCTTGAAAGCCATCAACTGTATTTACATCAAACTTCATTTTCTTCTTAACATTCTCTTGAAGTGGTGATATTCTGTAAATGATTAAAATTGATTTTAGTATAAACAAATAATATGCAATAATGTTTTGCTTTCATTTCAACTTACTTTTCATTAATCTTTTGCATTATCACAGATTTCTGATTATTGTACGGCGTAAGAATACCACATGAAATGCATGATTCCCAATTGCCTAGATTGGAACAAGTTAATATTAAATAAATCATATTGGCAATGAACTCTGCTTCATCGTTATTTGAAAAATTGTCATCATTCTGATTGGTGTTAAGGTTCAATATTCGATAGGGATAAAGTGGAAATTTATAGCTTTGCTCCACTGCGTTCTTTAGTCGTCCACCATAAAAGAATTTATTTGGCCAGTAAGAAATACTATGCTGCATTCGATACTGAGTATCCAGCATTATTATTGGATTGTTGGGATGTAAATCAAATGCATTCTGAACACGTGAAAATATTGATTGATCCAAGCCGTATTTTTTTGCCTGCGGACTCAGCACAGTGGCAGGTAATTGATTTGGATCACCAACTAGTACCAATATATTTATACCTAGCATCAATGGTATCAAAGTCTCTGCTTCGCAGCTCTGAGTTGCTTCATCAACTATACACACAGATATCTGTTTTTTATTACCAAAAATGCATTCCATCTGTTTGGTGTAACACGAGGAAAGCGTGCAAGTTATTATATCCGCGTGCTCCAAAACTCTATTCTCTGCCGCTTTCAGTAACTTCACGTTCTCTCTGTCACTTCTGTTATTCATTGATCTATAATTTTTTAACAATTCATATTTCGCGGCCACGTCTTCCAGCTTCATTTTAATGTTTCGCCTATAAGTCTCGTCCATGGTGGAGGAAGTTGTGAGCTGACTCTTCAGGGCGTTCATTCTGGATTCCAAATGTAGCTTTTCGTTCTCGACGCTCTCAAGTGGAATATTGTTCGAGCAGACCATTTGTTTGTCAATGTCCCGCCTTGCCAGTTCAGTGACGGAGACGTTTCTCACGTTCGCATGCATCGTTTCTGGCAGACCGAAACGAACCATTTTGAAGGGTTTTATCTTCGCCTTGTTCTTTATATTGGACCTGATCTCCAACAGTCTCAAGACGATCTCATCGACGGCAGCGTTCGAAGGTGCACAGACTAGGATCTTCGATGCACTTTTGTTGTTTGTGTACCTGTTGTTTCCATACAGCACTTGAGTGACAATATTAACAATAACCTTTGATTTCCCGGTACCTGGTGGTCCCTGAATGAAGCATAATCTTGCAGTTTTCTGTACCACAGCCTCGGTTACTCTATGAACAGCCTCCAATTGTTTCTGATTCAATTTGTCCACGGTGACCAATGGCTCCATTTCGGTCACGACCGGCAACTGATACATCTCGATCTTTGGATTCAGAATCAAGTTCGCCAACGGCGAGTTTGGCAGATACTGCAAGGCTTGCACCAACCTCAAATTGGAACGCAAGTAAGTCACGGTTCTTAATCGTTGAATTCGGTTCACTGGAATAGGGTTCTCCAGAGGTTTCGTTATCATAGTGAACGTCAACAACGAATGAGGATTCTCCACATAATTTCTCAGATCCTTGTTGTAATGGGTCAGAGACGTCAGTATCGTCTCGTACACGTTCGTGATGTACGCGAATATCTTATGAAACGTTTGCCCTCTCTCGTGGTTCCTGACGTATTCGAAGAACACCAGATCTCCCAAACGTGGGTACGTTTGATTGCGTATGTCGTCTTTGGTGGCCAACACCTCGAGCATCAAAGTAGTCAGAGCGACGTTCTTCGAAACCGTTTCCCTCTGGACAGAGTTCTGCACCACGGAGCACATTAACGTGGGTCGTTTGTAGCTTTGCTCGATATTTTGAAAGTCTTTGGTTATCGAATGCCATGTTTCGAGCAGCAAGAGCGGAGCAATGATATTGTAATATTCGTCGTACGATTTGTAATGGGTCAACGTCACGTGAATCTCATCCGGTCTTACAACTGGTGCAGGCGTATTTAAATACTGCTGCTCCTCTAGCCAAATTGGATTCCACAAGAAGATTCGAGACAGAAATTCATTTAGTTTAGCGTTCAGTTCCATCACGTTTAGTAGCTTCCTCGTTGGAACCTTTTCAGAGGGCATGGGCGCGTCTTTTCCTACCAATTTCTTCAAAATATTCGACTCGTCGATCTGATACACGTGTACAGTTTTAATGTTCGTAGCAAAAGATACTCTTTTCTTTGGCTTTTGCCCTGAAGTAGATTCCTTTGAAACAGTTTCTTTTGGCACAGACAACTCTGTTCTTGATTTCTCGCTTAACTCAGTTTCTTTTCTATTCATTTCTGTTGCCTCCTTTGCTGCAACATTTTTTGTTGCATTATTTGCTTTCGCCTTAGACGCATTACGCTTTTTGGGTATTCTATCTATGTCAGGAATGTCAGTGATGATCAACGTGCGTCGAAGACGCGTCTCTATGTCTTTACAAGCGTCTTTACCCTTTGCAGATTTGGTAGCCTTTGAACTCACTGAAGTACCCGCCGTTTGATTAGACGAAGACTGAGGCCTCTCTGTTACATCGTCGGGTTTAGACGCAGAGATTGTTTCTTCGACTAAGAAATCGTTTCGCGTTTTTGCCGTTACTTTGGCTTTTGGTTTCGCAGCAACGCGTTTCGTGTCTTCACTCTCCTTCAAAGACAACTGTTTCTCTTTCATGGCGAGCTTCTTCAGCTTCATCTTTCTACAGTCTACTAATTTTTTTTTCTCTTCTTTGGTAAGAGTATCGCTCGCTTTCTTCTTCTTACTGGGTGGCAGACAATCAGCCCATCTATGTTTTAATTTACGATTCTTCTGATCCTTCAAGCGCAAATATTCCTCCAGTTTTAACTTCTCCTGTTGTTCCTTCTTCTCTTTAGCAGTCAACTTTTGTTTCGCAGGTCTTTCACTGACTTGTTTTATCGTGGTAGAACCAGTACTTCGTCTGTTGGTAGATAAACGAGGTGGTTCAATTTGAGGTATCTTCTTTTCGAGCGATTTCTTCTTTTTCGAAGGTATAATTTTTGTTGCAGCAGCACTTGAGGTATTTGTAGGACTTATTGCTTCTTCCCAATCCAGAAGCAGCCTTTGGATATCTAATATTTCAAGAGATTCCTTACTGCTACTGTCTGTAATATTGCTTGGAGGTTCTGCCAATTCTCTGTTGCAATCTTCAGCATCAACATCCGTTATTTCCATAGGGAAATCTGGCTCGCATGCTTCAATTGCATTACTTGCATCTGGCACTGAAGCAACTTCCTCTTGTTTCTTCACTTTTAGCGTAGTATCTGTTACAACTTCATTCGAATCTTCGATAATCTCTATGTCCATATCTTTCGTTTTCCCGCTTTCAATTTCATCGTCTTCGTTGAGTAATTGGCTTCTGGACAATTTATGCAACCAATTATTGTCCTCGTCTTCGCTATCTGTCATCGTGATTAATTCTACATCGTCATATATATCATTAAATCTTTCGTTCTCTATTTCCTCTTTAACTTCGTTCTTAACCGAATTATTCATACCAAACTTAATATCAAATAATTGAGAGCATGGAAAAATATCGTCCTCGCTATCGCTCAAATTTACAACATCAACTTCTGAAAAATGTGTTTTTGGTTGTTGCTGCACTTTTTTCAATTTTATCGGAGACACAGCTGGTGCAACAGTATCCATATGTGACTTGTACACATCTTCATCAGTGTCTGTTAACTGTAATTCTTCTTCTAACTTTATTATAGTATTTCCATTAGATACAAAGTTTGAAGATAGTGTTGTTGGACTCTTGCATTCATTGTTTTCAGTAGTAAATTTATTTGTACTGTCAATCTTACTTAAGGTTTCAATATTATTTACAATATTACTTGCTTCGCTGCAAGGTTCTGACTTCTGTTTCATATTAGAATCTGTATCTTTTAAATTATTGTTTATACTTTCAATATCTATTTTTACAACAGCTTTATCTGTGCAGCTTTTAGTCTGTGCATTAGAAACAACATGGTCAATTTCTGCATCTTTCTTTAACTGCTCCTGACCTTGGCAAACAGTAGCAGAATTCTCTTTATTCTGAATACTGTTTTCTACTGTACAGGTTAACAAAGGCTCAAGTTGTTTCGTACTTTGTTGATTTATATTTAATGTATTATTTGATTCAACGCTTTTTATAATATTATGACTATTAGTTTGTTCACTTGTACTGTTATTCAATAAAACCTGAAGTATTTCAATGTCATTCTCATCATTTACCTTACATTTCTCTAAAAATTGAATTTGTATTTAATGAATAAAACTATTATACTTTTAGTGTATCAAATAAACAGAAATTAAATTACCTTCAATAGAATTTTTATCTGAAAAATAATTTTCATTTTCCAATCTTGGAATTTTGTTTGGCAACATTTTTATATCATGGCTTTTCTCATCTATTTTACGTTTAATTACAGCATCAGATTTGTTGACAGTTGTATTTTTACAATTTAATATAGTTTCTAATACTGGAGCAGTATTCTGGTTGTTTTTTGAAACTTCTGGTATCTAAAATTGTCATAATGCACAAGAACTTACTAAATATCAAATTACAAGCATTACATCAATTTGTTCATAACATCTTACAGTAATTATCCGTAATCTATATGCAAACATAGTTTTATCCGGAACATCAACATCTTGACAACCAATACCAATAATATCATTTGGTTGCAATTTAGTTGTTCGAAATGGCTGTTGAAGGACTCCATTTATATATAATCCATTAGAACTCTAAAAATGATAAGATGATACAATTGACCAGAATGATATTGCCTCTATACTTTACATTTTTATTATAGTTTCTGTTATGGACATACCTTTAAATCTGTAACATATAATTCATTTTGACTATGAAAAAATATACAATGACGGCGAGATACTGTCAAACTGAGACATACTATTTGATTATCTTTGGCTCTACCACAAGTGTACTAAAAAACAAGGGCAAAGTAAAACATTTAGATAAAGATATAAAAAATAATAACTAATGTATTTATAATCAAACTATTTAAGGTATATTCATAATTGATCATTTATCAAAGAAATATTAGTAATAAATATTAAAAATATATATTATAAATTAAGAAAAAGATCTTATCATCAAATATTATTTTTATGTATGAATTTTATAATAAATATGTACATACTATATGCTCTGGTTTATCGAGTATAACTACACCCGGAACATTTATACGTTCTAATATAAACCGACACATTTTATCCGATTCCATATCTTATTCTTTAATCTCGCAGGTATACACTGCGTTTTCCGTTAACCTGTTTATTACTTTGAATACATTTCGCTTGAAATTTTGGTTAGTTTTTGTTACACACAGATCTTAACAGCGTTTAATCAACATATATTTCATATACTGTTTATTTCATGTACAGTAATATCTTGAAAAAAACGCATTTTTTTATATTCCAGACAGATCCATTTATTTCTGCATCGAACACATGCGTTGACGTTTACCGCCATCGAGGTTGAAATCATTTCCTAGAAATGTTTCCATTTTCATGAAAGCGACATCTGTATTTTTCAAGCCACACATTTTGAATTTACCGCCAGAAGGCTACAAGTAGCGGCAAAAATCCCGCCACTGTTTGACAATTTTAAATCAAATTTAATTTTTCTAAATGGTGTTTTCAAACGAATAGTTAAGGTTCATGTATAAGTCTTCTTCATTATTTTATGAATAGCAAGAAAACATTTATAGCGAGCGTTGATTAAAATAAAACACTTTGTACGTGAATGTTAACAGAAAATGTGAAGATATGTACATGATAAAGGGTTTAAAGATAGGTGGCAAAGTGGTATTGTTTTTTCTTCTGTTTTTTACACTTTTGAGAATCACGAATCGCTTAAAATTGCGAAAGAAGGACGACCAGTTTCCAGAGTGTAACGCCTGGCAGGCAATTCACTTTCGGTTTCGGTTTCACTGATGCGAAAACGTTTTGGAGGGAAAAGAAGAGAGATGAAAGAAGGCGGAGATCCGTATCGAAGAGAGAATAATTAAATGCTGAAAATAATAAAAAATGCCATTGTTTGAATATACCGTAACATTTGTTTCCTTGTCGAACGTTTTGTAATACCTTAATTTATATTGCGGGTAATTAGTTACCTTCCATATATCACGAACAGTATTGGTTAACGTTCGACGTGTACGAATGTTAAACGTTAAATAAAAATTAAGTACCTACTGTCAGACTACTTAAAATTTATAGATATTAATTAATATCGATGCAATATGTGTGTTTTTGTTTTTAAATAATAAAATAATAAAAGTTCTTTATAAAAAGAACATAAATCCTTGTTCGATTATAAAAAATGTTGACGTTGACTCACAGTCATTCTTTCACGAGCCACACAAATGTCAGTAAAATAATGTAAGATTAATGCGTTCCGTTTCGACTTCGATTCCCTTCGTAATTGCATCGTTACTTTTACATCTGAGTACTCGCATCAATCTTATAAGTAACGACTACTTGTTGATATAAAAAAAAAACAAATCGCACCTTTTTTGCTTCGTTTTCCCTTTTTTTAAATTCAAGACAACTTCATCCGTCCGGTTTTACAGTGTTTTAACGAAACGTTTAGTATTTTCAATTTTACCTTAAAAATTCGGCAATATGATTTAGTACGATAAAATCCAAATTGTTATGGCAAAATTATATTCAGAAACGTCTACTTTTGCTGAATTTCAAATTTACCTCATTTCGTGTGGCAATAACCTGCAGCCATTACTTTGTATAAGGTAAGGTAAGTCTGAAACATGATAAAAATAGGTATTTCAAAATGTAATTATAAATTAAGATGGATGAGGGTTATCGCCATATAAAGCAATGTAAATTGTAAAATAATTTCCATCTAATTATTTAAATAAAGGGCGATCGTATACCTCGAAAGATTGTGAAACACTAACTTACATAATGTATGTAATAACCAAAAAGAGTATGAAATAATAATTCTAAATTATTTTATGTACATTTCCTAGTCCTTACTTGTCAGGGATCACATTAGATTAGGTCAGGTTTAAATTCAGCTGAAGAAACAGCACACATGTACTCGCATGTATACACTGTCATTAGACATGGTAATCTTATCATAAAAAATCTGGAAATTAGGTCAGTGCCGGTTAAGTATCGATTTCCATTAAACATTACGCTTTATATGTACGTTATTCTTTTATCAGATGTTAATATACGCGTATCATTCCCTCCGAAAAGCTAATTGGATACCATTTACATGCGGTCAAAACGTTACCCCATTCGTCCAAATGCAATTATCTGAAACGAACGAAAAAAAATTTATTGTCGCTTATAAGATGTTGTACAGTACATAAAGAATAAAAAAAAAAAAAAAAAAAAAAAAGAAAGCTGTATACCACACTGAATTACCGGTCTATGGTTTCTCGCCTACCACCTTGCGCAAGATTTTCATCTTGATCGAGAGCATGCTTAAAATTCGATCGTCACTCCCTCGATCAACACGACCTTGTTACACATAGACGTTGGGCAAGCGTTTAAGAACAACCGTGTACATGAAGACCACCACATCCACGGGGACGTTATTGAAAGAAGCTGCAAGCACTTTTGGACGGTTATGCAAATACGAGATTTACGAAAAATCAAGGGCCAGAAATTCACGAAATAAATGCTTTTCAATCCTATATTTATGACTCGATTTATCCTTGACCACCTCTGCTCGATGCACAGGGTGGCGCGCAAGTTACGACGTGCGATAACGATCGGTTGCTACGGTCAATTTGTAGATGCCTTGATGTCAGTGACGTTTTTCTTTTTCTTTTTCTTTTTTCTTGTGTGCGGTTAATTGCGAAATCCTTAAATTGCCTCATCGTCACCGAATTGGACCGCATTACTTAATAATAAAATTAAAGTACGGTTACTTCGTTGCCTTGTGCACCATTTTTGGGTCATTTGCGGTAATGCCGCGTTCATTTTTAATAAATTGTAATCTCTGGAAATAATAGCTTGCAACAATAAGATGCAATCACTCTTTTCACCTAAGAAATGTTTGTAATCGTTCATTATGATTCAATTGAGGCCACCGATGGTAGATAAAGAAAGGCACGTATTCCAGTTTTTGGAAGATGGATAAAAACGTGTTATTAAATATTAAAATGTTTCTTTAAGGAAATGTAATAGGTATGTAAGAAATGTCAGTAATCCTGGTGTTACGGGTGTACGTGTTCTTCCTCCATCAAACGCCTTAATTAATTTGTAGAAACTTAATTTATGCAAATTAATAAAACGATCTTCGAGTTCCAGTTGAAACATTCACGAACCCGGAAACGAGTCTTTGCTTTTTCAAATTCTAGTCTCTCGTTCATTTCCAAATCCCTCTGCAATAAAACAATACGCAATTATTTTTGAAGCTGTCGATGAAAAAATAAACGTGTCATGTACAAAAAGCAGATCACCTTGATAGCGCCATCGAATGGACAAATATAGTAAAAAAAATGGTCGTGAAACGTTTCGAATAATGTGTGAATAAAATGTTCCGAAGTTTCTGGTTTAAAAAGGGTCCTGTATTGCTTCATCTCGTCTCCCGGTTTTTTAATGAAGCAGCTGACAATCAATTGATCATTATTAATTAAAACGTTTTTACTTTATCCGTTTGATTGGCGCGTTCTCGTGTAATGACATACTTGGTGGATCAAATGAACCCTATCCAATTGAAAAAATTTGTATGTACCTAAAATGCAAACGATGGGAACTTTGCATTAATAAAAGCCCAACCTGATCATTTAACAACAATGCAAATCGTGTTTCTTGGAGCAACTTTTACTTTCTTCCTGGGTGAGTATGCGCTGCCTCCTCTTCTAACTCAAACCACAGTGGAGGTACAAGGGGAACAATTTTGAATACCAAAGGATTACGGCTGTTCGAAAGTGAAAACAGAGAATTCAACTGGGTCGATGTGCCTTTAGAATTCGATTGATATTCATCTCGTGCGCGTACTTTGTTCGTGTTAAATCCAACACTAGCAAAATGCTGACAATGAATTATGCGAACCCCCACGTACAAAAAAAAAAAAGGGGACCATTCGGTTTTTGAACTAGTCGCACGAAATCCTATATTTCTATGTTTAACCAATGAATCGAAATGTCCTGCGTTGCATCGTATTAGGTGAAAAAAAGAAAGTTAATCTTTAGCATGTCTAACACGTCGCAGTGTAAAGATGTTAATAAACGTTAATACAACAGAA
The DNA here is from genome assembly GCA_022405125.1 of Anthidium xuezhongi. NCBI lineage: Eukaryota > Metazoa > Arthropoda > Insecta > Hymenoptera > Megachilidae > Anthidium > Anthidium xuezhongi. The sequence goes on from CM039651.1 coordinate 12,200,902, forward strand.
ATGTTAATTAGTAGAAATATTGGAAATATTTTTAGTCTAATATTTCTAATAGACATACTAGTTCTATTATTAACCAATAAATGTTAATATTCTTGGCAGAAACTTATGTATACTCCTAGTAAAACAAACGTTCGTCGATTCTTCAAGAACATTTCGATCTTTCCCGAAGGAACCACGAAATGGTCGCAACGCAGAACCAGCAATATGGTATTACGAAAGCTTCAAATTAATGATCGAAGCATAGAAACAGAGGATCCATAGCTCCCGGCTCCTATGAAGGAGCAGGTTCTTTTTTTTTCGAGGATTAAAACACGTGGAGGAGTAAAGTAGATCGACCCAGTTTTGGTCAACTTTGAGCCTTTGTTCATATGGGAGGGGTACCGGAACGGCGGTTTTTTTGTGAGAAGGGGTCCCCCTGTACAACCACGTGGCCATATAAGCAACGTCTGCTGCCATTGACGGGACAGAGCGTTTCATCCCTCCGTTGATTCGCACGTTGTCTCGTCGCACGATCAAGGTAAATCTTCGATCGAAGATTACAGGTTTCTTAATTTAATATCACGGTCTATCCTATATTTACCGAATCACTAATTGATTTTCGATTGTCACTTATGTAACGATCGCCTGGTGCACGCTGACAACCGGGCGTCGAAGGTTCGTTCTCTTTTTGCTGGGGAACGTGTAATTTGTGGAACGCGTGCATTCTTGTAAGACGCCGTGCCTGAAAGATATACATAAAAGCAAGTTTTGATTCTAATTTTGAGTACAGAATGAGTTTTACAATTGCAATAGGAAATTATAGTACACCAATACTAGTATTAGTAAAAGAAAATGGCAAATTAAAGAATAAATCAAACAATTAGATTAGCAAAGTAATTACCAGTTCATCCACATGTAATTTAAATAGAAATTCATTGAATTAGCGATAGTTTCAACTTGGCATTAATTCTAACGTTATTTCGTTATCACAGGATGCAGTTTCAAATCATCTTCGTGACAGTGGTAGCCACGCTGCTGCAGGGTGGTTACGGTGGCTACGTGTCCATCAGGATGCCTTACTTGAATCCGGCGGGAGTAACTTACATCAACAACGTAGAGCCTCAGGCGCATCTTTACCAAGTACCCGCCAGAGTTGAGGCCGAGCATGTCGGATACGCCGCCGCCCAAGTGCCAGCAGTAGCCGCTGTGCCGTACGTCAAACATGTGCCCACTGTCTCTCACGTTCCAGTAACCAAGATCGAGGCTCAACATGCTCTTCTGGAAAAGCAGTTGGATGTGGTGAAACCAGCCGTTTCGACCCGCAAATTCGAAGTAAGTTATTGTAAATGTCTCCAAATAGATTCCTCTTGCTATGATTTTTCTTTAAGACTTTCCTAAGTTCTCATGGTTCTCCTCTTCCTTTTTCTCTTCTTTAACACCTGAAACATATTATTTGGTTAGGTTCGTCGCCCAGCGATTCAAAAGCAGTTCTTCGACATCGAGGAACGCGTGGTGGTCCGTCCAGCTGGCTCAGCCGTGGTCGAGTTAGACCAGCCGACTTCGAAAACTCAGAAGGGACCAGCTCTGATCCAATCCCTGTTCCCAGGGTTCGAAGCTGGACCAACAGCCCCCACACCAACAATCTCTTCCACTCCAGCCCCAAGCGACGATGAAACAGTGGTCGTGGAGAACCCTGACTTCCGTAATCACATTGTCCAGAACCAGGTACGTCTGCAGATACAAATTGATTCTTTGATGGAGACTTAATCGTTGTTTCTGGTTTAGGCTAACGCATCCGGAGTTCAGACAAGAACCAACTTCAACGGTGCCCCGTCTGGCGAGCCCTTCGTTGCGCACGACCCATCACCAAACGTTGTCGTGAGCCCCCAATCCTCCCCTGAAGAGGACAGACAGAACCAGAACAGACTGATCGAGTTGCTCACTGCCCGTGGCAATGTTGCTGAGGTAATTTAACAAGTTCTGCTATAATACAGTTAATTGTGCAACATCAAATTAACAGGGAAATGCCTTTACAGGTAGGATTCGGTAACCTGGGAGCCGCTAAATCCGCAATTGGAGATGCTGGCCAGGTACGAGGCCGTGTGATCTCAGCCACCCCTGCTCCAGAATACGCTGATCCAGCCGATGAACGCGTGTCCACACGACGAGTCGTGGTCAGCAGACCGATCGAGACTCTTCAAGAAGTGAACGTCGTGGAACCAGCGACGAAGATTGAACGAGTATCCGTGCACCAGCCAACCCTCATCAAAACGGCTCGTCTCGAACACGTTCAGGTTCACGGTTCGGTACCAGTCGTAGGAAAGGCTTACGCACCAGCCATCGCTCATGCCGCTGTTCCAGTTTACCAGAAGACCTTCTCCCCAGCTTACGAGTACTACCATTAAACCGTTGATGACTGGTTACTGTAGTTTCTGTACGTTCAGGAACAGGATGGCACGCCTAGAAAAATTGAAACTTCGTTGAAGATGATTGATCCTTTCGCTAGGGCCACTAAAGGCTTTGTTTGAAATTGTTTATGAATCTATGACTCTTGTGTCTTTAAATTACTTTTTATACCTGGTTAGACTAATTTTCGAAGTTAACAGCGAAAGGGTTAAAAATTGTATTTACCTTCTTTTCCTACACTATATACATTGAGCAAAAAGATTGAAATTATACTAGTTGGTTGATCGTTGTAATCATATGCTTTTACACTTGTTTGAACAATGGTGTCATAGGCAAACTTATACATATACTGTTAACGTATAAGAGATTATGTAAATTGTATCCTGTGGACGCGTGGAAACTTTTGTACTATATATTTGTATTTTATATTGTAAAAGACGTTTATATAAAATATGGAAACGAAAAATGGTTGATTTGTTTTCTACACCAATAATTACCTCAAGAGTCAAACCTGTGCGATTGATTAATTTTCAGACATGGTTTCTTTTCCTCTAATTAATTATTCGATTACACAAAACTTGGGACGTCGATCATTGATGACAGCCATATTCCATACTGTTTACAGATTTGTAAAAATTAAATTAAACTTAAATTGTATTTTATTCTTACCAAATCTGTATAATAACGCCAGTCAGTTTTCCCATAAAAATGTTTATAACAGTTTTCAACGTTCGCAAGCAAAGTAATTAAAAAAGAATTGAACTGTTAAGTTGGGTATACGATTAAAAAACCTGAAAACACATCGAACAATATCCTCGAACGATATAAAAACCTGTTTGGAACTAATTTATTCATCCCGACGATCAAAAACCGATTCAAGTGCAAGGTCCTGCATGATCCTCCAGTCGTTACCTCTCGTTTCTCCTGTCAACGATTTTCTTATTGGATGCCACGTTTGAATCGCATGTATTATTCACGATTCCAAGGAACAACTTCCTGTAACAGTCGAGTTAATTCCGACAAGGGTAACCAGTGCCTCTGGGTGCTGCCTATAAGGACACAACATTGACCCAAATACCATGAAGTGTCCATTCCCTTGTCTCCTTTACCTGTCTTTCATAGAACGTACAAAGTCATTAACAACATAAGCTAAATGAATCCTTAATGTATTCTTCCATTAAATTCTATAATTTGCGCATCAACAATCTTGGATAATTCCCATCATAAATCACTGAATGAATAATTACTTAAGTGTTTTAGAAATTGCAATTTGCAGCGTTCAACTTAACACGCTAATAATAATAATATTTGTTAAATAGTTAATAGTAATAGTTGCTAATTATTAATATTAATAAACAGTCTATAATAGTAATAGTAATAGTAATAATTAGCAATTGTTATAAACTCAAAGTTATACGATTTTCGTTTATGCAATATACCAGAAAAGTTTGTTTAATTAAATTGGAAACTCAATGCAAAGTATTCTCGAAGATTTCGAAAAAAAAAAGAAAAGAATTTGAACGTGAGGGAAGAAAGCGAATTATGTAGCGTAATGATGCAAGGAGAAGTCAGAGAGGTTTGGAATTGCGAATTGTGCAGGCTCGTTAGTATAACTGAACCCGGATCTGACTGTCACCGAAGAAACATGATTACACGTAATGCATAAACCGGAAAACCGTACCAAAAAATTCGCAAGAAACCTGCGTGGGCGGTTGAAACTCGCCGCGCGGTACTGAACGCATAGAATGCATAATAGTTCGTCGAACTCTCGTTGGTTTGTTTGTAAAATGTTGCAGACTTAAAAAATTAGAAAACTAATGCACAACAAGTTCCTGGTAATTTGTAAAATGTTCTGTTACTTAAAACAAAGATTTCTTCATTTTTCAACATTTCACAAACTTAAGATTTCTACATTGGTAAAAGTGCATGTTACAATTCCGAATGTACAACGCTATAAATCAATGAAACGCGAGTTCACATCGTCCTGTTCAAACGTTTTTGGGTCCGTTCTTTCGCTTTTCACTTCGTTTCGACAAATAATTCAGCTGACGCGGCGTTCGCCGCTTTACGCGACACGAATTTGTTAAAAGTCTCTCCTGTAAAAGGTGCTGCCGCTTAAATCATCACGTAACGTGAAATCTCGGAGGTGTAAAATCCGTACGTGCTTGGAAAAAAAGAGCATTCGATCCTGGTCAGAATTGGTTCCAGAACTAATTGTTCCAGAACATTAAAATAGTACATTTAGTAATCCATGTTGATGTATTATATAAGGCTACTGCAATGGTGCCAGTGGACCTTTCAGTCCCTCTTACAACTATCTAATGATTCATCGCACCAAATCCACGTGCGACTGTGGTGTCGCAGCATCCAACACCAACGTGTCCATAAACTGTATCAGACGACAGCGAGGTCGTGGATGAACGGGTAACTGGATGAAGGGATCTTCACCCTTGAAACGATTTAAGGAGAGACAAAGTGGCCTCGCGCGAGCGGTGAGGTCGAACCAGGCAGTATCGGTAAGCGGGTAATGACCAAGAAACGCTCGTAACCTTAGCTTCAAGAGTATCGTACTGGCAGCTGCTATATAAGTAACACTGTAACGGATCTTGAATTCAGTTAGACACGCGACAGAGAAATAACTAGATCCATCCCGGGTGGTGTTGCGGTGCGTGAGAGGCGAGTGCATCGACACGGAAGCAGATGATCAGAAAGAGAACCGCGGAAGTGGGATCGTGGCACCAGGAAGCGGGACGAATCTTCCAGTCGCCGATTTGGCTTCGATTTTCAGCCAAACCGTTTGGAAATTGCTATAGGAACAGAAAGAATTGCTTAGTGATTTGAATTTGAAAATTGTGAAAATCAAGAACTTACGTGTGATATTTTTAAAAAAGTTTCAATAAGTGTAAGTAATTAATTACCTGAAGACTAAATTAACTGTGAAAGTAGTGACTTGTAGCGAAGAATGGTGTACAAGTTTCATAATTGCTCTTTCTGTAAATTTAGAAATAATTCTTAAGTTATTTCCAATTCACAGAATCTTCTATTTAAATATGAACGTGATCGTAATACTTGTGGTCATCGTGGGATTGTGCGCAGCAATGCCGCAATATTATGTTCCTGGAGGTGTGTATCCTCATCCGGCTAACCTATTGAATTCGGCGGCAGAAGACGCTTTACCCAGCGAGTTGCGAAACGACTTTTACAAAAATCCAAGGATCGCTGCCAAACTCGCGAAAGAATCATGGTTTTACAACAAAGAGATGCAGGTAAAGTGTAACCTTATGTAGATCATTTTTTCGTGATTTTCTTCTGTTCTATTTTCCATTTACTTTCACTTTTCCTTTCAATTCCTTTTTGTTTTATATTCTTCTTATTATACGTTTCAAACACTCGTGTCTAGTAATTGTATTCAGAACTTTCTACTTCTTGTATCTATATTTAAAAAAAAGACACAAACGGTTAGTATATTTAAATTTCGCGCTTTTCTCACCCTGTACATTGTTATTTGAGAAATTAATTACTAATTGTGATTTAAAATGCAATGATAGTAATATAATGACAAGGTACGTACAGTAAGCAATATATAAGTTTATTCTTAGTCGATTTTAAAATGAGGTTGGTGGATTTAGTTCTGAAATCTGAGAACACTACTTCTTTTACTGCTGTATCACATTTCCCTCGCGGATTTGTATCAGAATGCTTTCAACATTTTCGCGGGCTGTTTAGTTTTGGTAATACGATTAAATACAGTCTCAAATTTCTTATTTTTCCTATGCTACTTTTTATTACATACCTATCTTGATGTCTTTTATGTGATTTCTGTAATTTTCATCAACGTAATTCTCATCATTTTTGTTGCAGGTGATCGATCGTGAAACAGATAAAATTCCACGGGAACAAGTATACCACGTTCTTCACAATGCGGGATTAATACGAAAATAAAGTTAAAATAATAAATAATTTTTAATAAAATGATGAAGTTTCATTCACCCTTTACCTTCAAACAACGAGTTTGTTGAAACAATGGAACAACTCCCTCTAACACTCTGCAATGATGTTTCGATATATCGATTTTCGGCGCGCCATATTTAAATTTCGAATACCAAATCAAACTAAGTTCAGATGAAATATAATTTGGATACAATCAAAGTATAAAATATATTTTTATATTATATAGTTTGGGAAACTTTCATAGCATAAATAAACGTATAATAAAATACATATAGCTTATATTTTATTTCAGCTTAGCTTATAGATAAGAAAAGAAAGATCAGAAAAATGACACTGAAAGAACTATTATCAAGTGCGTAAATTATTTATGCATTTTTCTAAAATTTCCTTCTTAACACGTGGATAGTCCGGGCTCTGTTTCAAAATCTCGTTACAAGCTTCAATACCATCCGCATAAGATTTTGCTTTCATAGAGCAATAAGCTAATTTATACGCAATCGATAATTTAGATTTTCCACCATATTTCCACGCTTGGCTATATTGTGACGCGGCTTCGCGATAATTCTGCTCCTTTTCAGCAATATAACCGGAGAGCTCGTGAGCTCTCACGCAAGTTGCATTGTGCTGCAAAACGCGTCTCAACAAATCATTTGCCAAATCGTATTTATTAGACTGTACATAGATATCAGCCAAGAGTAGCCAACAGCGCTCCAGATATTCCGCATCCTCGAACGTCCATGTGTTCTTGCTGACGCGTTTTAAATGATTTCGTGCGCGAGGAGTTTGTTTGAGAAGAATGTGCGCCATTGCCATGCCTAAAGCTGGTCCAACATGATCCCTTAATGCTTCTTGACTGGCTAAACTCGTGCAATCCTGAAGAGCTTTTTCTATATTTGATTTCTGTTTAGTAGCCAGCAAAAAGAAATTACTTAGCAGCCTGTGCGTCAACATCTCATGTGAACTACCTTTGGGATTCAGCTCCTAGAACCAATTTATGTTACATTTTGAGAATATTTTGCATCATTTAAGAACTTCTGAGTACCTGAAGCAGACGGTATGCTGTTTTTAAAGCCAACGTTCTAGAATCCTGATACTCTGCATCATCGTCGTTGAACACTTCATTTGAAAGAGAAGAATCATCATCCGGATCTAGACAGATCTCGATCATGTTGTATATCGCCTGCTGACCCCACTCAGGATCGCGTCTCGCAAAGTTAAAATGGCGAAGAGCGGAATTTAATTTGCCCATACGCCAGTCTAACAAACCCGCACAGTAATAATAACCAGCTGCTAAGTTTGCACCTCCCATACCTTCCTCTGCTCGATGCAACCATTCTTCCAGGTCGTCCATGTCTCCTAAAACCAACGAATCGTGAATCAGTCAAGGAAATTAATTCATTGAACAACTTTGATTTACCTGTCCTACGTGAAACTTCTATCAGCCTCGCTAACGCGGTCCAGTACGTTGGCTGCTTCAGCAATAATTGTCGAAAATGAAACGCTGCCGTTTCGAAATCAACCTTTCTGAACGCAAGATCAGCCATCATTATCGAAGCAGCTTCGTTGTTCGGGTCTGTGTTCAACACTGCTGAACAACTCTGGGCACATCGGTCCAAATTGTTCGTCTGTTAATTCAAAGTACAGACATTATTAAATTATATTAAAAACTGTGAGGCCATTTGTTTACCTGCATATAAAGCTTCGCCAATGATAGCAAAGCATTTACATCTGTGGGTTTGTGATTTATAGCTTCTTTATAATATATTATAGCTTGATCATAGTCTCTCAAAGAAGACGAATAATCAGCCATTGTCAGACAGATGTTAGCCAACAACTGTTTTTCATCTTCTAAGTTAGAGCTTCCTAGACGTTGGATGTATCTGTGCTGATTCTCCTTAGCCTCCTTCAGTGCTGACAAAGCACCTTGAACGTTACCTGCTTTTTCTCTTGTCTTAGCAAGTAGCAACAATAATTGACCCCGTACTTCTAAGCTCTGTATATCAGAATCTCGACGACCATCTGTAATATTATAATTCATGTATACATATGTAAAGAATATTAAATGAAATTGATACCTACCTTGCAATTCTTGCACCAATGTAGCTTCTGCTTTATCATACTGTTTCATTGTCAGAAACAGTTTTGCAAGATCTAATTTCAAACTACTAAAATTCTCCTGTTTCATTATATCGCGATAATAGTTTATAGCTTTCGTGTACTGATGTGTCTTCACAAGCGCTTTTCCTAGCTTACTCGCTATATGCACTTTGTTTGAAGGATTCTGTTTCAACGCCTGTTCATACGCTTCTATTGCTCTTTCTGGTTCTTGTATGGAAACATATGCATCACCAAGCATACTGTACGTTTTAGGGCCGGGACAATGCTCCACTAATTCTCTGTAAAATAAAATATTTTAAACGTTGTCAGCAGATTTGTGTGTAAAAACAAACCTGAAGCACATAGCAAACGCCAATCGATCCTTCTTGTATTTTAAATTGATTTCAGCCAAACGTGTGTGTGCTTGCAAATAGTAGGGTTGATCCGAGGTTACTTTGGATAAAGAATTAATGGCCTCGTCCAACTCTTCCATTTCCAGCAACAGCTCTGCATTTCCTATCAATATTTTACCCTCTTCTGTAGTATTTGCAAGCTTTATTTTCGCGTCTTCAATTGTAGCAACAGCTTCATTGAACTGTTTCATTTTGCTATAGGAAGAAATTAATTCAAGATACAAAGTTGCTGTGTCTGATATAGAGATTTGTGTAGTATCCAAATTGTTTTTATGAGATTGTAATCCTGCATATGACATAGCTGTTTGGAAACTTTTTATTGCACCCTCAATGTCTTTGCTTTCCTTCTGAATGATGCCTGTGATTAAATGATAAATTGGACTGTCTCTGATCTTGAAGTTATAGCTCAAACCAATTTCCAGACTCTGGGAAGCCAGCTGGTAGTTTCCTTGTTGTGCTAATATTTGAGCCATAAGTAAATGAGCTTCTGCGTTAGATGAGTCAATACTATCCAAAAGATTTTTTAATATATATGAAGCACCTTCTAGGTCTCCACTTTGCATCTTAGCTTTACTTAATAGTAATTGAGCCACGCTCAAACCAGGATATGCTTCTGATAACTGCTCCAATAAATATAAACTTGGTTCTTGATAATTCAGTACATTCTCTTCCAAATGTATTGTATCATTTGTTACAGAATAAATTAAACGTTGTTTGCAAATCTCTAGGCATAAATCAGGATTTAATTTTTTCATATAATCGTACCCGTATGGTATGTATTTATAATTATTTAGTATGACTGTAGCTGCTCTGTCTAAGTAATTTAAAACTTTATTCGAATCAGTGGTGTTCAATTTTGCAGACATGAAGAGCAGTTCTGCATCCACTGGATTTGACTGTATTTCCATGAGAAAGTCTATTTGCTGTTGTGCCAAATCTGAAGCATCAGCTGAAGTGTCTAAAAGCTGACAATGTGCTAAACCTTTGAGACCAGCAAATGAAGACTCATTTATCCTAACAGCACTCCTGTACCAATGTTCTGCATCTTTTATTTTATCCAATGACACATACAAATTTCCTAATTCAATCATAAGGTCTGCCATTCTTGAATTGTGTTGTATCACTTTTTCAGCAATCCTAGAAAGTTCTATTAAAATCCCCTGATGCTTACACGCTATCCGAGAAAATAATTGAATATTGTTAATCAATACAAGCACAGTCTTTCCTTCTGTAAGTATCAAATTTTTAAAAAATAATTGTAAATATCTCAATCCTTCACTGTAATTTCCATCCCTGCAAAGAGCTAGGAATGCATTTGCTTTTATAGCATCCATATTGTTTGAATCAATGGACAGTATTCTATTAACAGTTTCCAGAACTTGGTCCCAGTCTTTCATTGCAAGTTGATTGTATAATTTTTCAATCAATGGTAAACATAACTTAGGATATCGTACAATTAATGAGTTCAATGTTAATATTGCTTCAGTATAGTTACCATGTTGATGTTTATATTTTGCAGAGCCAAGCAAAGCATTCACATTCTTTGGATCTTCTTTTAAAACAACATCAAATACGTTTGGCTCATTCAAACTATTTTCATTCAGGAAAAACAAATCTGTCCAGCCTTTAATCAGTAAAACATTTTTATTTGATGATTCAAGCTTGTAAGCTCTTTCAGCATATTCTTTAGCTTTGTCAATCTTTTGAGACAAAAGCAACACCAAGGCTGCTAATGACAATCCATTTGGAGATGATTTTCGTCTTTCATCTCTGATTCTTGTTTCAATTTGCATCACAGTAGCTTTCTCAACATTTTCACTGTTTGAGTATGCTACACTCTGTACAAACAGTGCTGCTAATGTTGTATCTGTATCATTTGTTAAATTTGAAGTTTCTTTAATGGCTTCTTGAGTTTTTCCAATTAATGCATATGCAAGACCTAGGAGAATTCTCAAATGCTCACTAGTTGGATATACTTCACATGCTTCCTTACAGTAAAGTAACATCCCATTATAATAACATTGATAACAAAACCACTCAATTAAAGTTATATATTCTATTTCTTCCATTTTATTAATACACGAAACATAAAATTTTAAACCTCAAATTTAAGAATATAATGCAATAGTTTATGAATATGTATTTAATATAATAATTGTTCCAGGGTGCAATTATTATAATAAAAATGTTTATTAAGAAGAATATATTAAAAAATCTTCTGGATCTGGAAGTTCATAAATAATATTAGGATCTAGTGGTTCTGAATCAGGTCCTTCTAAAATGTGTTTTGGTCCAATAACCAATTCTTCAAGATCTGAATTCTTAACAGCAAGATAATATTTTTGCAAATAATCACAAGTCAAGAATAGATAATAATCATTTACAATAGCGTATGTAAAAGCTGTCTGAAAATATAATTTACATATTATTCATGATAATAAATGTTGGTAGAAACTTTTCAGAATTCAAAAAATAAATCATACCTCTGCTAGCAATCTTGCTAAACCTTGTCCTGTAAATTTATATGGTACATTAATTGCTTGCATATCCAAGATTTTTCCATCTGATTTATATTGTAATACCGCTCTTGCTGAAAAACAAAATAAAACTATTCAATTTAAATATTAACAACTAATATTTAACTAATATTTAAAACTGCATACAGTTATCATCCAACTTTACGTAGAATAGACCTCGGTTTTCATTATGATGTACTGTACGAAAAAGCCTTACATATTTGTTTTTCTTGATTTCGTGGTACGTAAAAGAGAATAATTTAGCCAAGTAACTCATACCATTTATCACGTAAAAACATTCTTAACAATTTTAATTAATCAAACATTTACACAATCATTTACATTGATAAATTTTCTTGTTTTCCTAACGAAAGCTCTAATACTATGAAGGTTAGAGTTTTGTTGACAAACAGTTGCCTAGCAACTATATAACACTGTCAATACGAACAGTATTTAAAAAATATATTTGTAAAAAAGATATTTTATGTATTTAAAAGAAATTTACATAAATAATATTTAAATTAATAATTTCATCGATTAAAAGATAGAAATAATAAACAATTCTATTGAAGATTATAAAAAATATATATTTTCTTTTTTTGAACTTTGTTTCTACTTTTAAACATGTATTTTTTAAAAGTAATTTATATTCAAATTTATAATTTTATTACTAAAAGGATACAATTAATAAAAAGCAAGTCAAATTTTAGCATAAATATGGAATTTTGCTGAACTATTGATAAGATGTTGTTAACTTATACTTGACAGTAATGCACATTGTTAATGTTTAGTTACTATGAACCAAACCCATAAACATCAATACATATTGATATAACATCACAATGTCAACATAAATTTGCACAGTTGCAAATACTACCTCATCAGGACTTATCTCTATCCTTCTTCCGCCCATAATTGTTTGTATATCAAAATACAGATACTGAAACAAAAGTTATACTTAAACAAGTGATACTGAAAAGAGAACATGAATTTTACAAAAGAATGTTATATTAACCATTGATATTAAGAGCATTCCTATAACTGAAATTAGTATATGCAATAATTTGATGTATGTAAACATCAAAACTATCATCATCACCAAAATGGCAACAATTGAAGCTAGTCCAATGATCGTTAGAAGTCCTGATCTCATTGTTAAGTCAAACTGCAAAATTATAATACATTATTTATCACATCCTGAAATGTAATATATTAAGTACATATTTATAATTGAAATTACGTCTGAAAATGTTGCAATAAGACCCACTCCTAATGTAACAAATGTTGTCATACCTAATGCTAGTAAAATAATTTCAACTTCATAAAAAACAGATGCAAAGGCAGCTAGATATGTCAGAGCCAATGTCTAAAAAATATTAATATCGTTAAATTATAAATCTTAAGAACAATTAAGCACAATATCTTACCAATACAATTAGCAATATATAATTACACGGTGGTGTACGTCTAGCATTTTCATAACAGGACACAAAACAATAGGAAATAGAGAAGCATAGTCTGGTTAAATAATTAATAAAATTAATTATATATCAATATCCATAAGTATTAATAAAGTTTACATACATGGCTATGATCCACAAATACCAATGGATTATCATAAATTTTCTTGCATTATCCCTATAAATAAAGTGATTCATTTGATTACATTTGTAATGTAGCAGTAATACTATACTCTATAACACTAACACAAAAAGGAACACAGCTATGACACCAGTTGTAAACAATAATTGAAGTGTCAAGATGCAAAAGATTTTTCTAATGAAATTTCTTCTCACTACATCATCTTTAAAATCATCTAAGTAATCAGAGTCATCATCGTCGTTGTTCCTCATTTCTCTTCTTCTTTGTTGCTCAAGCCACGCGTTATACAATTGTTGATTTGCTCTTTCTCTCTCTTGCACCATCTGATCAGTGACTATGGTAACATATGGTCCCTGATAATAAAAAACAAATCAATATAAAAATATACACATTAACATACTATTAATTATTTTTATTTTCGATTTAAACGTTTCACTAAATTTCTAAAACATTAGTGTAGTTTACGTTACTCACTGTTCTGATTTCTTGTCCTCTGTACAGAACAGGCAGTTGAGGAGGACCTGGTATGAACCCCTGTGATCGTGGATCTTCTGGCATTAGATGATGATACTGGTAACAATGCTAAGAAATATCTAAATCTTGGGATAAACGTGAGCATTAAATATGTGCTAGAATGTACCAAACATGTTTAGCACTGACATTTAGGTATATCTTTAAAGATAAACATTTTTTACTTTAATTATTAACATATAATTTCATGCTTATTAGTTCTTGAGATACACAAATGTTTGATTTGTTTCTTAGGTTTTGGTAAATTTAGAATAGTAAGATAATGATGTAAATACAACATGTCATATTCTTCATTTTTGAATAAACAAATGAATGTATTATACGATACAACTCAAAAACGTGAAATTATAATGTAGCCATGTATATTAAGATGAAAGATAAGAATAAAAGAGTAATGTAGAAAGCGAAAATTCTTTTTAATTCTTTCACTATAATATACATCATTTATACAAGTAAATATATAACGGTATGTTTATATCTTTCTTTTAACGATAACGTGATGGTAACATATTTTAAATAGATTATTGTAAAGGTAATTTTAATTATATTATAACATGTGTGTCTTATAAACGGTGAAAAATGTAGCAAGTATCTTTGGATCTTTTAAATTTCTACAACTTCAATTAAACATTTCAACTGTATAATTGTTTGTTACAACAAAAACTTTGTATCATTATCAAACTCACAGAGTGTTTCTAAAATTTGGAAGTCATATTAATTTTAAACTGAAATTAAAATATTGGTGAAAACATGATCTAAGTAATGTGTGAAAGAACTGTACAAAAAAAAAAATAAAATAAAGAGTCTGTGCTATATAAATATTCTGTTTTAACAAAGGATACTTAAAAAAATGTAGAAACATTCTGTATATATGTATACAATAATAACAATTATACAGGTACATACAAAAGTTTAGTTGAACATAGAATGTGCGTTTAAGTTAGTATTCGCATATACATATTATCAAATTAATTTTTAACTTATTAACAAACAGTATAAAAATATGATCTCACCATATAGCAACAATAGACGTTTAAAAAGTTCTTAAACTTGTTTTGGATGCACAAATATTACACTATCTTATTTTGTAATTTATCAAACTTAAGATTGTCATTGTAATACATTAATGATCGCCGTGAAATTAATCACAGCATTCTAACGAATTAAAAAGTGTAATACACTTTATCATAACAAAAACGTAAAACAACCTTCAAAGATCAAATCAGATCATAACAAATGTAAAACATACCGAACCCTTCTTGAACTTTAGTAGATTCTGATCGACTATCAGTCTTGTAAATAATGTTTGTAGAAAATTTTTGTAGTGAAGTTCAGCTTGCAAAGCTCGATATAAGTTTAGGAAGCTAGGCACTATTAGTTTAACAAACTATTTTAGATATCATATTTTCCTTGACATTATAATCCGCTCTGATTGATTTGCTCTTGCATTTTATTGTATAAAAGCTATAAACATTGCAAAAAACATATATTATTTACCAAGTTAATATTCTTGTTTTCAATTACTTTAAACAACTTACCTGTTTAATGTTATAATCTTGTATTAAAATTACTTTTGATTGGTCTGCGCTACCAAATAAGTTCCCTAACTTCTTCTTTCTAGAATTATCCTTAATAAATATTTGAATCCCTTTGTCGACGATCTTCGGCGATTCACTCATTTCTTGCCACGTGTATGCCCAGTCCACCTGTATAAATTATCAATAGAATACAATATTCTTCTTTATATGTTTATAAAATACGTACCCGCCATCCGCCAAATAAGTCACTATACTCTAAGTATGCTAGTCTTTTGTCGGTAAGCAATAATACATCTTTGTTAATATAAACGTGATAACAATAGATATCGGTGTTGGCATATTTTCCTTTTTCCAGTTCCTAAAAGTAATTATTATTAATTAGTAATTATTATTAATATTAAAAAGTAATTATTATTAATATTAATTAGTCAGATTAATCAAAGCATTAACAATAAATTAAAAATCTTAATTGCTTACGTATAAGATTTTATGCCCCTCAGCTTCTTCCCGGATATATGGTCTGACCAACTTATCTGGTTGTAAAAATCTAGGTGGCCTTACTTTCTTTACTTCTTCGTTTAATTCAGTTGCACTGTATACAAAAATTTCATTTTGATAATTAAAAAAATCTTTTATTTATTGATATAAAAAGTTTGTTTTACCGTTTCACTGCTCCAAATGAACCACTAGCAAAATCAATGACACCAGCAGTTGGTCTGGTAACAAGACCAACAACACCTTTTCCAAATCCCTTGAAAAATCCTTCTACCCCCTCTTCTTTAGCGCCTGATATGGGCTTCATCACAACTCCAGTCACACCATCAACTACACCCTGAAGCAACATATATATGATAATCATATATTTTAAAAACTTGCACTCATTTTTTGTTCTTACCATTACTAAACCTTTCCCACTACGAGCAAGACCCTCTTGTAAATTGGAAGGCTGCTTGTTAAGTTGTTCCTGTCGTTTCCTTTGATAATCTTTGTCAAAAGTCAATGCAGCTAAACCTTTGCCTTTAATAAAGAAATAAAAGATTGATGTGTATCATTCAGAATGATAATAGTGGTGAAATAATGAAAGAATAAAGCATACCCATTGCACCAGTTATTTTAGACACTGCACCAGCCATTCCTCCAACGGTGTGACCTAACATACTCCTAACACCAAGGAATAAACCTTCTGCAAATTCCCCAGGTCCTTGTATAGCACCTTGGAAAGGTTCATAAAACAAGTCTTCGATGCCCTTCATAGTGCCTACTACAAGTCCATACGGATTGCCAATTACATCTAGTCCTAATACAAGAACATAGGCCTGCTTAATCGCCTGACCCACATAATGTGTGGTAGCTTCAGAAATGAGTTGCTTATTGGTCATAAAAACGTATTCTCTCTCAAAATACGCCAATCTGTGTGAAAAATAAACATGTCTGTAGACGTCAGTGGTACTGAAAGAGTTAACAGAAGTTATTATTTATGAAAATAATTACTTGAAAACAATGTCATTGATATCAGTTAATGTAACACCTATTCCTTGTAATAATACATTTAATACTTGAGGAACTGCGGAAGGTCCACTGCCACTGCCAGCCATGGAAAAACTTATATGTATCTGAAAAATGTAAAATGATGATATAAATGGTGTAAATTAAACTATGCCAACTGATATTGTATATAACAAACCTTTAAAGGTGAAAAGTGAAGTAAATCAAAGAAATTCTTCTGCTCAGCAGTGGTGATTAAACTGACATGATACATCAAAGGCTCGTCGACTAGTTTCGTGTCTAATTTAAATAATCTAGTCTACAATGTACAACAAAACAATTTAGAGTTTCATATTTTACCTTTTTTATATACAGTGAGAAAGACAACTTACTTCTTCAGCATCGTTCATATCGTCTGTCTCAAACAATCCCATTATTGCATTAATAAACATGATGTCCACTTTCACGTGAAATTCTTGTATGAGGACCTTAAAGTACCTAAACTGCTGTACATTACTGTGCACTAACAATCGTTTGACCATGCTGAGCTCAGCAAATGGTTTCATAACTATTAAAACAGATACATAATTTTGTAATACAAAGCTGAGTTCGTAATCAAAGTTACATTATATACAATACTTACCATTACTTTGGGTAACACTTTTGGGAAGAGGTACTGGAGCTAATATAACTGGAAAGACACATTCTGAAAGCTGATTATCGATTTGCAATCGGTTAATTTTCGCGTGTAACTGTACTTGATGCGTCGATGTTCGATACTGTATCCATAAACCAGTCTGGAAAGTACGCCTCAGACATCGACGATGCGGTCTCGACATTTCCATGTTAAAGTAATCAATCTAGAATTCCAATTAATTTAATGATGAACGTAAAAAGGATATATAGCCTACATTACCTCGAATTTTTGATCCAGTATCACTTTTTGGGAAGGATCTTTTCCTATCTGTAATTCAAGTATATACTTCTGATAACCTTCTTCTATAAGATCCACATCTTTTGCATTAAGGCCACGCCACAGGTGCTTGCAGGACTTTCGTGTTTCCCATATAACTCCAGAGCTGAGGATGAACAGTAATAATAATGAAAAAAGTATGATAATAACTTTACATGTGTGTATTCAAAATTTACCTAGCTATACACATGTACAACAATTCAGTTCTTGTTACATTGTTAACGAGCGAGAAGCCAACCCCATGAATACTCATTGTTATGTCTTGCTGTATAATTTCGAGATCACCCGCTAGCTGGCAATCTTCTGCTATCTTTAAATTGGTTGTAAAAAGAAGTATTCTCTGTGTGCCATCCAGAAATGATACATAGAATACCTCTTCTTCTAAGTCTGGTAACTTGAAAGTTCCTAAATTATCCTGAAAAGTAACTCTATTAGTGGAAAGCAATAAATTGTTAAATACTATCAGACATCAAGAAATTTCTACTTTTCGAAGAGTATTTTCAATTTCTTTTTTAGATCCATCTTCCCAGACTAATTTCCTTGCTCCTGTAGGATTCTCCCAGGTGTAAAACATTTTGTTAAATGTTTGTACAGACCTATGTATGTATATTCATTACTATAAGTACAATTTTAAATTACCAACAGTAATTGTTATAATAAATTACCTAACGTTCAAGGAACCTTTTTCCCAAAAACTGATCGTATGAGGAGTATGATTAATTATTAAAGCTGGAGCATTTCCATGACTATAAACTGTTAAAGAGATGTAAATTCCACCTTCGCTTATCTGTATGTCGACATTGATTCCTCCGTACTGGTGAAGAAGTTTAATTTTCAAATTATTCAGTTTCCAATTTACTCCTGAAGAATGAGCTTTATAATACAAACCTTGTTATTCAATTTTAATAAAGTTGTATGGCTTTCTGTGTACAGGAAAGGTGCTGTTTTCTCAGGATCACCCGCAATCCTAGCCTTTAAGGTTTTACGTCCATGTTCAGAACGTGGCCAGAACGCTGTGCACTCACCAGGAGAAATCTGCAGATAAAAATAATAAGAAATTGATTCAAACTTCACCATTTGTAGGTTGAACAATTCTGCTGTAAATAATTACTTTGATCATGGGATCTGCTGGTCTATCACCTTCTTGACATTCGATGAACCACCTGGAATTATTTATGAGCACATAATATGGAGTGAATGTAATTTGTTTTGTTAAGGAATTGTATGTCAATTGATTGTGGACCCCAATCTACAACACACAAAGAATAATATTGTATTAAATATATAATGAATTTATGTTTTTACCAATTATTATGGTGTAGATAATATAATAACCTGGTAAGTTAAGCCATTATATTTACAAACAACCACTCCCTTGCTTCCTGCAACATCTATAGGAAACTTTTCAGACCATTCGCCATCTTCTACTCTGATCATAGCCTTCTTTTTGCCAAAGAATACTTTAGAGCGAAATGAAAACAGTATTGGTCCCTTAAAGTTATCTGGATGATACAATACGTTCAAGTAATCTTCTCCACTCTACAAAAGACATTTATTTAATTATTAATCATGAACGTTAACTGTGCTTCAACAGTTTACTCGTGTCATGCAGTAAAAATACAACTGGTCACATTTGTATACATATTTGTACATCATATTACACAGTGAACAATGATTCACCAACACCAGTTAACTTTATCTTATAAAGTTGCAAATATATCTCAATAAACAAAGCTTGAATTTGTAAATGTTACTGTTCCAATTATTGTATTTATGACCACTTATGTAACAATTTTAGTAACATTAACTTTCATGCCCTATACGAATAAGCTTTAAGCTACTAAGCACACATATCAAATGTAGGAATAGCATTTCATTGTTCATAGATAGTAAGCAGTGAACTATTTCCTATACTGCATTATTAGTATTTAAAAAAAAAGAGAATTGAAACAGTGACGAATTTCATGAATAATATTATGTAATTAGTAAAGCATTCATCAGAGTAGTGAACGTTACAGTAAGTAGTAAACATATATGATTAGTACCGTGTACTGAATTGTACAAGAATTTTGTTTAACAGTGTTACAAGATTAAACCATCACCAAAATAAAATGAAAACAAATGTATCACCAAACGTGCTTTCTTCCTCTTGTATTCTGAACGTGATTGGTGGGGATTCATACCACAAACCAAATTCTGAAAGACATCTTTTTATGTATTTTCATAATTAATCAAATTAATTTTTTCCTATATTTATATATATATATATATATATATATATATATATATATATATATGAAAGGTGTGCAAAATTTTTATTCATGAATGTCACAACGTATACGATATAAATAAAATATTTTGAAAAACTATTTTAACATCTGTTGAAGTTCATCATGCTGCTGTATCATTTTGAAGAACTTAAGTCGAAAAAAAAATGTACTACTGAATTCAAATAATTTGAACTTTCAAGCATTTCACATAAATTTTGCACATTAAATAATGTAGCTACCACCGTATTTTAATGATTATTGCGTTTATAAGCATGAAAAATACTTTAACTTGAAATCACTACCTTCATTGGACTTGAGTGTTCTTTGCCACCCTTACTTGATTTCTGTAAAATAACGTATTGAATAAGACATGATCGTACAGAGTGATTAACTATGTGCAACATTTCACTATTCTCAGCATGCATTGTAATAGAACCCTTACATACTGCATAAGAAATCAAAAACTCAAGCATTGTATAAAGAGATTAATTCTGTCTAAATAACAAAATTATAAAAAAAAAAAAATGATAGCATTGGGATTGATGTTATCATTTAACAAATTAAAATAGCTGATGTCGTCGGATTGTAACTCATATCATTAATATTGTGTAATATAATGTATTCGAAAAAAATGTATGAATATTATTAAAATTTATTGAGGAACTTTAATAGCAAAACAGAATGGAGAAAATATATAAGCAAGAATTGTGTTAAGTTCAGAGAAAGAAGCATCACCTATTACATTACTGGAAAAACAATCAGGATATATTTACCCGGTAAGACAACATTAAACCTGTCTTATTCAACATCCAGAATGGGCAGTACAGTGCCATAACGATAGAACCGTCTTGATAGGATGTATGCATTCCTAAATCCATTATCACTTTTTGAACACTATCAAAGGACTCAAAAGACCAGACAGAGAATTCTGGTGGATTGGCCAATATCTCTCCTCTGCATGACCAATCTTTTTCCAAATAATTTGGTAGCTGTAACATATTGTTATAAATTGAAGATTTGGCATATTACAGTTATTATACTGTATACTGTTATAATTACCTTTATAATAATACTTGATTTGCCAGGATCAATTGTAGGTATTTGAAAAGATGTGCCTGCTTCTAAAAGTTTTTCTTGAACAGCGCCAGACAAACATATAATAATGTCAATGGGCAGGAAGTTCTTCAGATATACGGATGGGTACAAGTGAACATTATAAATAGTACTTGCCATAGTATGGCGACTAGTATTTTCAAAATAAACCTGTTCTATTTCACCAACAACCTGTAAACGTTATAACAAATTACTGAAGTGTATAACTTCTTCATCACATACTCTGTTTAGTTAAAATCTACTATATTATTCTATCACTTCTTTCCTACTACTATTCAAACAAATGAACAGTGTTTTCAACACAACAGCAACAATACATTTAATTTTAATAACACAATAACATAAATAAAACACGTGCAACAAACACACTATATTAAATACTAATAAAAATTTTCATTATTTCAGCTTTTTACTTTGTATAGCTTGTAACTTTTAAATAATTTTATAACTAAAAATATAATAAAAACTAAAAAAAAAGTAACCTTATATTATGAAAAGAAAATGAATCGCAAATAATATGTATCACAATCAATTAAAAAAACAAATGAAGCAGTGTCTATTAAAATAACTGCTTAAAAGAAAATCTAACAAAATCAAATTTTTCTTCATGATAACTTAACAATTAAAAATTGTTGGATTTGGTGTATAATCTATTTGTTTCGTCTAGCTTGTTTATCTTGTAACTAATATTCATAGTTACAATCATAATAAGTGTAGTGATTTAAATGTTTCCTATAATATAATTTTTATACAAATACACATTCACATTTAAAATATAAACTATCTAATAAAAATACATACTTGATCGATACTGAATATAAACTAAATAACAACTGGTTCTCAACTAGTTAGGAAAATGGTAGTACCTGAATAGGTGCTTCCAGATATTTTGGATGTTCTGAAGGTAAAGTTTTCAAGCAGAAATGCTTGACGCAATCAACGAAACGACAGAATACGGATCGCCAGTTAATAACATTCAATAATAAGCCAATAGTGTTGTTATTATATAAAATGCTACCAACCACAATCATCATGAAAAACATCTAAAAGTAAAAACTGCTGCTTATAAGAGCATGTGATACGATCCAAGTGGAATTCTTTCTTTAAAGCGTTAAAAATATTCAATGTGTCTGTATCACTATCGATCACTGGTGATATAAATTGTAAATAACACTTGTACTAAACAGTGAAATATTTCTTGTACAGTGATAGATACAAATAAAATGCAAGAATCAGCTAAGTGTACAATAAATGAAGAAAATTTAATCTGAATTCATTACCTTTATATAAAATGGTTCAACTTCTTGTTTCGTTCGACTTTCACATTTTAAAAGTTTCGTCATAGAAACCGTCTTTTGTAAATCTTTCCAAACGAATGGTTCTACTGACACCATATATCTAGAAACAGATACTATGTTAAGATTTGTAGTGTTTAAAGCAATTAAATACTAATTTATGCATGGTATTGAAGGAATATTGTAAATTACCCATCAACACTGAAGAATAACCAATAGATACTCGTTGGAGTATACACAACATCCAATGGAAGATTCAATTTACTATCAGGAGCGACAGTGCCCACACACTCGACTTCATTTCCACGTTTAGTCATGTAATATACAGATATTGGTTCGCTAAAATGATTATGCACCTGCAATACATCAATAATTACCACTGTGTCATTTATCAGCGCAAGCAGCAAGAAATTAACTTGCCTGAAGAATGCTTCTTAAAGTAACGATGGTACTTCCTTCATCGACCACAACATCAGAAACAATACCCCATTCCTCAGAACTCTCTTTTCGATACCTCAGCGAGAAAAATCTTTTATCAGCTCTTAGGATAGGAATGGCCAATGTACACTCGATTTCTTTGAACTTAAGAAACATTAAACTGAATTAAAAATTCATTATGGAAATGAACACAATACTATTACAAATATATTACCGATATAATGAACTTATCGTCATCTCTTTCCTTGACGGTATCAGCTTGTAACTGATTCAGCAAAGGTATTTTGAATTTCATTGTTTTTGGTGCAAGCTCTATCGATGCACCAGACTCTAGAATTACTTCCATGTACGAGTCAGAATTGGTGCTTGTAAGCCTTGATCCATCATCAAACACCTAGGACAATATTAAACGTTTCAGGATTTATAATTGGAAATACACCACTATTATCATGAGTGAGATATTTATTTTCATGGATGTAAACACGAACTTTAAACTGACTGCGTTCCAGATCCAAAACCATTGCCAAACCAGTTTCGTTCTTAAGTACATACGGTGCTACTTTTTTAGCGTTTCCTTCTCCGCCTAGTTCCATGGCAGATGAGAATGCATTGCCAAGTTGCTTCAATACATCAAGACAGGTCTTTGTTACAGTTATTTCCAAGTTTTCCTATTACAAAATATTGAAGTATGAAAGATTGTTCATACAAAGGTAACAATTTTAATTGAATATATTAACTTACAGTAGATACTATATCAATAGACATTTTGGAAGTTTGGTGAAATTCATCGAGTTCGCTTTCTGAAGTAGGACTGATCACGCTCATACCTTTGGAGTCCATCGATACATCGTTAAATTGAATCTAATAATGATTAAACACTCTGTGCAAATTACTTGAATAAATGAACAATTTAAGAATATGATACAACACTTGAATCTCTAAAAATTTACTTTAGTTTTTAATTCCCAGGGCGTTGAAACTCGTTTTCCTTTCTTCATTCCTTCTATTGGTTCAATTAATGGTTCCCACAGTGCCAGACAACTGTTATAATATGCCATTACTAATGACATTGTGCATTCCAAGCTCATCTGAAAGCATTCGACAATTAACATCAAGAATTATTGTTAGAAGCACATTAATGTTTCTTACAGATTTTGTACTCCAGTCATTGATGTTACTCTGAAAACCAATATGAAGCAAAAGCATGGGCAATGTTTTGTTGCCAACGCCTGCTTCCAGGGTAAATAATATAGTCGGTGCTGAAATGATTGCTAATTCTGGTTTGTAAGTCGTAGCATCGTCGTCGTCAGGGTACACATAACCTTCCATAGCTTCCACCCCCACTTCTACAATGAACAAAAATAGGTGTAAACATATTCTGGATGCTCAAAGAGTTAAACGTGTATACCTGTTTTCAAGAACCAGAAATCACTCTCTTCGAATGGTGTTATAATCCATAATCCTTCGTAATTCTGTTCAGCAATGACAACTTCGTCATCTACTTCTTCCGACTTTGTGACAGTATGAACGACCTTGTTCAGTATTTCAATAACGCCTGCGATTAACAATTTAATAATTACTCGATACTTAATTAATAAAGTAATTAAAATTACCTGGTGAAACTGATACATGGATATCAGTACAACAAACGTCTACGTGAAGTCCTTTCCCTTCTGGCGTAGAACCAGCTACGCTAATACTGCATGGTCTCAGTACCTTTAAGAAATTAATATTTCAGTAATTTTAAATTAATAAAAAATTGTATATTTTTACCTGATATATCCAATCGTTTCTCTTCATTGGATTATATATACCAGCTAAAATGGATAAATCCTTTATGGAACCAGTTATCACTTGGTGCTCATCCATTAAACGTAGTTTCAACAATAGCTCGGTCTTGAAAAGATAACATACACTTAAAACTTTCTGACATATGATATACCATAATAAGGAATGTTCAAAGGAATATTACATTTAATATAATGCAATTTGAATTTATATCATCCATGTCTTCCAACAGAATAATATCTGGCTTCTCAATATGCACATTAATAGTTAACATCTTTTTAACAGGTGGAGGAGCATGTTTCTTTTTAACCACTGATTCGCTGTAACTCCATGATGTATTTTGAGATACTGTTTTACTCTGTGTAGGTTCTTCGGTTGTAAAGAAGTCCTTTACTTTCATCAAATAATCAAGCGACACGATTATACCAAACGAGAAGACTCTTACATCGACTGCAAGTAAGTTCTGTTTAAAATAAATTCAATTGATAAATAAATGATACTTTCTAAAACTTACCAAACGTGTCGTTTGCGCTTTGTCTAACGGTCATATCCAGCATGCTACGAGTGGACTTCGATTCTTGCTCTCTGTCATCCATAGAGGGCATTGTTACAATTCTTTCCATGATTCGTGTCAAGGAACCCTGCCTGCTCTGGCGTATATCATCCAAAGTGCAATTCATCAGAAGAATTGAAATTGCCATTAATCCATCTGCAAATATTCTACCTTTCAATGCAAAATGAGTCAAGCTAAATTTGGCCAACCCATTCTCTGGCAGATGAATTGGAGAATGCTGAGACTGCAGCTGCAATTTATTTTAATATTTATTCTGTGGTTCAAAGAACTGCATTATAAGATAGAAATAATTGATCACTTCTTCAATTACCGCTTTTGAACCTCCTGTAAATAAACTAATTACAAGACTATCCATGACAAATTCAAATTGGATAAATGTATGTAAGTGTACTGATTCTTGAAGCTCTGTGTCCTCAGAATCTCCTATGGCAATCTTCTGAGACCTGTCTGCTTGAAGAAAAAACAATTTTGTTAAATTGTTAACAAAATAAACGATTATTTATACTTACCAGGTTGATAGTGTTGTACAACTTCCACTTCAAGTTTCTTCTCAGCATGAGGAATATTTTGTGTAAGCTTTTTGTCTTCCACTGTTTCACCTAAATTTTCTTGTAATACTTTCAGTGCAGTTGCATAGTCTTCTTTACTTAATAATATATTAATTTTATGTAATCTGCCAGACATGTCGATGTCTGGGATAGAGGTGAACCAATTGGTTGATAAATTACGTTTTATGAGCAACGTGAAACTGACTGGCTCTAACAGTAATATATCGTTCTCAATCGTAAATTTTTCCAAATTCAATTTTACCCTGTCATATTAAATTTCCATTGTAAATAAAAAAATTACAATAATTGATCAAAATAACTGCTTTAATTACCTCGATAATTTTAGATTTTGTAATTCAATTTTCATTTCATCGACGATAGGGCAATCTCCAGCTTCATTGGTAATTTCTAATTTCTTAAAAACGTTGCATACAGTAAGATTACCCATGTTCAAGGTTAAACAATGATCACTTTTTGAGTGCATTGGTACATATATATCAGGAGCCTCAATTTTTACAGCAAGCCCAATACGTGCAGCACTTTTTTGCACATCTTTGATATTTGTTTTTGCAGCCTCTGCGGCAGCTGCTGATGCTTCCTTTATAGCTTGTTGAGCCGCTTGAAAGTTGTTCAAGAAATTCTAAAATATCAAATACATTTTTATATTTTACATAAATTAATTGTTGTCACAATTTTTAAGTTTCCTGCTTACCATTATGCTAGCAACAAACATATTCAGAAAAATAATACGGTAACGACCCATGATGACTGTAATATTCATATTATTTTTATTAACGTTCGATGGTTCAATATTATACATTATGACTTGAATCTGTAGAGATTCTGTATCTTCTGTCACTGATACAATCTGTACACCATTGAAAGAAGAAATAACACGATATATAAAATAATATTAATATCAAAAATTGTATAAAAATATAGTAATAATCTTACATCTCTGTAGGCTGATTTAGCATTAAGGTCTATAATACTGATGGAGGATAAATTAATATTCGCTTGAGAATATGAGGCCTTCGTCATGAACCCGGCAGTAATGCCACCCACATAAAATGCAGTGATTTCTCTACTCTCGCTACTTATCTTCATACAAATTGTTCCAACTTTTGCTTGAACTTTTAGGTCTATGTATTCAACCACCGTTCTTTTTCGACGTGCGGTGGACTTTTGCTTCTGTTTATGAATGTGTTCTTTAAAGAACGCAGATGTCTCTTCTTGAATGGAAGCCAAATGACTAGGTCGTGGACGTACACGATGCTCCTCCTCTTCTTCTTCTTTACTCTGTATTACAACGTTCATTTGGTCCTGCATGTATGATACAAACTGAAGTAGGCTTATGAGAGCTTCTTGATGCAGCAAAGTGTCTAATGTTGTAAATTCTAGTTTTAATAGTTTCACAACTGATCCGTGTCTCGTTGTAAATTCAGGGGATCTTTTATTTACATTTATGTATTGTACTGTGATCAAGTATTCGTCCTTGCCTATCGACATGGGAGTATTCACCATGAATATTTCACTTTCCTTGTAATGTTGTTTCACCTGAATACCTCCTAATCTTAACAATATCTCCTGATTGTATGTTTGTTGTAACATTTCTGCCTCTAATTGTAATACTTGAATTTTCATAAAAGGTATTGTTGTGGTGGTTTTTTGGGAAATTTGTAATGCAAATTCTTTCATCTCAAATTTCATCTCTAAATCTGTTGTTTGTTTCACTGGAGTTGATGTAACTTCTTCTTTCTTCTTTTCAGAGATCGTTGTAAGTTCTTTAAGCAGTGACAACTGTGAGAGAGATTTGCTAAGTGATGATTTCTGTGTTACTGCAGGTTGTTCGTCTTTTGGGAATGGTATACTTTGAGCAATGGAAAGAGCTTGCAATAAACGTACATCTGTTATATTGACAAAAACTGATGGCAATTGACCAATGAATCTAAGTTTCGGAAGCAGAGGATCATCTGTTATTAAACATTTGTGAAATTGGATTTCAAACACTGTTGGATGCAATAATACCATATCTTCCACAGTTGTTAAATTTGTGCGCCACTCCTCGCCTGGCAGTGTAACTAATATTTGAAAATCAACTATCTTTAAAACAAATTTATCATAACTATGCTCTCTGAAATGCAATAATATATCTTCCTCAGTTTTGCCCATGCTAATCAACTGTTTAACAGTTGTATTACTCTTCTCATCCTTTAGATTTTCCAGAGAATTTATTTGCAAACTACCAAGATTAACCACTAACAATGATTTTGTGTCGTCATAGAATCCATCATGCGGTATGATCAGCTGAGAGGCTTGCATATTAATCTGTATGTCTAACACAGAATGTTTTTGTATAGCATGTTCTAAGCCTAAAGCTGACATTTCTTTCAACCCTTCCAATTGTTCTGCTGCAGCTGCTTGAAGCTGATTCAATGTCGACGAGTTCTGTATTTTAAATAAATTAACTAATTCGATTACAGTTTGTGCATCGTAAATAATATCCACAGATGTTGATTTCACGATGACTCGATCGCCGCATAATTTATCCAACGGATTCTTTTCATATGACACTGATACTAGAACACTATCCGCGTTATGTTGGTGCGAATTAAAAAGCGAAGGAACGTATTTCCCTTGTTTTGTTCCCAAAAGTTTCATCTCATTAATGGATGCTGTAACTAAAATAGAATTAGCTGATGGTCTTGACTTGAAACAAGCTTCAACACTGTGAAGCTGGAGGTCCAAAATGCTTGGATATTCTCTGTCCGTATCAAAAAATATAACTTGAAGTTCTAATAGAAGGAATCGTGTATCAATCATTTCGTATGTTTCAGGATAATGTGCAGGTGCGCTGTTTTCTTGATAATCTATTGCTCTGTACAACTTCTCTTTTTCTTGCGGCGTCATTGCTTGCTCAAACTTTCGCATTATTGCAGCCGCAGAATTCAACTCTTGTGCTTCTTCTGCTTGTGAACTGGACCACAGAAATCCAAACCAGCCACGTTTTGCCTTCAAATTCTTTTCTTTTTCTGCTAATTTTTCAACTTCCATTTCAATTTGTTGCCTGATGATAACTAAATTGAAAATATCTAATTTCTGTTCACAACTTGTGAGGAGATCCTCTATATCTGGTGAGACTTTCTTAATTGTTAGTTTTGTCTGATATGCCTTGGCATAAGAACGACACGTGTCTCTGTGTTCTTTCATGTGATTCCAGTCCCAATTCCTACGATTCCGACGTACCGTCTCCTCCAAGATGCAAGTGTATGCAAAATGCCACCATTCTTTATAGTGCCCCCTGTATGACTGCAAATTTGGTCTGTACTTTCTATATGGAGCAGCTCGTTGAGCTTGATGTAATCCTTCACCTAACTGGACAAGAGTTTGATATTGCTTCTTTGCCAATCCTATTCTTAGCTTTTGCATTTCCAGATTCAACCACACCTTTGGAATAGTATAATTGCTTCCATCTGTTTCTGGCTTTGGATTTAACTTCAGTTTTGCATTGACATTTATTGGACCCAACACTGCAATTCAAAACAATTCATAAAAAAGAAATTCAATAACTCATTGCATATAGTGTTTCTTAAATTAAATTTGCTTACAATATTGATAACTAGATGGATTGTAATCCATAGTTGCAATACCACTGTAAAATAGATCTGAATAGTCTGACTGTGGACTGTCAGTGAACTGTTCTACAGTCGGATTAAGATACGCAGCCAAACCATCTAATGTGCACAACTGAAAGGATATTTTTCATTCCAAATGTTGTCTGTTTTCAAGGCCTTAATTACTCCTACTTTTTACTCACCTTGTAAATTTGTGGAATAGCATACATATCTTTCAAATTACCATTTACATCCCAAGTGTTTGTACAACTTTCTAAGATGAATTTGTTAAGAGTAAAACCAACAGAAAATGGATGATCTTTAAATGAAACATGATCCTCATATCTTACATGAATCTTCTTTATTTCTACATGAATGTTCTTTATCATACGGGCAATAAGCTTCTCAACCATTGAATCATCTATTTTTTCTTGTGCTGTAAAACAGGAATAAAACATTTATTATATTGAATCCAGATTACAGAAGTTATAAGTTTAGAAGTATTTACATTTGGTATCTGCTAGCTGTTTTGTCTTCTCAACTCTTGCAAGCTCTGCTCGTTTAGCTTCAAGTTGTGCTTTTGCTTCTTTCTCTGCATCATATACAACCTGGCTGCTAGGTACTATTAACACAAATAATTCTTCGACAATTGCATCAATCTGGCCATTCCACATATCCTTGAAAGGTATTTTTAATATAAGTTTTCCTAAAGGAAATACATATATTAATTTTGTGTTTTTCTTATACAAAATTCTAATATAAAAATATATATTATTTACAAACCTAATCTCCCATACTCCAATCTAATGGGTAAATCCAAAACATCTAATGCAGATTCTTTTATTAATAAATCTGTTAATACTAAATCTCCTGAAAAAATATATTATCATGTTTATAAAGATGAAAAAAGAATGTCTCTGTTAATAAAATATTATAAGAATTATATATAATACATAGAATCATTTGTTATTTTAGCAAAAAGCATGTGTGATATTATATGTGTGTGCCATACATGATAAAGAATTACACACAAATCCTAACATAAATAGAAGCTGATGTCATGTCGATACAGAAATATCTATATTTACAAGATATCAGACTGCATGTTATCAAACCTAGTTGTCATGTTTAGTTTTTTCATTTTTCCCAATTATAATCAAGATTTCTAATAAAATACATGTATTTTATATTCAATCAACTCCTAGCCAAAGTCATGAATGTGCAATTTTATGAATTTTACATTCTGTTCTTTCAAAAGTAATGTTAAATTTTAAATACTAACTTTATAACTCTAAATGAACTTAGCTTGTTATATGCACATTCGCTTTACAATGTAATCAGGAATACACAGAGGTATTTGTATCAGATCTTAATTGCAAACCAAAAATTTGCACATCCATAGATTTAGCACAAGGGAAATGATCTATGCTTACCTCCCCATAAACTGAGCTTTAATTGCGAGTAATCCAAATTTTGAATATACTCTCCCAACACTTTGTTTAAGAGCTCAGCAACGATCGATTCAAAAACCATTTTTGATAGAAATTAGTATAAAATACTCATGAAATGAATGGGAACCAACAGCAATAACTCGACATTTGTTCGCTATATAGATCTATTTTACGCTAAATAACGTGCAGTTGTAAAAGATTGAAATCGATCGATAAAAAGGGATCGCATAACCTTTAAGCGAGGAGGCGTGTACTGTAATAAACTATTAGAATTGTGTAATGGTAATAAATAAAAGAAAAAATATGTAGGAATCACTATAATCTATCCACACGTAATGTCCTTGCTTATTGTCATTATTTCTGTCGATTAACAGGTTTAAGTTTTCGTTACGATAATACCGCGATTACGCCACACTTGATCCGACTTTCAAATCCGTCGAAGCCGCTTAATTATTATTCAAGTATTGATTGACTTTAAATTTTTTGTACTCGTGTGACAACATCGTGCGAAAATGTAATACTGTCAATGCCTTCTGATTGTATCTCTTTCCACCTACACCAACTTTAGTTGCGGTAATTTCATACGATACTGACACACATGAAACTGACATATACATATTACACGAGCGCGTACAACTACATCTATGAATGTTGTACAATCACATCACGTGTATAAAAAAAATAACATGCTTTATTTTTGTATACAATTAATAAAGATATTTTTATGAATTTCTGTCCTTGTTCATAATTTTACATCACTTCATTTATTTAAAAAACTACAAGGGAACATAGGTTTTGAATATACATATATTTCTTATTTTTCATATATTACAATTTAATAATACTTAAAGTTACTTACATTTATACTTTGTTTACCAAAACTTTTTAATATAAGATGATTAATGCCAAAACCAATCCAAATTCGTGACATTAAATATTGTTTCATTATATTTTAATAAAAAAGATGGATTCAGTCTCCTAACATACACTTTTCTGAGTCCTAAATCTTGCAATTTTCTGTAATTGTCTACCAGTATATCTTCTCCATTAGAAAGTGATCTAAACTTATTCAGCTGTAAATATTTAAACATTTTTGTAAGGGAAGAAAACAGATGTTAATGTATATTAGATTGTAAAATATTGAAATAGTACCTGGGAGAATGATATTGGTACTGGTGTTGGAAAAATTATCCATGTAACTGCTTCATTACATGGAGGTGTGGTCAAAGAACCTTGGTATGTATAAAATACATCTATGTTGCAAGGTAACAATGAAACCAATGTAACAGATGTGCTCAATTTTACTTCTCTGTTTAACCACTGCACAGCTGTCAAATCGTTCACAATTGGATATAACAATTTATTATCCTCTTCCTGTAACTAAATATAACACAAGGATACAACATGTTGTATATTTTATGAATAGTTTAACTTACTTGAAAGAAGATTCCTAGAACCACCAGACCATCCTTGTAATTCAATGCATTGGACAAATTTGAATACGCTCTATTTCTATGGACTATGTGCATCTCCATTGGATATCTATGAAATAGAAATAAGATAATTAGATATATGAATATGCTATTTCTTTGTTTCATACCTGACACCATTGAAGATATGTTCAGATCCTCTGTTATTTTTTGCACCCCAATGAAAGTGTAAATGATCTATTTCATATTCTGTACCTGCATCAAGCACAGCACCAAATATATAAGGCAATTTCCTCTTTGAATGTTTGCTAATACTCATTGCAACTAAAAAAAGTATCAATTTATTATCAAATATCATTTCTATTTGTATTACAAAATATCATGTTACCTGAATGACCATTATTCTTCAAATACAGTGGATTTGGGAGATAATCATGGTATCCAATCATTTCAAGGGCAGGTAAAGGAACAGCAATTGATCTGGATGATGATAAAGCTACTGGAGATTGATATTTTCCACCGCACAACTTAAACCTTTGAACCCAAGTGTGTTGATCTAAAATATTTTATTGTTTATTGAATAAAAATGACAAAAAATAAGATTATAATACATACCATGTCTTTTATACCCAAAATGTCCATTGGTTATTGATGCTGAGAAAAATATTAATATTAATAACAATCTAATTTTATTTAAGTTCATCCTACTACTTTGTGAAGTGTTTAAATGTATTATAAATTATACTTTCATGAAATATTTAAAATGTTTGGAAAAAAAATTCAGTGGAACAATGACATGAGCTTAAAATGCATACTTCATGTATGCATCTAAGAAACGTACTAAGTTATTTCCAGCATCTTCCAACTGTTTCATTTACATATTGTATTCTTTATCATCATCAGCACCGAATACCTTGAGTACACACTTTTCTGTGTTTTGTCCCTGTTAGAACCGTATTAATAGGATATTCAACTGTTTACTGCGTACATAACACATGCTAAAAAAAGATTAATTAACAGTCAAAAGATACAAAATACAACTTTGGTTGCACACGAATTTCATTTAATAATCATATGATAATAAATCTTTTTATATGAAAAGATTAAGAAAAAATGTACAAAATTGAATATTTATTTCTTATATGCATTTGTTTTTGGTGTGACAACGTGATAAAATATTTACATATTTAATAAACACAATAACAATTTATTTACATATATACATACAAAATGATATATTGAGTTATATTAATTCCTGAAAAGTTTCTCTAACGCTAACTAATATACAATATGTAAACAAAATAAGTTACACTTATTGTTATTACTTAAAGTATCAAAAAATTGGACTTAGCTAGTATAACATTGTCTCTTATGTTTCGATTGATTTATTACAAATAGTAATATTATGATACTTTAAAACATACACGTGTTTTGATACTTTAAATAATCACGAAATAGACATTTGAGACTAAACAATTCTTGCAACATTCTCTTTTTCTTGTAATATAAAAATATGTGCATATTTTGTTACATTAAAGTTATACTTTATATTGAATTTTATAAATAATAGAAATAAAATTCTTTCAGTATTGAAATAGTAAACATTCACAGTGTTATCGAACGCTTGATTATGCAAAATACATAATAAATTATTAATACAAAAAATTCTTTGTAATAACACATATTTCGAAGTACACTATCTTAAATTTTAATAGCACCATTTGAAATTCTTTTGTTTCAATAAATAAGATAAAAGTTATGTAAAAATTATGATAAATGTATATATTTTCTTTATTAAATTTTTTTTTAGTTTAAAAATCATTACTTACTCATTTATTTTTTTATATCGTATATAATTACCTAAATTGTCGTTGGTCAAGTATTACACTTTGTTCTATTTACTCATTATATTACACAGACTTTATAAACAAAAAAAAAACTATTCACATCACTAACATACTATAAAATTATGCAAGAATCAAGAATCTCATTGATTCAATTTAATCAACTATTCGTTTAATGGTTACCTGATGCATTTCGTTCGACTAGAATATCTTTTCATGCGTATGAAATACCATTTTACACGTCCTCGGTGTCTTGCGGTTTGCAAACTGTGATTTGTAATGGAATCGAGAATAATTCTTCCCACGGTGGTTGCACAGAGTTTATGACCGTTTCAGCGGCGCTCACAGACACGAAATTCAACACCCACGACTCTTCCTGTCCCATTACTTCGTCCAAGAAGTTTAGAGTCAGTGTAGAATTATAGTGCTCCTGCAGCACATAATAAAATCAGGCATAAACATGTAGATGTACTTTTTATTGATTTATTATTAAAATTAAAACTTACCACTCCAATTAAGTTGCTCATAGCTTGTTCCCTTATTACATGTGGTGTTTCATTGTTACCAGGTAGAAGCCACTGCATGTTGCATATCACCAGAACAGACGTAGTCACTATCAAACTAGATAATTTTAGTTCAACCTTAAGGTCTTCATACTTTAATAAGGCAGAAGAAAACATTGCAAGCAGTCTCACGGCTTCTCCATCCTGATAAGTTTTACAATTTTTTAATAAACGATGCATAAACAACGTACAGTGTTCTGGCACCGTGAATTCTACTTCGCAACTAGGTGGTAGAGATAAATCTGTGAATAAACATTTGTACACTTAGAGACATATTTACAACCCAAATGTATGTCATTAAGATATCTTTACCAGTGATATAAAATAGAAAATTAGACGTCCTTTGAAAATCTTGTAAAACGCATAAAAATGTAATGGTAGAGTGTGGTTCGTCGTTTAATTTGCTAGGCTGTTCCAATTCGATCAGAACCCCTTGTTTGAATGGCAGTGGGGCGAAACATCTTAACCTGTCCATCGTCCAGCTGACTTCTTTGTGCAACCAACGTTGAGGATCCTCTCTATAGAACAAAATAAAATTAATAACGAACGTGAATTTCTAAAAAATAAAATCATCCTAAGAAATGTTATTTTTACCCTTCGAATCCGTCGATTTTAAGAACATAAACCTTTGATGTGGATAAAACTAAACAACCAAGAAATGTGTCTTTCGTATTATGCATAAGAATTTCAGCCTGAAAGTTGAGCAAAAATTAATAATATTTTAATTTCAATTTAACTAATAATATGAAATTTTGTAATTTAATGTATTACCCTCAGGAGAAGAATAAGTCCTTCGTTTTCATGTTCAAATATGTTCAAGATAATATGCAATTTTATTCTATGATCTATACTGCCAAAATCCGTGTAAGAATACTGAATGTCACTACCCAGGAAACTCGATGATTCCTCTTCTTTTAATATCAACGATTTATTACTACCAATCTTTATACTTTGAAGTAAACCTAATAATTTGTTTATTGCATACATATATTATACCGAAAGAACCTTGAAAAATAATATTATGGATAGAAAACACGAAGGTTTACTTACCACCTAGCATGGAAGTTAAATTTGTTACAGGTGTGAATTTCATCTCTTTGTCAGTGCTGTTATTAAGGGACTTTTCACTTATGGTAGCTTGTTTGATTACCTTATTTTCATACGCGGTACAAATACTATCCGTTAAAGAACCTTTATCAAACACAATATTATTAGTGACTATTTACTGAGAATCATACAAGAGTTATGGTAAAAATTGCAGCAAACCTGAAGAGTTACTCTCAGTTAGACCAGTCATAATTGGTGCTGTGTCCGGTATCGTTAAAAGAGATGGGGCAACTGCGGTACGTCTTTCTTCAGAGGAACGCTTTCTATGCGGTGTCAGGTAAGTTCTACGACAATGTTATTAAGCAACGATTGATTAAACAGTTAGCAATCAATCGACGTGATCACGCAGTAATGATTTTACCTTGACGCTTCATCTAGAACTTCGATACTACTTTGACTGGGGTTGCTGAGTATCTCTATATCGCTCTCGTATTTCTTGTTCAACGTATTTATAGATGGAGTGGATTCCCTTGATTCTTCCAAACTTGTTGCTGAACCTGTTTAGAGCAATATTAAACATTTAAAAAAACATTTAAAAAAATATAAATCATAATCATCCCCACAGGTATTTACAATAACTTTCATTCAGCTATCTTTACATAAATAGGATTACTGTTTTAGCATAAATATATTATAAACATAAAAGAAGAAAAAACGTAAGTCTATGTTAACACACTGACTGCCATGTTGAAGCTATATTTACTTCTAATGAAAATAACAATAAATTCTAATAGCATGGGTGATGGACTTTTACAGAAATTCAATGTCACTGATAGTGGCAGTCAAAGTGCTAATAAAAATCGTAACTAATCAAGCGTTTAACATTACAGCTTAATATATATCGTTTAAGCTTGAGAAAAGAAAAAAAGTGCTGTAATAAAATATTGTGGCTGTAGCTTACAGCAGACTTGAGCTTGGGTGTGAAAGTCGGAGTGTACCAAAGAAGTGGTGACGGATATAGCTTCACCCTCCGTTCCACCTGCACCGGGATTAGTATGTTATAGTCCCAGTCAATAGTGAAATGCATGGATATGCAGTCAGCAGTGTAATTAGTGCGTTCATATTCAATCAGTTAATGAATATTATTTCTATCATCAAATTTAAAAGACACTAATACTACTCAAACTCAATGTTACAAAGGAACAATTATTGTAGTTAATAATTACTGTAGGAACTTCGTGTATGCACAACTTGATTATTTTATACTTTACTGTTAATGAATCACTAGTTACATATTTATAAGAATTACTGTACAATATATCTGATTTATCTCCTTGGATTAACCTGATTGAAATATAACATGTACAGATTGAGATAAAGCTCACCAATGCTGGAGAAAGACTCAGAATGTTGCAAATTTGTTTTCGTGGCGCTTTCTGAGTGCTGATTTTTAACTAAACATTCGGATGAATCTTCAGAAACATCACTTTCTGCGTCCAGGGTAGATAATTCATCTGTTTCTATGACTAGGGTGCTCTCACAAGTTGGACACTTCAACTGTTTCACACCTGATGTAAATTTTATGTCTATTTTATTATATGCTAATTAATAAAATATCTGCTATATACTGTTATTATGAACATACCTGATATGGATGAGCTTATAACATTAACATATTCTGTGTCTTGAGAAAAGTGAGTTGAACATTTCATACACTTGAAAACTTTCAATGATATGGGTCTTTTCTTCATTCTTTCACCAATTGTTTTTACTATTTGCTGAAAAATTATTAGATTATATATTAATATCACTTATTTGTACTCTTATGTTTTTTCAATTTTACCTTCGCAGCATCTGGTTCTACATAATATCTCCTGTTTTGTCTATCTTTTCTGGTTGTATCAAAAATGATGTCAACTGTGATCGGTTCACTTCTGCCCAGTACACATGACAATACAGAATTCGTAGACCAAGAATACTTCAGTTTTCCAGAAAGTGAGTCCCTTTCTTTAATCTCACTGCAATAACAATACAATTAGTGTATCCTAAAATTTCATTTGATAAAATAGTAAATACTTACTCTACTGTTATTATTAAGAATAATTCTTCAAATTCATTATCGTTTTTCTTTTTCTGAACCAAGTATAGGTCTCCCTTTTCTATTAAAAAAAACAACAATTAGAACAAACATTCTCTGATTGAATTCACATTAACTGTTAACAACGTACCTTCTTCAGGGCCATACAGAGGTTCAGGTATATTTAAAGGAATATTTGTTACATCGTTGGAAACCTCGGAAGTATTCTCTTCTTCGTTTAATACCTTAATTTGATTTTCGTTTTCATTATCAGCTATGTCGTTCTCTTTCGTTTCCTCGGTTGTTTCACTTTGTGCATTTTTGATTAAAAGAATTGCAGAATCAGGGGTGTTCGACATAGTACCATCTAGATTTTTAACAGTAGACTCTGGGGTTAACACGGGATACGATGAGGCTTGTAAACCCATAATATTTTGAACAAACGTCCCAGCATGGCTACTCAACCAGTTATCTTCTCCATACTTTTCTCGTAAAGCTAAGATCTTCTTTTTTGTTTCTAAGTGGTCTTTTGAAGTTTCTGGAAAGTAGAATCAAATCAATAGTACCTACTACACATGAAAAATTAGTTAAAACTAATAATTCATTACCTAAATAAGAACTAGAAATATCAGAATCAACTTTTAATTCTTTCTTTTCTTGGTCATCCTCTGCAATAACAGCTTTCCTTACGTTCAACTTCTTTCTGCTTTTAAACAAATTTCTTTCTATGCTACTTGTAAGGTCTACGGAGTTTCCTGCTACAATTTCACTAGTATTAGATATATTTATTGATGTAGATAGAGTGTTAGAACTGAAGGAGCTCGTCATCGAAGCAAGAAACTCGTTCGACGCGGACTGATTGGATCTGACCGCGAAAAGACGATTCTCCGCAATGATTTGTTTCTCCGATTTCGAGAGAGGCAAATGATCTAAAACAAACTAAATCGTAAAATTTTATTTACACTCGTGTAATACTAGGTTTAATTCAATTAAAATGTCTTTTATAATAATATCATTTGGCTTACCTTGCTGTCACTTAAAGACGGACGTAAATGTTTTACAGATAACCGTCGATGCTTCGGATGATATGATAAGGGATTTCCTTCCAAAGATATCCATATTAAAGCTGATAATTTCTCCAAAGGCCACAGAGTCGAATGTTCCATTAAACAATTGTATGACAAATCTAGCTCCGTTAAACTCTCCAAATTTTGCAAGCCTGTTTCAATGCAAATTATTTGTATCAATCTCATTTACAAACTTGATGTGAGAACTAATCAAATGTAATGATGATATTACCATTTAAATTTTCTATGTAATTATTCTTCAGAACTAATACTTGTAAACAGTGGGATGCAGCTTTGTTAAAAATAGGTACTGTTTCAAGTTTGTTGTAACCAAGATTTACATATTTTAAGTTGGGCAAACAAGACAATTCTTCTGCAGATGTTATAAAGTTATGACTTAGATCTATTATTTGTAGCCAAGGTGCCAATTCCAAAGATGTATCCAGCTTTTCAAGAGCATTATGAGGTAATGCTAGGTGTTTTAATGAACCCCATATAAATCCAATGCCAGCATCCCCACCACAAACAGCTATAAAAATTGTATATTAACAATATATCAAACACTAAAAGACATGATTCATAATTACAAAAAATATGATTGTTTTATTAATTACCCAATAGTTGTTTCACAGTACAAACTCCTCTTCTACCAGAACAGATAACAGTTTCAAGTTGACCTCTGATACCTTGGAGTCCTTTAACAGTATCTATATTGATTTTCTTCAGTTCCAAATACTTTAAATGCCTGAATTTTGTAATATCAATAGGGATATTAGGGTTTTTTGAACAGTAAGTTACTTTTAATCCAATGGTTTTTTGTACAAAGTCATGTAGAAATTTCAAATCACGAAATATATCAATTTTGGAGCTGTTGCACACTTGAAACGAAGCATTTAAATCCTCTGGTTCATTTATGATCAAAGAGAAGGCTTCATTTAGATTGTACAATAATGTAGTTGATAAAGACAGTTTACTTGATGCACTTAATATTTTGTCTCCATTTTGATGTAGAAGTTTTCCAAGTTCTACTATTTCTTTTAAATTAACTGCATCTTGAAAATCATTCATGTTTTATGTTTTTAATTTCCAGAGACTACTAAATTTCATTAATACTTATAATTTATTTTGATGTGTTTGCATGGTAATCTAAAAAGAGAAGAACAGAAAGCATTTGTTAGTCATGTTACACACATTTAATGATCAAAGAAATATTCAAACATTAGTAGTTGTATATTGAAAAAGAAATTTTAAATGCAAATAATGTAATGCATTCAGAATGTCTAACTAGTAATTACAGTCTATGAGAAAACTACAATCACAAAAAAAAATAATCTGTACTGATAGTATTGTAAATAATACACAAAAAATAAACTTATTACATTATCGAAAATTATTTACACAGATCATCTGCTTCAACGAGTAGAATAATTAAGTTACAACTACCATAGACATTAAATGTTATCATAAATCAGCAATATTTAAAATGTCTCAACCAAAAGGTCAATGATTATTGTTATACAATACATATTAATATGCAATGACAACTTTAATTTACTTGTGACAATTTTTTAAATGCACACAATGTTTGTAAACAATCTGATCACATTACCCAGTTATTTTGTTAATAATTCATGATCGATATTACTGCGTAGCATGTAATTTTAAGCACACCTTAAAAAATTGCCTTAATATAGCTGAAGCATAAGCAAGAAAACTATTCTGACCTACTTTGAAATAAATAATACTGTCACTCGCATAAAATTCTTCTTATCGCAACGGCAAAATGATAAATGACAAATTGTACCTTGTAACACAAGCCCCAATGAATAATAACCTGATAATTTTAAAACGATTCAAACAATGCTATGGATGACATACTGTCTACAATTAACATCATCGTCCAAAATTGTGATTATTGTTGTATAGTGTCGAGCAGGTTAGTC
Source organism: Anthidium xuezhongi (assembly GCA_022405125.1). Lineage (NCBI taxonomy): Eukaryota > Metazoa > Arthropoda > Insecta > Hymenoptera > Megachilidae > Anthidium > Anthidium xuezhongi. Next base: position 12,241,455 of record CM039651.1, read on the forward strand.
TTTCGTAGGGAAAATGGCGGTGAAATAAAAGAAAATCTCATCCTTCGTTTTACATTCGATAGTTATTAGACATTACATCTAGGCATGACAATGAGCCTAGCCTCTCATTTATTTTAATGTCTTTATTAATCAACTCGTATTAAAATAATTATTAAACTGAATACACATTACGTTTAACTTGATTTAAAGCTAACCTAAACATAATGCATAGTAACTGTCTAGTATTATAGCAAGTAGTGGGGGTACTTTCCTCTACAGCATTATTTTCCCTAGGGAAGTTGTGCGTGAGAATGTACTCATTATTACATTTTGAATTACGATAGATGGCAACACTAATCACTTTTTATTCATAAAATTAACTGGACTTGAGTAACAGTACATACTCTAGTTTCTTGTTGTCAAATTATACAAAATTACAGTATCTTCTGTCTTCCAAACAGATTTGAAGATACTTAAAATGTACTAGCTTCTTCATAACCAAAAAGATCTTAGATCATTATATTGGATATTAATTTAAAAATAATTTTAAACATGAGGAAAGAAATTATTTTCTGTAGCATATTTTTTATATTATACGTGAATGCAACTAAAGATGCAAAGAAACAGAAGTCATGGAAAGACAAAGATGTAAGGGACATGACTGATGCAGATTTGGAGCACCTGTTAGATCAGTGGGAGGTATATTACTTTAATCTCTGATTTTTCTAATATAAACAATTAAAAATAATATGCAACAAGTGTAAATGAATTCTCTTTCTAAGGAAAATGATGAACCATTAGAACCTGATGAGTTACCAGAACATCTAAGGCCTAGTCCAAAAATTGATATATCAAAGGTGATCGTTAGTTCAAATACATTTAATATTTGTCCCGTAAACTGCATATATTCATGTTCACATTTTTCATTTAGCTTGATATGTCTAATCCTGATAATGTATTGAAAATGACCAAAAAAGGTAAAGGTGTTATGATGTTTGTTGATACTAATGAAGATATTTCAGCAGAACAAGCTGATGTAATAATGCGGATCTGGCAGACTAGTCTTCGAAATAACCACATTATTGCTGAAAGGTATCATTTTATTTTAAATGATCCTAGAGGGTGAAGAACTTAAGTATTTCATTCTATTCAATTTTGTATAGATATCCAATTGATCCAAAAAGATCTGTCTTCTTATTTCATGAAGGTTCACAAGCTGTAGATGCTAAAAACTTTTTATTACAACAGCCAGAATTATCTCATGTTACTCTTGAAGGACAGACTTTTTATAGAGATCCACAGAAACAGGTAAAAATTAGCTAAATGAATTTTTAATTCTTACATGTTTCCTTATATGGTTTAACTTAAAGTTGATTGCATTTCAGAATACAAAGACAGGAAACATTAGTAAAGTAAATAAACTAAATACTGTGAATGACAAAAAGAAAAAAACAGAATTATAATGTTTTGTTATGTACATTCTTTAAAGAATATTCTTTAAATATTTTTTGTTTGTAAGTTTGTATACATATGTATATATATATATTTTGATAACCAAATATACTTAGAACAATTTTTTACATAAGTATTTGATCATTTTCAAAAATATATATTTATATTTTTTTGTAATAAATTTATCCAATTATAAAAACAATAAAATATATCTCAGTAACAAATTGAATTCTTTCCTGACTATAGCTCTATGTTATTAATTCAACTTAATTTGTAGCAATATTCTTTATTTCATAATCATGTAATTACAAACTTTCAAAATGAGGTTTATATAATTCTGTAAACAATATAACAGTGAAAAAATTAATTCTTTTGTCCATTCCATGATAGCATTTCATTAGTTACATTCTTAAAGAAAACATTAGAGAGAATAACAATTAATAGTTTTACATGATGTACAAATAATTTAACATTCTTTTATTACAAACATTATATATACTTTTCATTGCAATCAACTAAGCTATGTATAAAAAACTACTCATTAACAGATCAATTTCATTTGTCAAATCATAACATGACTTCAGTTTATTTGGTCAATTATTATTTATTTAAACTAGACTTGCTAGTTAGAGATTCTAATTGATTAGTATTATCCATGACTTTAACTTCCCTTTGCAACTCCTTCACCACGGTTGCAAGTGCATAAGGATTCACACCATTTTCACATAATCGTATACATATACTTAATGTTGTCGGATCTAAATTTGTGTTTAATAGTTTAGAAATTTGGTATAATGTTTGGAACGTTTTCCGAGCAGCATTTATCTGGTGATGTACTGGTTCTGGCATGCTGCCTCGATTTCGTTCCTTTCTACAAGTCAAAAACAAAAACATATTAAAAATAACCTTAACATTCTGAATTCTGTATAGGTTATGTATCATACATCAAAAAACTATTTTACGGAATACGTACTCTCCTGTGTTAGACAGCTTGACTTCTAGATTAGATCACAATTTAAGAATAAAAATGATAAACATAGGTTGTAAAACAATCTTATTTAATTTCCATCACGATCCACATATTCGAAACGAACGGTATTAGACATTGCAAGTTGTAGTTTCCATAACAACCGTCAAAAGGTCAAGGTCGCTTTTAAAAATATTGGCACAAATTTTTTTTCACATAAAAAATAATTACGTAATACATTGCACGTTTGAATTTGTAATTGAATTAAAAAATTATATATTAAATAAGTATCTTGCCCAAATTAAGAGAAACAAAATTTTGTTATGAAAAAAAAAGCAGAATGGATATGGAGAACCGCTTCTATAAAAATAATGGTCTCATTTAGGCAAGGGAAATCACTTCAATGGCTAACAATAACGACCATCTCCCTTTATTCCTCTGAATTTACAATTCATCTATCGCGAGATACAACGATTGCCCGCGCATTGCGATCATTCGCCACTTTTACATACGACCGCCGAATCGATTGTCGGCGCTAATCGATATACCTAATCCTCAATCTAACGAACAAAGGATCGTATTATGAATCGTGAGAATGGATGCTATTAGAAGTATAGGAGAGAGGCATTGGTAGAGGTTAGGAAAGGATCATGAGCTATTTAAATCTTGAGCTAACGATGCTTCTTGCGACGAATCTGATCTCGTGTGAATTATGCCATCGTCGATGCAAAGTGTTTCTTCCTTTTTCTCGATTAACATTATTCTCACCGATTTTCGGTGAAAATTGGCAGTACGATAATTAACGAACGTACTCTGCGTAGCAATAGATGCGACGGGTCAGCGAAGTATTCGAAAGAATGCTTCCAACAAGTGTCTTTTTTAACGCGCTTAATCGATTCACAAGAATAAAGCAAATATTTCGAATACTTTTCTGAGGTAGATCGATCGCTAATCGATCATGAATTCATTACTAGTCATAAAGGTTTTCTCATAAAAAACTGCTTTTTAAGCTTAACAATTGGATCGTATTCGCTATGACCTAACCGGATACTTGTTTACAGGCTATATGGTGTCGCTATCGTAACAAATTTTTTTTTGATTCGTTACTCGTGCTTCTCGTCCAATCCATTCTCTCGATGGCTCGTTATTATGTTAAAGCTTACCATTTAATTGTTTAAAAAAATAAATCTTAACCCCCTATAACGTAACGTAACTTTAAAATTTTATATTTATATTTTTTATCATTGATTACCTACAGTGCACCAGGGGTGACTGTAGATAAATGAAAAAAGTATAAAGTTACAGAGGGTTAAACTTAAATCTTAACGATTAGAAAAAACTGAAATAATTATAGTTAACTATTTACAATCATATTGTTACTATATTAAATTAATTCATATAAAAAGAACGCCTTACTTGAACGGAATTATACATGAGGAAAGCAACGAAACGAATGTTGCAAGCCGAGAGCTACCTTTAGGATAAAGTTTCGTACACGGTCGGTAACTTTGGTTTATAGTTCAACGAGTTTAACCCTAAAGGACCAATGAGTTAATTACCAGCTACGTTACTTCTAATTCTCATCAATTGACTAAGTTTCTTTTTGACATGTACAGGGTGTCTTAAAATATGCCAAAAAGCTTGTTTGGAAAAATAAGACTTCTTTTGTAACCACCGTAATACTTCAGTAACTTCTAAGTTTCGCACGATCTATGTACTGTTTATTATTGTTTTTAATGCTTGAAGTATTTGTTTCGAAAACGGAGAACTGTTTCAAGCGTCGCTTATTTTGGGACACCCTGCGTATCTACAATTCATCTTAAATCGATACTAAATCGACAGTCGCTAGTTTTACGATCTATTTTTTTTTTAAATTTGATTCTCTAGACGCGGGAACATTTAAACGTTCTAGAACTCGAATTCAATGGTTGTCCCGATTTTTTGAACGACCAGCAAGCACGCACGATATGTAACGATCTAAATTACGAATATTTTTTTTTTTTTTCTTTCAAGGAACAAACTGCGTCGAGTAGTTTGTTGACAGAAATATTGATCTCCGTCTTACGCCTATTATTTTTTTTTCTACTAAACATATTAAATTTTTTTTGTGCTCTTTTTGAATCGCTATTGGTATAAGAATCTTGTCTTATATATCGTGCTTATCTGAGAGAAAAACAATCATCATTTGCAAAAGGTATAAAATAGGAAAAAAACATCGGTCGAAAATTGCACGTTATTAGCATGCATGAATTTTAGAATTTTTTCTTCACGTTTGATCATGATATTCCTTTTTTTTCATTTTTGTTGTTTTCAAATAAACATGTAAATGTAATGGATATTAAAAAGTCGATATTGTTCGTTACCTAATCGCTAATTACATGATTTTACACGACAGAACGAAACAAATACATGTTCTCTACTACAACCTAAATCTAAATGTTTAATTGTACTTTTGAAATCATAGTAGTTTCTACGTAAATTGTCTACATAAAAAAAAGATAAAAATAAAGACACTAATTAGTGATTTAATAGACTGATTATCGTACCGAATTGGAATTTAACCATTGTGTTAATTTTCTTTTTACATATCACGGAAAAATGATCGTTCAACGTTCGTGTATCTTCGTAATCAACGGGCACTTTAAATACTCGAACAAATTATTCTGTATACTTCCGCTCAATGAAATTCGAACGTACGCAACACTTCCGATTTGAAGAAATTGATCTTCGAACGTTTTATGATATCAAAAAGATAAAAAAGGTTTTATACTTTTGATCTTAAACAAATTACAATTAATCGTATAGCGTATTAATGTATCAGTAAATTGTTTTGTTTTAGAATTTGTTCATTAAAACCGGAAGTGCTCCGCGTTCATCCAAAGAATTCCCTGTTTCGCGTGTAGAAAATCGTTTTAATATAACGTTCGTTGTTTCTTCCCCCCTTAAAGTTCGTCCTATTTTGTTCTCATAGAAAATATGTAAAAATTGTTTAACAGTAGATCGAATACAGTATACACACGTAGCGTAACCGGAAACCTGGATCCGTTTTCTTATCATTCCGTCCGGAAGTCGAGAAGAGTTATTGGAAAAGTTCGAAATTATTCGATTTCGTTACAAATACTGAGAAAAGTAGAGTTCCTTTAACGAATACATTATGTCTTGTGTCTTTCGTCTGATCGACGAATTAACTCGTCTTGTCCTGTTAACGGGTTAACAATGGTTGACTGCCACGAGGATTACTAATGTTTAATACAATAAAAGATAAATATCAGTAAAAGCTATTGTAGCAAATTAAAGTACTGAATTAAATAATTAGTCTTCAATAATTTTAATAATGTAATTGCAATTTTATACTGTATACTACAGAACAATTAGTTTTCAAATTATAATGCAATAAACATAAATAAAATAAGGAATGCTAAGTTACATAACAAAGTCACGTGGCAGTCAACGTATTAAACAGTTGTTATAGGAACGTACCTAGCAACCTGTGTACCTTTGACTCTAGTTCAAACATCGTGGCGAAGAAGTTTCATCGATTAACAAGTGACAGAGCGCTACGAAGAGACAATAACGATTAACAAACTCTTCTTATCCTAAATTCGCCTATTACTTACATTTGCGGCTCTAATTCGTTCAATTCTCTATCTTGAATGCGTTTTAAATAAAACAATATCACTCAATAATTGTCGTATCGGTTAGCGAGGTGACTATCATTTATCAGTTTGTTATATCGAATACCCAAGTCTGCAAATTAACACTCAAGTGAGGTGCTACTTAATTAATAATCGCAGAGGTGTCTCTGAGACGCAAGAATGATAAAACTGTAAATTGTAATGAAATTTATAAGAAAAATTCACTAACAGAAGCGTTTCGAAGGTGCACGCGTGAAAAAAATTCTGTCTTCAAAACTGAACAAACAGAGATTTCTAAAACAGACGAAGGCTAAATCTACAACAACATCCAGTCGAATCAACAATTTTTTAAACTATGATTTAATTATTGCAATTTGGTGTTTCGTACGATAAACATTACAGAAACGTCCCTCCCTGTATTCAGTTAATTGGACTATCTTAATTATTAATTTCGTATTCGCTTAAACGACCACGAGGACTGATTTTTCTTCACGAGGACCTTCGAACCGAAGAACACCCTGTGTACGATTTATCCCATCGAAACAATGAGTTGACATTGTTTTACGATGTTAACACCTTAGTTAAAGGGTCGTGATCTCTTAATTAAATACAAAGTTCCTGGTTGAAAGAAACGCAACAGTTTCAACAGGAGTTTGGCACGGAAATCGAATAAGAATCAAAAATCTTCTTTTATGTACCGATTTTTTAACGTTTTCAACGTTTCCTCTTCGGCGACGTCATGGAACACGATTGGATATCGAGCAGTTTCTTCAACGTCCGTCGTTCTTCACTCCAAAACGGACTCGAAGAACTTGTGTGCTTCGTTCGTCTCCAATTTGATACGTCTAGGTGTCTCTTCTTCTCGAATTTGATCAACAATCGACAATTGATTTCACAATTGACAAATCGTTTTCCTCTTCTCTCCAGGGAGTTCCCTTTTGTTACAGCCTGGACGCTTAATTAGATTCACTTACGTGAGGTAAAATAGTTCTTCCGCAAGAAGAAATATATCCGCGGCTCGTTCGTCCCTCAAACAAACGCGTTTAATTGAACTCTTGAACCCGCAAGATTTTCACAAACTTCACGTTCGGTTTCCCGTGGAAGTTCGAGTTCCTCTTCTTGTATCCTGCAAGAAAAGGAGAGAAGCAACGAGCGTCGCTGTTAAAACGGCATCGAGTTAAACTCGTGCCCGTGAGGCACACTTGGACCGCAAAAGGTTTAACCCTTGTCGGTTGAAAGCCAGGATATACCCGGCGCTAGACTCAATTATTTCTTAACTCATTACACAAGAAAATACTACTATTTATTTATAGTGTAAGCATCGTTACTAGTTGCTATTAGCTATTACTATTATTAAATCGTATTAGTAACCCTTCCCTCCGCAAGGGGTTAAAAAAGGGAGTGAATCGTTGGTTCCAAGACCTTTACCCTTAGCAAAAGAGCGGAGCTTCCGGTTGGTTCCACCAGTGCGCCGCTAGAAGCATGTATAGCTCCTGATCCTGGACCGTGTAACCTGGAGGTGGTTGAGAAGGCAAAGGCGGTGGAATCGGTGGCAGCAGAGAATAGGATGGCGGCGGTGGTGACGGCGACAGGGACTGCGAGAAGGTAGTCGTGGTGGAGAGCGGTGTTGGCGGCGTCGTGGTCACTGCCGGAGGCTCTTCCTTCGCCGGAGATCAAAGCGCGCAATCGAACATCGCCAGTGACCGTGTAATCACATCATCCTGAAAACATTCATCTTCTAAGAATATAACTTTTAAAGTGTTCACCTTATTTCTACCTGCTTTACAATTTTAAAAAATTCATCACTATTAAATTACTTTTGTAAAATAAAAATTGTGCAAGTGTATTTAATTGCCAACTTAGTACACTGCAGAAGTTTTTAAATTTAAAAAGGTTACATCTATTTGTTTGAAAGGATTTCATCCTGAGCCTGTCAAGGATTCATGAGATAGTTTGTCTTCATCTTTTCACAATCTCAGGTAGTATCAACCTGTTCCATTTCTGTATGCAACTAATCTCTGGAAATAATAAATCTATCAGGCTGAAAATAGCTCAAAGCTTTTTACACTATCTCGGCCTTTACAATATTAAAGTTTATAGATCCTTATCTGACTACGATACACGTTGTGAAAATCGGTAAACGAGTTTCAGAGTTTTGAAATCAGGGTAGGATAGAGAATATTGCATCCCGTACCTTCAAGCAGCTTTCAATAAACTCCTCGATCGTTATTACACCATCCTGATTTAGATCGAGCTTCTTGAACACCCTATCCAACTGCTCCCTCGCTTTTCTCTCTTCCTCGGCATGATGTCGTCGACCCATAAGCTCGTGAACGGCCGTCACCACTTCCCCTAGCTCGCCTCTGGTGATGCATCCATCCCCGTTTATGTCGTACAACTTGAACGTCCATCGTAGCTTCTCGTAGATGCTGCCCCGCAACAATGTCGATAAAGTGACCAGAAGATCCTGAAATGATGGTATTTCCTATAGTGTGCAGTTTAGAAAAATATGGCTATTGTTAACTGAAGAAATGGCTATTGTAGTACTATTTATTGTAATAATATTAGTCCTAGCTACTAGTACTATTTACTAGATTATAGTGACATCAGTACTGAGGGAATAATAAAACTGCTACTCAAAGTAGTTATATTAAAAATAGTAGCAGCTATATTGTTAACACTGCAACTACTAAGTTACCATAATAACAATTATACAAACAAAAGCAATCTAAATGTATCTGTTACAAATTAAAAAGCACTGTTCCTTGTATCAAATACACAAAAATACAGTCTTCTGTGGTACGGATTACAGGAAGGGCAGGATTACCCTGAAGCTGATGGCACCGTTGCAGTTAACATCAAAGGCCTTGAACACGTAATGGGCGTAGAGGCTGGAGTCTGCAATTCGTAGGAGTCGCCGTTAACTAATTACGCAAAAACGGGGTCTCTTATTTAATTGGAACTCACTGCCATGGGGGAAGAATTTCGCATAGATATCCTTGAACGAGTCCTCGTGAACTACACCCTCCGGACATTCCTGTAAAAAAAAAAAAGAAATCATTGATCGATCACTTCAAACTGGTATCGCGACAAATTTCACGATTGTCTGTAGTTTATTAACAAGAAAAGGTTAAAGGTGAAGCAACTTTTCCAGGATATTGTGGATAATGGTTTGTTAGTATAATGGTAATGGTAGGTCAATTTACCGAGGGTAAATCTCAACTTTCAGGTCTCAATCTTGCCCGAAGCGATTCACGAGATGATAAAAATGTGGAATAAATAGAGAAGTCGTTTCTGTACGCTTGTTTACGAACTTGATTCCCAAAGCAAAGAATAAAAATGAGGATTCCTTATAGTATACCGAAGAACGTCTTTGAAGCCTTCAGGTAAACCTTTCGAGCTCCTTGCATGCCTCTATTTTTTATTAAAAAATTCCTTCAATCTCAGGACGCACATTTCAGTATTTATTCAAAAATTCGAAAACGTCAGTGTTCCACGATTATAAAATGACGAAATTCCAAATTTTAAATACAGTCTCCTTTTGCAGATGCTCGCAGGAGATAGTACAATCAGCCATCGAACGCGAGAGGACCATTCGAGCGGAAGACGAATTCTGGGACGAGAAGAACATACCAAAATTGAAGGTCCTCGCTCTTCGCGTCCTAGTCTCGACATGGGAGAAAAACCCTGTACTAGAAGAACTACCGACCTGCGAAGACAGAGATATGCTTATGGAAATTTTACCTATCGATTTACCGTTCAAACTGACTATTACGCTGATCGAGGATGAACAATATTGGGAACGATGCGCGAGGAACAGGCACAGTATCAAAAAATTACATTTCTGAAAATATTTTCTTGCCATATTGAACATTTCATAACTCCATACCTTTTTAAATTACAATTAAAAAATATATAAGAGTGCAATGGTGCATCCAAAAATGCCAAATGCACTTCTTTTCTGAATGAAAGTGTATTTTTGCATATAAAATGGGAACTGAATTGAATAATTTGGACATTAATATATCAGACAGTGTATCTTTCCAAAATCTTATTAATACCCTCAAATAAATTTTGGCAGAAGTTCAATTTTGAAAAAATACTTATCTAAAACCGCAATATACGAATTATCGAATTTCCATGAAGAGAAGACAGAAGTTTTACGATAATACACAGAGGGGGGGGAAATGAAATGATTGCAGATGGGAGTACAACAATCCGGCAAAACACGGCGGTTCCTGGCGACAACTCTACTGCGAGGGTCATTTTCGCGAATATTTGGAAAATCTCGAGCCAACTTACTTCGAGTCGCAGCAAGAGGAATGCCAGGAAATGATCGAGCTCGTTCAAAATTATATCCACACCTTGGAGCTGCGTTCCCTTCGTCCAACCAAGTAAAGTGTTTTTAAAAATACGATATAACCCTAACCATTATCAATTAAAACCATTAACCATTTATCAAGTCAAACTAAATATTTTTTGCAGAAAGCGTGCGCCATTTCTGGACGACGAGGACCCGTGTGTCCTCCAGGAGGAATCGGTTAGTCACATTCCATTCCTGATTATTCTGCCCCAGCTTCCAAATCTCACGGAGATTCTCATTAATTTCGGAGTGATCTACATGAACGACGGCTTCGAATGGCGAGACTTCGAGTAAGCTGATTTTCACCCAATTTCTCGTGCGAATTGGCACGCTACAGAGTCTTATTCTTGCGAGAAAAGGTTCTCGGTCGAGGATTGCATGGGCCTCGGGAAGGGGATCGCGATTTGCCCGAACTTGAGGAAGTTCACTCTGTCCAGAAGCAATCTGGATCAACCACGCGCTGCGGCTTTGCTTCAGGGGATCCTGGCCAACGATTATGTCAGTGTGGATGTTTCAATCGTGTATCAATCGCGATACGGTATATCGTAGCCTTCTTTCACCGTAAAAACCTTTCGATCCGGCTTTGGGACGGATAAGTATCAAATTATTATGACTGATATCGATATTTGGAAAATCATGACATAAAAATGTGGTGAAATAGTACTTATGGTACATCAGAAAATTACTGCATAAATGCTCCATTAATATTCTTAATTCTAATTAAATAGAACATTAATTTCTCGACCCTTCAAAAATCCAACTCTCAATTATTGAAACTGTTATTGAATAATTGAAATATTAGTAACAAAAATACTGTTTGATCATTTTTGCAGTTGGAGGAGTTAGATTTCTCTCATTGCAAGCTGGAAAACGAGGGCGCGTACGCTGTCGGCGAGTTTCTACGAATGCACAAAGGATTAAAGATTTTACACTTGGCCAACAACGATATAGGAGCGCTCGGCGTGTCAGGGATGATGCACGGGCTGCTCAAAAGATACGACTCGACGCTGAAGCATCTAAATTTGAATTTGAACCCCATGCTGGACGAAGGAGTGGCTTACATCTGTTCCTGTAAGTGCATAACCCGAAGTATTGGCTTGCTAACTTTATCCGCTCTCTCATGAGTCAATATTTACACTGGCCAACGTATCGACGACCGTGTGCGCTGCCGCTTCATTGTATCCCGTAGAGCAAACTAGAATAGTGATTCATTTCTGTCTTTTGCTAATTTCGTCTACTTGAATCATCCTTCGGGGAAAATCTTCCCTGAAAATCGGCTAATGTCAGACCTAGTCTTTTGTGATGGGATGGCCGTTAACCCAGAATCTCGTTGTACCAATTACTATTTTTCAGAAAAAAGAAATAATTAATTACTGGTACTATGATTTTATCGGAACATTAAAAGTTGCCACTCGTGTTATTACAAATTCTTTTATTTAAAATATTTCTGAAGGAAATTTAACTGTTTGGGAGAGCTCTTCGGAATATTTAACCCCTTTACAAAAGATATCCATTCTCCCTTTCAGATCTGCTACGAAAAGACAGTTTAGAAGTTCTGAACTTGAGCAGCTGCGGGATAACAGCTGACGGGGGTAAAGCGTTGGTTGAAGTATTGGGCTCTGGTACTGTGAACTTTAAAACTCTCAGCCTTGACGTTTCCAATAACGATTTGGGCGTACAAGGTGAACGCACCAAGTAACGCTTCTGTACCCTTCAAAATAACTAAAATTCCTCGAACACGCTTTTAAATAGACAAATTTTCATCAAATTAAATTATTCGATTTTTCCAATTTCTATTTGATATAAAAATGTTTGTAATTCCAGTTGGAGAGATGTTTGAAAATAAATTGAAATCCACACCGTTCATAGTGGGCTTCGAATGTCGAATGTGCAATTTCTCCAAGCAATCGGAGTTCTCTATCCACGAAACTGTGCTCAGGTAAGGAAATCATATCGTCGAAATTCGAGAAACGTTTCATCGATATCCTGTCTTATTTTCAGTAATAGGCGAACCATGAAAAAGGAGGAGGAAACGCGCGCGATGCTCCTGCGGATAGGCAGATCGTGTTCAGAGACCACTCATAATTTGTCAGTGTCCATTTAAAGGGATTATTCGGAAATTTTGTATGACCTGGCTCAAGATAAAATGTAATATTTCAATTGCAGTCAGGAGACAAACTTTTGAAGAAATTTTAATATAAAAATTAAATATTTTATTTATTTAAATATAGTATTTTTAAATATAAATATAGTATTTTTATTTTAAACTTACATGTATTAAAAATGGCACTTTTAATAATTCTTAGAATTCTTATATCCCAACAAATCTAATATTTTAAATATAAAGAAATTAAAAATGGCGATTTGTATAATTCACAAAGACCTACCTTGGAAGGTCCTACAATTCCCAGCTACCTAATTATTAACACAAATTCGTTTCCCTCTTGCAATTTCAATATACATCAAATTCGAGGTACGACCGAACGGAGCTGAAGAATTAAATATACATAAGATAACAAGAATGACTGGTGTAATGGAGAAGGGCCGATGAAAGAAGCGGCGACAAAAGAGCAACGAAACGAGGGTGCAGCTTCTTCGGGAAAGTTACGCGAAAGCCTTAGCAAGGTAAATTGCGACAAAAGTAGGCCAGTGCTAAGACCCTCCTCCTCCTTCCTCCCCCCATTTTCTTTTTTCATTATTAAGACGAGAACGAACGTGAGAAAAAAAGCATTCAGTTTTCGCGGTGATCTTTGAAATGTTCCCCCCCCCCGTGTGATCCTTTCGTCAACAAACGATAGGCTCCCTCTCGTGATTTTTCTACGTTTCAACGTGTAAGTGAATTAATAAGACGGGCCGGAAGTATGTTATAAAATGACGGAGCTGAATGAAGAAGAGACTAGTGGCTCCTAGAAACGTCAGATTCTTCAGTGAAGAGCCACTCAGCTTATAGTTCTCGTTAACCGGTACTTACGACGTCGTTTTTCATGCGAGGGATTCTTGTCACTGCTTTACTTCCAAGTGAAAATTGTTCGGATTCTTCTCGGTTCCTTCCACCACGCGTATCCTGGATACCGTGATTCTAAACGTACACAAATCTAAAAATGTTAGATTGTTCAGAAACGTGGGTGTTCTAATAAAAATTCATGACATAAAAGTGATACAAAATAATACTTGTGGTACGTCAATTTGAAGCTTAAATTGTGGGAAAAATGAGTACATAATTGCCTCATTGATATTCTTAATATAAACCTGCTGGTTAATACTAATAGCTCGTTACCGTCCTCCATCGAATATCTCATTTCCAATCTCGTGCATCCCCAAATGGTAATGGAATTCTCGATTTATTATGCCATCGAAAATCTGCAATTTTTAGGTTATTAAATTTTCACGATGAAGCAGATCGAAAATTCGTTTATCGTTTTCGGATATAAGCGATGGAGGTTTGGGTATCCAATAATATACGGTACCAGCCATTTTCTACCAGGAATACTGATGGAGGGTCTACATAGACATTTTCCTTAAACTTTGAGGCTTAAATTGATGTACTATAAGTACTACTTTGAAATACTTTTCTGTCATGAAATCTTATTAGAATATTTCAGTTCAAACTTTAGACTTCGTTTGCTGTAACCTGGTTTCGAACCACCGTTCGATCATTCTATCTTTAAAATATTAACAGGGCGTTCGTACAGTCATTTTCTTCACACTTTAAACTTTAAATTGATACAGCACAAGTGCAATTTTACGATACTTTTAAGTCATGAAATTGTCTCAGAAGATTCATCGAATTAACAGAGCTATATTGCCTCAGATTCACACCTCGATTGTTAATTCGCTTAAAAACCAGCTCAATTTGCCGGCAATAAATTACAAAAGTACCAAATTGACCCACCGATAACACCTTGACGCTATAGACCATTCAGGACGCTAAATCACCGAGAGCAAAGCTTCCAACACCAGATTCACCCTCTAAACTATCGATTAGCAATTAATTGTCCCGGCCTGCGTGGCCAATATAGTTACGACGCGGTATAAATTCCAAGAAAATTGCACCGATTCGCCCCACGGGCATCCAGTTCGCTCATTACGCCCGAAAAAAGGAGGCAAACGGGTCACATTGGGGGGTTGTGCAACAGTATCACTGAGGAAGTAGATTTTTGTATTAAATTTTGACTACGAAAGACTGTCAAGCATAAAATATATATGTTTTGTAATTGTAATTGTTCTCGTCTGATCACCGAAGTGATTTGTACTAGGATGGGTGCAGTTTGGGGAACTTAGCTTGGGGTTGTCTTACAAGTTGCCCTTTTCAGGGGATTTCGGGGCCCGTCTTATATGGGGAGGGGGTTTTAGAGGGTAGGAGTCGTCCTGTACCCTTCACGGTCCCCAGAAACGGGGTCAGTTCCCCTTGGGGGGAGTGGTGGGTCCCACACACCCCCAGGAATTGAAAAAGAAAAGGTCACACAGGTAGTGCATGAAAGTTCGAGAGTTCCTACGACCTTAGAACACGAAATCTTTGAATTTTCGTCGAAGGATGCTTTTCCCTAAACGCCAAGGTCCTAGCCTCGCTCAAGCCTCCTTCGATTTCCATTAGATACGAACGCCTGCACGCCGTGTTCTGTACAACCTGAAATAGAATCGAGTTCAATAGGACGTGCTAATGCTCCTCTAACCTTTACGCTTTCATTGAAAAAACGAAGGGGGAAAAAAAAATGCTAGAAGCTTGTGTCTAAGAAGGTTAAGCCAGGTCCCGATCAAAGAGAAACCGGGGAAACAATGAGGGCTCCTTCGAGGTCCATGACAAAAGGGTCCATAGAATGGATGGCTTTGAATAACAATTGCAAAACATTCATTCACCGCCTCGTGCTCGCTTGTTCGGCGAGGACAGTCTACAGAAAGGAGTATTCCGAATTACAAGCCACCGCTGAAAACGCTTACGGTCCATTGTTTCGAATTGTAACTCCGTAACCGGCGTGGTTACAGAAAAATGTCAGAGGACAAAAATAAAGGGTTCAAGGGTGTACCGCCCCCCTGGGACCAGGGGATCGAGTTTTTCTTATACACTTCGTAAAAATTGCACTTCAAAGCTCTTCGAAGAAATCTTGAGGAATTTTGATTAATTTCATAATATTAAATACCTGATACTGGCAGCGTGAAATATTCTAAAAGAATATTCTAAAAGAATATTTCACCCTTCTGTTCACTTTTCGTCGCGTTTCTAGAATGAAAGGATCGAAAGGTTGAATTCCGCGCTTTTGTCGCAGCTACTCACGGGCCTGAAAGCAATCCGGGAATGCGTATTGCAAGGAAAGCTTCCCGCCAGTTTCTTAGATGTTTTAATTGCGCTATTTCATTGCCGAGTGGCCAGCCATGGAAACCGTGTCAAGAGAGTGCGTTCGCGCGGACAGAAGTGTCGCAGGATATTCCACGGGAACAGATCGTTCCGAAGATCTCATCCGATACAATTGCCTGGCGATCAATCTTTGGAAGATTTTAATTTAATTTTATCTTGCGCCATTAAACAGCGTTTAATCATCTTTGGTTCGAAATTGGCGCACCTTTGTAGTAAAATAGTAATCAGTCATTTTATATTAAGAATCTGAACGGGGCAACTATATAGTCTTTGTCGTTATACTTTAAGCTTCAAATTGACGTACCATGAATGGTATTTTATGGGACTTTTATGTCATGAAATTTTATCTGAACTTTAGACTTCAAAATCGAACATCGTTCGCTCTAACGTTACTTTAAAATGATAATTAATCATGTTGTGTTAGGAACATTAACGAGGCGATTATGTAGTCTTATTTATTATACTTTAAACTTTAAATTGATGTGCCACAAGTGGTACTTCATAACATTTTTATGTCATGAAATCTTATCAAACCTCTAAGATGCAACAACTTGACAAACCTCTCTTCAATCATCCAAGCATCAACAGATTAAATCGATCGGCCCTTTGTTGGCCTGACGAAACATAGTTATTTGAATTCTTGAAAGGAAACAAGCTGGAAAATTGAAACATCTTCAGAAGACGTTTCCAAAAGGGCTCTGTAACCACCTCACGAAATAGTAATCGGTCGTGACACACTTTTAGGCTGGCAAGAGCATAAAAGCCGGATCGATATCTAAACGTGCAACCGTGTCTGGTTGCAGAAAAACAGTGTGAAAGGTCTTACGTTGGGTTTGCACGGTAATCTGTGGAGTTTGATCAACGACAAACCAGACGACCCCCCAGCAATTTATACGTATCCGTCTATCTTTCGTTTTACGCTGGCCCGATCGATTTCAGGAAACCGCCAACTTCTATCCATTTCTATCCATCAAGGATGTTCTGGACAAGAATTTTTCAATTCAATTTTCACAAAACACCCTCTGTTCTTAATCCTTGGCCAATACCATTTTCTATGAATTTTTTAAAATTTGTTTAGAAAAAGAAATGAATAAAAAATTAGATACAGTAACGGAAATAACATTTGTAAAGTGATAAGATCTCTCCTGGAGGTAACTTTTGGCGCTTCACTTATGGAACATCTCGTGGTTCCGGTTACATGTTAAAAGAGAGATCAACAACAGTGGTAGACTGATATCGACTGCGTCAGAACAGTATTTCATTGTCTCGTTCATGCCAACGACTATCTTCATCGATGGCTATCCACTCTGAAGCGTTTCGACTTTTATCTCCTATTAATTGAACCGAGATCTCTATTCTGTACATCGTCGACTTTCCTAAAATCATTCATCATTCAAAGTTCTTTACAATTTGAACGAACTTTTGGAACGTTGTCAAAACAATAAATAAATCGAAGAAGACTGTGAAACTTTCTTCAAGGACCAATCAGTTTGTTCGAAATTACAGCGAAATCCTGATTAGGAGACGAAAGTTTCAGCCTCGACTGATAGATACAGGTGGTTCCGCCGCAATTCTAAACTCATTTGTCCGGGAACGGGGTTGCATCCCCGAAGAAGACATCCTCGAGTGGCTCAGAGTGCTCGTAACATTTAAAAAAAAGAAATCAATCGCGGAACGAAGCCTCTGAAACTTTTTCCCCGCTAATCTGACGTTTCTCTGTTTGCCAAGACTTGAAGTGGGAACGGCTCGTTGAAAGACAGCCAAAACTACCCTTCTTCCCGTCGCTGGAGAATTAATAAAACACCGGGGGACAAACGGGAACGCTTCGTTAATTATTCATTTTTCTAATTACCTCTGGCACCGTTCACAACACGGATCGTGCCCTGAGAATGATCGATCGTTACCTCTGAATTAGTTTAATTAGTCGCTCGGGAATAAATTGTTTTCATTAAGCTTCCTACCTCCTTGGATCCTGTTAAGCTTGCGAGTTTAAACTTTACAGGGCTAAAGTTTCATATCAAAATTCCACTGATATTATCTTTTAATTGAACACCGCTTTCTTCTTGTAAAATTAAGAAGGGGGGATCTATTTGGCAATTAAAGTGGCTCGTAAATAATTATGAGAAAAATATTGCGACTATGATATACGGAACTTTGAATTGTAAAAGAGAATTCGAAACGTGTTGAACGCTTAAGTCGAGACAACAAAGTATTCGAGCGTATTTGTATTGACCCGCACCCCCCCGACATTTGCGTTCAACTGGAAGCAACGCGAACCTTGAAGCAGGCAGCACCCTTGAAACGCTATGTGAATATTTTACGAGCGACTGACGTGGCAGTCGGTGTGTTTCTATAGGCCTCGCAAAAGCTAGGCTTGCGAAAATGACGCACGAGCGAAACGCGAAATCCTGTGGTTTCGTAGCAAGGCCTTACCCGACACGAAAATCGTTCGTATGGTGTATAAGGGGTGGTCAAGTTTCAAAAGGATCATCTTCAGTTCATAATATAGACCGTGATAGAAGAGCTTTACCTAAATTAATTTAACCTCACCTACTAAACTGATACCATAACCTGAAATTATTATTAATAATCTACCATGAATGTTAGTTTAACACATGTTACTGCTAGATTACTGACATAACCTAACAAAAAATTATTGTTAACAATCAAATTCAAACGTAGTTTTAACTTTGACAAACGTTTATACAGAACGAAAATGGCGAATCTTCTCCAACAATTCAATCTGCACCCTTTTATATTTTACAAAAAGCGAATTCATGCTCGTATAACTATACATCTATGTTTGATAATAAATTCACGAGACCAGAAAATTGACCCACATGGCCTAGTTACGTGATTTAATAAAGAGAACGTACGGTTCGCAATCAGAGTGTGCATCGTCTCTCGAATATAATAATATCCGTGCAAATGAGATTTTATTTTTATAGCTACAAACATAAACAGAAGGCATTAAAGTGATCCAAGTTTATATTAGTTCACCCGGTACGTATGCATACAATGTGCATGATAATCCACGAAACTAGGACGAACCATAATCTCGAACTTCTCTAATAACTTAATGAAACAACGAATTACGATCGAAGGTAAGAGATACTCAACTTTGTATCGAATTAATTTGTTAAGTAAACACAGAAAAATATAAGAGATCTTACATCCACGACTTGATTGAATAATCTACACTGTGTATGGTTAATATTTACCAACTGTGTAATTTAGTAGATTGTTAAATAAAATATTTCATAAATTTTGCAGCAAAAAGTTTCTGGTTGCCAATTTGTTTTGTACGTAAAGGGTTAATATGGGTGACACCTAAATTTCCATTAAAAATCGTCTTCTATATTATCAGGAATTCTTCAGTTTATTTGATTGAAAATATTCCAGTTATACCAAAATATTTTATAAACAGAATAAAAAGTTTGTCAAAAATAAAATGATTATCAAGTGAAATTTTTAATGGCTGCAGCATGGCAGTCAAAAGGTTAATCCTTCTTACGGTAACCTAATCGCTGGTGAAAAATTTCTATTCATACATGTTAAAAACAACGAATTATCCGAGCAATAATGGCGAAGACACGGTGTTGATTCATCAAGGAATATTTCGAGCAGAGGTAAAGAACATCGTATGCATAACGGGCCGGGTTGTTCGTGAGCTATTCGAAATAAGGTCTCGCTGGAACATTTTCCCGGCTCTCCCTCCATGAATATTCATGCAAATAAAATTATGACGAAGAAAATTGATGAGAGACTGGCTACACCGGGGATACACGCGATTGACATAGAAACTGAAGCGAATTTTCTGCTGTAAATCATTCTTGCTTCGAGGTTGTACAAAAATCTAAATGCAACACTATACTTCTGCGTTCTATGATTCTTAATTGAGTTAGAATCCAATAATTTAATAATTTAATATTTTTCTAATTTTCAACTTTAGTAATTTCCTAATTTATTAGTAAATTACCAGAGTATTTAGGTTAAGGCAGCAATTTTCCATTTCTCAGTTGACTGATTTACTAATTTATTAATATCAACGAAATATTAATAAACTGACGTTGCTACCTCAAGAAATTAATATAATTAATATAATGCTAATGGCTTCTAGTAGCGAAGGGATTAAACTAATAGGATTAAAGTAGATTCCTCCCATCTCGAGCATGAATCATGTCTCCTCTGGTTATACCGGGAAAACCATCCGGTTCCGTGTATCACGTTTCATAGGTACGCGAACTCGTATTTTCAGATTCATTATTCAGCATCGCATACCTGCTTGAAACCACGGTACATCACTCGTATTTCCTGTCTGGAGAACTTGGTCTGTCGAAGAAGTTCCTCGAGGGCGACCGGCCTGGCTGTTTGTTGCCTCGTTCTCGAGCTCTCGAAGTCGAAAAGTGCCTCTTCCGGTCCCGGTGAATCCGGTGGTGTAGCCATTCCTGGTTAACCCTTCGTATTCCTCCAGGCCAATGAAATTCTTCTTCTCCACCAACAATGTATCTTGGATATCCAGCCAACTTTCGACGTCACACCAGCGTTATATCATCCCTCCCCATTATTTTTAATCTTCTGCCTTCCGTTTGTTCTCTCATTCAAGCTCCCGTTTCCGGTTCGCTCGAGGAGGATCGAATGGGAAGCGATCGATCCTGCAAACAGAATTTGTTTCTTCTCTTAACACCACTATTCATTATTTTATTTTATTTTATTAGAAATTTAAGGATTGTTAAGTTTTTGGATGAATATTGTTATTTTCTTCAAATTTAAAAAATTTGGATTTAATTTATGTTTATTCCAATTTATTAGTAATTTATTTATTATAATCTTTATCCTACTTCGTGTTAAAAACAATGTTTCTGTATAGATTCGTGATTATATACCATTTTCTACTAGACACTTCTTGAAACTGAGCTCAATATTTTTATTTGGGACACGGAACACGATAAATTAAAAGTTAAACTTTTACCGTGTCACAGAGACACGAAAGAAAGTTTTCAAGCCGGTATCCAATCGATGAAGTTAACCAATAAAGTTAGAATTGCAAGGTGATGCAAGGATAAACAGCGCATTCGGAAGATGTATTTCGCTAGTAGAAAAGGTAAACCATTGGTCAGACATCGAGTGTATCGATTCAATTAATCAAGGCTAAAAGAACCTACACAAACAATGTAACGTGTATTATACTTTAAACATATCTATCTGCATTGAATGTCAATAGAAATTATTAACAATATTAATCAATTATTTTACATTTATTATAAAAATAAAAATTTGTCCAGAAAAGTATTGAATATAACAAGGGTACCATCATTCTAATTTATTTATAGTAAACATAACTATTATTATTATTCTATAATTTAATAAATTATTATAGAATAAGTTAGGAAGGTAGAATAGCAAATACCAGATGTTATATGAAAGAATTGTTGAAATAACGATGAAATTTTTGTACATTAATCCAAAAGTTACACGAGTGTATAAAAGGCGGATGTATGTTTCACATATTCCATTGGTGTCGGAAGGCTGGAACGAATTCCAGGAAAGCCGTGTAAAATAATGGATTTAAAAGCGTACCACATGTCTGGCACCCTGAGCTAAACGACCATCCGAACGCACGGTCAAATATTTGCACGTCGGTATTTTCGTGAAGCTACAACGAACTCTGTCGATTAAACAAGAAAACCATGAAAATCGATCCTTCCGCGAATCGGCCTCCCAGATGTTTTGCGATCAGGCTGCGGTCCGGCCTAACACCAGCTTAATCTACTTCCTCTGCTCTCGTTCGCTGTCACAGTGAAAATTCCCGCGTATGGTCGGACACGCGTTCAAATTAATCGAAACAAAGTTCATTTTCAAATTCAAGTTTACCATTTCTTATCTAGGATTATTTTTATGACAAAAATACTGCTTAACATATTTTTCAATCTTTCATTTAATTATTTGATTAACACTTTGACATTATGAAATTCAAGTATCGCCCATATATGGGTGACATGGCAGTCAAGGTGGTAAATTAAATGTATGGGGTTGGTCACCAGAGACATCAAAGGATACAAATAACCAATTTTCAAATTTACGTTTTCAGTTTCGTACCTATTCAATTTTCTTTTTTATTTGTTCGATTAAACACGAAATTTGTGGAACTGGTCACTGGCACCTGACCAACTAACGTTATTAATCTAGGCTGAAGTGCTAAGAAATTCTGGGCGAATTCTGTGAATACATTTGCACAGAAAGATGTATGGTCGGTAAGATTTCGAGTCACTCCGTGAACGCCTACTGAATCAAACACAATGTCATAAACGTGTGCTATAAAAAAGAGGGAAAAGGAGAAAAAGCAATAAACGGGCGGATGTTCGTCATGCATCGCTACCTTCTTTCAGGAATCGATACCGGTTCAATATTTCATTTCTTTCAGCGATATTTTCGAGTCCTTTCGGTATCGTATATTCGTCTAATAAACCAAACAAATTGTTTCAAAGATACTCTCTATAATTCTTCTTTCTTTTTCGATAAAATTTGAAATAAATCAAAAAAAATTGTATAATTTTCTCTCGATTTCGCGATACAGGAGCATAAATACAATTCTCACATATTTTCATTGTTTCATCTCACGCTACAATCTATTTCGGGAAGATATACGCTTCGAAATATTTTACGGTGCTTTCCCGATGGAAGAATCTGTTCCCTTTTACGCGATTATTTGTTCGCCATTACTGATTTACGAGGCTCCTATAACGAATATATATACACACTTTTCGCAAACAAATCACTTTTTCCAAAATTAAATTCCGTTGAATTTTGAAAATATTCATTCTGTTTCAATTAACAGTTGCAGTACAAGATTCATGATTTGGTAAATGTGACCACAGTGATTTCTCGTGTATTATTAATGCTATATTGATGGTAATTACAATCAACCTATTACAACTATTTAACAGTCGATAATTACGATTGTTGTAATTAGTATTATTGAACCGTTAATAATAGGTGGCTATAGCGACGATAATCGTCTCTGATATACCATAACCACTTTACTTACTTACAATACTTGCATACTTTATCGACCACAACCACCATTAACATATAATAAAAATAACTACAGTTACCTTTCCGAGTATGACTCGTAAACGAATCTAATTCGAACACCTTTGTGATATCTTTTAACCGCACCGAAATGAACGGATACAGTGTATATGGCCCGTCTTGTATTATCTATTCACTGCACGGTTATTCAACTATTCGCATGAGAATTACGCTCTATTCCAAGGCAATTTCATCCGCGATGAACGTTAAACAAAACAATGCTTGATAACAAAGCTTCATAAAAGCGGAACGTACCAGTTTCCTCGAGTACGTAGCACCGGGTTGCAACTCTGTGTGCGTTTCGCCGAGCACAAATTGGCCGACGATAAAAGCGTTAAAATAGAAAAGCAACGCGAAACGAGAGTTGTGCACGCCGCGGAAAAACCTTGATACAACACGCATGGAAAAAAGATAAACAAAAGGGTGGAGAGTGGTTCGTTTGAGAATCGTGCGCGTATCGATAAATAAATAAAAGAAATAAATAGAATTATTATTCTTTTAATGCACGCGTATAATGGACGCAGCACGGTTCGCCTCGTATCTATAACCACGTGCGGTTATATAAAGTTTTGGTTTGGCAAAAGCAGTGCATGCGCGAATTTCCGGAATAAATTTCAATGCTCTGCTCAAATTCACCCTCCGCCCGCCCTTTATCGACCCTCCTTTCCACAGATGAGTTCCAAGATACTTGGATACTCTTTGCGAAAGAAATCGCCTGTAATGGCAATTTGTTTCTTCGATTCTT
This sequence comes from Anthidium xuezhongi, assembly GCA_022405125.1. Classification (NCBI taxonomy): domain Eukaryota; kingdom Metazoa; phylum Arthropoda; class Insecta; order Hymenoptera; family Megachilidae; genus Anthidium; species Anthidium xuezhongi. Next base: position 12,265,041 of record CM039651.1, read on the forward strand.
ATTATTTTTTTTTTTTTTTATTTACAGAGTAAAACTGGGTTTCCCAAATTGATTTATTGCACGTGAATTTGCACGAATATATTCTTCGTTTCTGAAGTCTCGAGGTGTAACATTTTGAAGAGGAAAAAAATGAGATTCGAAATTGATGAAACTGTGACGTAAAATTTGTGAAAAATAAGTTTCTTTAATATGATTATAATTAATAATTATTCGTTATATTTCAATACTGAAATTACCTGAATTTAATAATAATTTTTTGCAAGATTGAAAAATTGATAAGGCAATCATTTATGAATTCGATAAGGAAGTGATCCTGCGACAGGATTGTTGGTAAACAAAAAAGGGTTTGGCGGGTGTTTAAAAATGCATTAAATCGACGGATCTTGTGCCAGCACGTGGGAGTGACAAAATGCGCACACGGCTTGAACTTGAATAACTGTTTACACGCTCGGTTATTTGCGACAACCTCAAGTAAATTATAATATCCTGGCGTTACAAATTTTCCTCGTGGCCAAGGCTTTTTTTTCAGCTTATGCAAACCACAGATTTCTATTCATAAGTGATCATAATACCGTATAATTAGACACGTGGCCATTTCAACTATTAACACTAAGTTAAATTAATAGTAATATTACTTATCTAATATCTAACCCTAATCTAACGTAGCCTACCTAATATTATTATTAGAAATAATAAATCATCAATAATAATATGTTTATATTTATAGAAAATTCATTAATAAATATTGTCTTTCCCTCGGGTTAGTTTCTTCGCTTCTTTGAATTTTTACCTTTAATTTAATTAGAAGAAATTCATGCAGCTCGGTAACGAATGAGGTTGCATAAAAGTAGGTAATGAGGACCGCAATTAACGGCTTGCGTAATTTATATAAATTACATAGACAATCTTGTATCTCCAACGTTATCATATTATTGATGTTGGTTCTCTATCGAAAATTTCGTGTTCTCCACCGACCCAATATCAGGAACCTTCTTTTATTTTTACAACTATTCAATTTTGAATAGTCTTTAAATAAACAGAAGTTATTTTTAAAAAGCCTGGATTTTAAAGATGGATTTTCGATTTTTCAAAAATATCATGAACCCATTTGTTGAAAATGATTCTTTTTATAAATTTATGCATAGTATCTTAAATTTGGAAATTTTTGCATTCGATACTGTAATTAGTATTAATTACTCGAAGTTATTAAAATAATGAATTTTAAATCTTCACGCGTTTTCTCTATCATTATTCTATAAATACACCGTGTAAGGGAATACCTTGAAGAATCGATTGCCAGCAATTAATCGCCAACTACCGATAATTTCTATCGAAAAATGATTCTAGTCGTTCATTGTCGGAAGTAAGGATGACTTTGGCACTGTCAAAAATAGACCGTGAAGTAAACCGAATACCATGCGTGCAAGAAAGTAGGTACACCAGGTTAAATCACCGAGCAAATCGCTTTTCTATGGCGGTACTCGTCCATAAATCCTTGGTTACATCTTTGTCACGCTATCGTGCCTTCCATCGACCAACTGAAGCCTCGATTACGCGTGGAAAATCAATTACTCTCTCAAAAATAAACTAAAAAACCTACTACCTTTAAAATTGATAATTTCTGAATTATAATTACACACCGGTGATAAAAGTGCAATCAACAATAATTAAAGGATCGTTTGCACCGATCTATCTTTGAAGACGACTTAAATATTTGATATTGCAGGCCAGAAATATTGCCAGAATATATTTGTCCCGTTTATTTTCTTAAATCGTCGTAGAAAGCAATATAAACTCCTTTGAACTGTTTATCCTCCCTACTATCCTACACAAGGGATGTACTTTGAGATATCGGTATACGGCGCACGATAAATCGAGCAAAAGTTAATTGATCGTTACGAACAGATACAGAGTTCGAATGACCCTATAGAACACCATCTCCTGTCGAGAACAATACGGTTAATTTACTACAGAATCCACAGAACAGAGAGATATGAACGGCAAAATAACATTACGTAACGCTTACACCTGGAAACTGACTATTAATCTTCAGCATCGTTAAAATTTTCAACGATTTTCTATATCGAACTAAAAATTTTTAAATTCTTCCGTTTTTTGGTAACTTTTGTCATATTATTGTTTAATAGAAATAATAATTGATTTAACTTAACCTATACGCAACAAAATGACTAATTTTTTAATTATAATTAGTGTTTGACAAAACGAATAAGAGTATGGTAAAGAAGATTGTATTTCAAATTGAAATGGCGGTCATTTTGTTAAGTAAAAGTATAATGGAACCCACAGAAGCTCATGGAGATATCAAAAAAGGGGGAAAAAACTTCTTAAAGACAGTATTATAGATTATGCTTATTATTTTATACAAGAACTAGTTAAATCGCGTTTTAAAAAAAAGAACGATTGCTGCCAAGCATGGAGGTGTAAAGAAAGACACATAACCCCTATTTTCCATTCAAACGCACTTGACTCCCACGCAAACACATTGGAACACCTCATCAATCTACATCTATTCAACCGCCAAACAACCAAACTGTGTCAATTCTGACCCATACTTAATAAATGCTTTGAAATCGAATTTAAATTGCTGATTTCTAAGTTATAATCCTAAAGAACTTTCATTCAACCGTCATTGTGACAGATAGCGTCTTACCAAAACTATAGCAGTGTATGTAACACGTTGTTTCTTGTAAATACGTCGTACGTGTACCATAAAAGTCACTTACCTTTCGTCGAAACTGCTAACTGAACCGGAAATCTGTCAACAAGGGGGTCGTATACGTCCAGGTAGGAGAACACGGTGCCAGGATCACGTTCAGAGGATAAAATGAACACGCGAAGCGGCTGAAGAGCAGGGTGGATGACCCTGGTCGAAGGGTAGCCGCGAGGTTCCAAAGAGGAGCGAAGAGTCAGGCTGGTCCCAGCACCGGCATACCGTAACACCTCGTCTCCTTTGATCCAGTGCCGGTGCAACTCGTTTCCCGACACTGTGTACACTGAAGTGTCCATCCAAAAGGTACGCGTTATTATGTCATGTCGTGTACGCACAATCGCGACGTTCGTTTGATATCGGTTTTGCCGAGCCACTGGCGTCGCGCGAGAACCGAAACCTACCGATGTGACACTGACAATGCGCGCTACTACGCAGTCGGCGGCAGACTGGATGGTGGCCGGGTCAGAGCGGACCACGCATCCTCTGGCTCGACCAATCGACGCTCTTCTTCTCGCGCCTTCGACTCCTCGATCCTTTTCGACCAGAACTAACCCTTAACCCATTAAACACCCAACTTGCTTTTCTATTTCTTTCATTTCTTTACTATGTACTTTAAATAAGCTATCCATTTACAAAACAAAGTATTTCAATAGGAGATTTTTTTGTATGCTGTTTTCCTTATGTATTTATTGTAATTTTACTGATTTTAAAGATGATCGAAAGAAAATGGTGGGAGAAATATTTGTACTACGAAAGTTGTTAAGTTTTTTAAAATAAAAATTGAAGATAAGATAAATATATCGTGCAAAAAAAAAATAGAATTTAAGGTGGTGAAGTTGCAAAATTAAAATTTTTCGTATAATAGCCTATTTTAATTTTCAAGAGATCGTTTGAAAATCGTTTAAACATTTGCTGCGATAAAGTAGATCTCTACATACATATCGCAAAATAATCGATAATTTAACTACAAACGTTTTACTCGTAAATTAATTCAAAGATCAATTTACATATTTGTTTTCATTTTAACACAGCACAAATGTTTAATATGTTTTCGATGTTAAAAAGCACTCGTAAAATTCGTGATCGATTTTAACACCGGCGCCATTTGAACGTTGTTATCGTAATAAAAAAGGAAATATTGTAAACTTACATGACATTGTTTTCCTAAGTCAGTAGATTACTATGATGATTAATTATCAACAACTTCTCTTATTAACAAAATAAACTATCCACGTCCAAGTAAACCATCACTAACGCTAGTTGAGTTCCTGTTTTCGAATTCTTATAGAATGCAAGCAGAGACATCTCAAGACTCCATGAATAACCTATTAAACACACATGCATTTTTACGTGCTCATGAGTTCAATGATATTTATTTATTCGTACATATATATATGTATATATTTGTTTTATACTATCATTTATCTACTGAATATACATTTTTTAAAAATAAACGTTTGTTCTGTCTGTAGATTTAAATACCTATCAAGCCTTTATATATTAAAGTGCAGGTGCACTTTTGAATTTAGTCAAGGAATTTACAGTATTGCAAAGGTTATGGCAAAAATGGATTTATGCTTGCTGAGAAGTAAATTTCGTGGTTCTATGCTTGGTGGTTTAATTGGTGATTGTCTTGGTAGCCCTTATGAAAATGAAGAATCGTTGTCAAATGGTATGAAAATAGTTTTACAACAATCATTTGATAAATTGGAGGGACCACAGTTTAAAGGTAAAATGAGTAAACAAAATTTTCAATGTTTTATTTAAACACATGAGAATATGATTTTGATATCAAGTATTTTTTAACTGTATAGCACCTGTTATGCAGTTTACAGATGATTCAGCTATGACTTATTCCATAGCCAAATCTTTGGTAGAGCTGAAGGAATTGGACATTGTTGATGTTGCCAAGAGATTTGTTAAGAGTTATTACCAAGAACCCAATCGAGGTTACGGGCCTGCTGTAGTAACGGTACAACATCAGATTATTGGTGTCAAGAATACATGATTCTTAATCATTGTTGTTAAAAATACTTTGTTCTTAAATCTGAAAATGTTAAAGGTGTTCCAGAAGTTACGGGGTAACAAATTTACAGATGTTGTAAGTCCAGCAAGAGAACAGTTTAATGGTCAAGGTTCATGGGGAAATGGTGGAGCAATGAGAGTTGCACCTATTGCATTGTTTTGTTACAAAAACTATGATATACTTTTAGATACAGTAAGAAAAGCAACTGAACTTACTCATACCAACAAAGTTGGAATAGATGGTGCTATTTTACAGGTAATTGAATTTAAAATAAATTATATGTATTTATATGATTGTAATTTTAATTTATGTTATTTTTATTTTGAAGGCAGTGGCTATTCATCAAAGTCTTCTTTTAAATCCTAGTGAAGAACTAAATACCACAAATTTTATTGATAATTTAATTGATAAAATGGATAAAATAGAGAAAGATGAAGAAGGGTATGTTTTAAAAACATCATAAAATGCATTGTTTATAATTAAGATATTTTTCAGATGTATATTAACACAATGACTATATTTATAGTTTTCAAACAATATTTTCTGAGTTTCTCCTTTGAAGGAATGAAGATTTTTTCCATTAAAAAATTTATTTGAAGAAGTATATTGAAGTAAATATTTATTATATGCATTGTATTACATTACTAATGAAATTTTTATTCTTTTTGCAGCTTAGGTCTGTCAGAAGCACAACCATATAAAATACAATTAGGTTTAATAAAAACTTTAATATCTGAGAATGGTAATGGACCGCACGACGAGAAAGTAATACAAAAGCTTGGAAACAGTGTCACAGCTTTATATTCTGTACCCACTGCAATATTTTGTTTCTTAAGAGCACAAAAACCAATTACAGGTATACAAACTGACAATCCATTCAGAAGAGCAATTCAGTATGCTGTAAGTATAATACTTCTCTCTATTTCTCAGTTAATAATACTTTCTAAACTTAATCTTTGTTTAAACATTGTTTATTTTTCAGATTAGCTTAGGCGGAGATACAGATACTATTGGTAATATGACTGGTGCAATTGCTGGTGCATTTTATGGTGAAGAAAAAATTAGTTGTAATCTCTTACAACATTGTGAAGCTTCAGAAGAATTTAGAACTTTAGCTGATCAACTGTTTGATATAGCAGTATCAAAATAAGAGATTAAATTTTTGTTTATAATCTGAATGAAAAGGGCACATAATCAGATAATTAAATTATAATTAAGACTGAATAACCTTAATTATAAGATAATTAATTACATATTAAGTTACGCATAGTAATATCAATTTGTACATTTGATAAATAAATATATCTTTACAATTTTGAATAAATATTTTTTCACCTCGTTCGAAAACAATCATAAAACAACGTTTAATGAATTAGAACACAAAAAATTTTGACATTTATATCAGCTGATCAGATTCAATATGGCTGCTCAGAAAACACGTTGTCTATCAATGATTGGAATGGACGCCTACAAATGATTAATATCGTATATGCAATGGCAAGAAATTTATATAAAAAGATAGTGGAATTTCTCTAATTACTATAATTAACGATGGCCGGCAGCGAAGAAGTGTTAGAAGGATTCATCTGTCCGATATGTATGACAGATTTTAAAGCACCTCATCAATTGACTAAACATTTCGAAGATTTTCATAACGATGATCCAGAGATATTAAAATCGCTCAAAGGTATGAACTTTACTTACAGTAATTACTTGAAAACTAATACTCGATTGAATATAATTAATATTAAAAAATAAAATAACTCATATACCTATATTGAATAATGAGTGCATTGACCTGATAAAATAATTCAAACTTCTATATATCTAGATCTTTTTGGCAAGGCTAAGAAGAAAATTTTGAAACAGGATGAAATATCGGAATCATTTGCAGAAAACATATCACATAACAGACAGCGTAGTCCAGAACTTAATTGGGGACCTCAAGAAATAGGTATTAAGGTTAATACATAAGAACTCTCATTGATAGAAAGTTTTTATATAAATATGATTAAACAATTTTAGGTACAATAAAATCTCATACAAAGTATTTTAAGGAACTAAGAAATATGAGACTTGAACGATACTCCACAGAAACAAACAAACTTCTAATAAGATTAGATAAATTATTAAATAATTTACCAAGTGACCCAGTTGATAGAAAAGGTACTACTATAATTAATTGCTACTACATCCAAGTATTATTTCACAAATGAATATTTTTATTCTTACAATAGTTCATGAGCGTGCCATTGTGCCATGGATAGATGAGAAGGATGTAAAATTATGTCCTACATGTGCAAAAAGTTTTCATGTTGCAAGGAGAAAACATCACTGCAGACTTTGTGGTGCTGTTATGTGCCACAGTTGTACAATATTTCTATCTTTACAAGATGCAAGTAAGTAATTCTGAAGTTGGAAAAAGAGAACTTGTATGTATAAAATTCATTATTTCTTTTTAGAAAAAATGACAAGTCCTGTGTCTGTACAAGATGATTTAGCAGTATCCCCCACTTCTGAACGTCCGATTTCAGAACGCATAGTACGCGCTGGTATCGGTCTTACAAAGCTAGCTAGGTCACCATCCAGTAGTAGTTTGAACAGTGTATTATCCTTGGTTAATGATCCAGCAGGTGGTGAACAGCATTTCAGAATTTGCACGCATTGCGCGAATCTGCTCGATGCAAGAGAGAAACAAAAAGCAAAACATTTTGACAAACCAATAGTGTGTCAATTCTATGAAAAGATGAGAGCGTACATGGAAGAGGCTTCTCAACACGTGAAAATGTATAACAAAATGTGGGAATCCTTAAGGTATTCAATTGTTATAAAATTATATTCCATCATCTGTGTAATGTACAAAGTTAAAAGATATATATTTCAGTGAAGGAGAATCTACATACAATTTAGAAGATGCTCAAGCTTTAAGAGTGAAGATTGCAAAATTAGGAGAAAACATAGACTTGATTAGTAAAAGAATTTCAGTACTTGGAACAAAATGCGTGGAAAGTCCTCCACAAGAACAGGAAGTAAGGCTGCATCATATGGTCAGAGTGTCTGCAATGATATTTCTGAAGGAAGAATTGCTAAGTGTGCAAGCACTGCCGTCGCCAGAGAGGTACGCAGAGTTGCAAAATGAACGTCAGAAACGATTAGAAGCTAGAATAGCGTATGAAAGGCAACTGGAAGAGGAACAGAGGGAAAGATCCAAAGAACAACGTAAAAGGGATGTGTGGAATAGCGACGTTCGACCTTCTCTGAAAGAAAATAATCAAGATAAGGTAATAATTTTCTCTTAATCATATTCAAATTGCAACAATTTACATAACTGTAATTGTTGTATTAGCCGGCAGTGGTACTGAATCAATCACAAGGCTGGGGTCCGTCCAACGTTACACCCATGATGCCTTCTTCTATGGATCCCATAATCGAACAAATGAGCAATCTTCGAGCTTACATCAAGCAAGCCAGAGCCGATTGCAGATACGACGAGGTTGCAACGTTAGAAAGTAATCTTAAAGAACTTCAAAGCGCCTACTTCACCATGAATCAAAGCAATAATAGCGATGGATAGGTGGTAAACATATCCACATTTTTTTACTAGGGATTCCTGTACTCCGTATTCAATTTCCATAAGACTTAATAAAACTCTCTATTATGCATGTCACAAGTTTCATTGCATCTACTTTACATATTACTGCACAATGTGATGTATTTTAAAAGTTCCTTTGCATTGATGAATTTCATTATAAACACCGCCGTGATATTTCACTAAAAAGTATACTATCGAATTATTACTGTATATAATAATGTAAGAAAATATGTAGTTTTTAATATAATATTTATATTGAAATTAAATGTACAGAACTACAAATATATCATAAAAAAAAACATAAGTTGCTACTAGTATTTTAACATTCATATTAGATTTGAAATAAAAGTTGTGTAATTATGTGTAACATATAAATACTAGAACGATATTTACAATTTTTCTTTTTATAAAAAAATGAAAAAATGTTGTTCAGCATTTAAAATAAAATATACAACCGTTGAATGTAATTGACCAATATATTACTTATTGTATTCCAACTTGCAATTGGTAATTTTTAAAGATTCAATACATTCTTCTATACACTTTCATTATTTGTTATATCAGTGGTATTATCTACATTAGTTGTAGAACTTTCTTGTAGTTCCACAACACATTGAGGTAATTGAGTGGAAACCATCTCATAGTTATTGATATTTAGATCAGATGAATGTAACACTTCGTCTGTTTGACTGTTAGAAATACTACTCGATAAACCTGTATTATCCTTCAGAAAAACTGGAAGTTCACTCGAGGGCAGTTCCTCATTTAATACTGCTGGTTTCATACTTTGGCTGGATTCGTGTAAAATGGCGGGCAATTCACGAGACGACACTTCTCTATATGCAAAAGAGTGTTGCAAATTATTTGTATCAGATGCACTTAACGGTGGTACCGATTCCACATTTTGTTCTGCACTAAATTTAATCAAATCAGAAATTTCATTGGGTCTTTGCTGAACATCAATGTTTCTTTCATTCTGCAGATTGTTCTCATTATGTTTCTCTTTGGTCGAAACTAATTTAGTAGGCTGCATATTTTTTTCTACAGAACTATTATCTGTCCCTTTATTCATTATGTTAGGATTGATCTCTTTATTATCATAATTTCCAGAAGGTAACTGAAATGTACAAACTTCTATACATCCAACTTCCTGTAATTCATCCTGCTCTTCTATCAATTTTTTTATAATGTCATCTGAAATATCTACAGGGGCTGCTGGTCCACATTTTGGTCGTTGTGGAAGTTCCTCTATTCAGTAATAAAAAATGAAACAAAAAGCAATTAATACCTTAATAATCAAAATCTTTATATCTTATAATAATAGTTGATTCCTTATACCTTTTAATATATCTCCAGCTACATAATCAGCAGCTCTAAACAATTCTGCTTTTATCAAAAGATTTAACAGAGTACGTAAAGTTGGTCTCTTTTTACCCATTGTTCCCCATTCTGATAAAAATATTTCAGCCGCATTTCTCTTCTGCTGTTGTGCTGCTTGTTCAATTATACTGCAATAAATATGAAAAAAAATGAATTACTCTGTTACAACTTAATTAATTGTATAAATTTATAGAATTACTTGAAGTGATCAATAGTAAACTTAGGAAGATCTGATGCATCATCTTTTGGTACAATTGCCATCAATTTTTTCCATGAATCTGACAAATTCAATATCCGTCCAAGTGTATACAATTCTCGGAATTTTAATTTTCGCAATTCAGTATCCGAAGAAATTGCACTTTGTGACATTATTTGATTATAATTAGAATAAAAATTTGTGAAAACAATTTCTAACCTTTTTTGTCATTAATTTTCACTAATAATGAATTTACTAATCAAATGTAATGGTGATTCAATATTGTTTAAAGTTTATTAAATAACTAATGTGATGATCATTTAATTTTGCTAAAAACCTTATAAAAAACAGTAAATCTGTTGTGCCAGGTTATACATATTATCTTATGCAATAAATTAATAACACTTCCTTTAGCACTCATCCAAGAAATATGATAATTACATTTCTTCCTGTAGCTATAAATAAAGTACAATTAAATAGAGATTAAGTACCCAATACAAAATGTATTATTTTGATGATCCTTTTTATTTACATATACTGTCAAAAATTGTATAAAACTTTTAAAAATATTTGTATAAAATACAAGCATATACTGAGTTGAAACACATAAAACACACAGGAAAGCTGTAACACATACAAAATATCACAGATTTGCTGAAATTAGGCATACTTTTGAGGTAGATTGTAACAATTCAAAGAATATTATATATTTTTAATTTAAAAAATTCATAATTGCAGTATATATATATTTAGAATTGTCATATTTTATCATTTTTTCACATGAGGCACTAATCTTGCATTATATATTGTAAACCTCTCAATGCCCATTTCAATTTCAAACAATTCTGAACACTTTTTATCAAATACTTATGTACAAGCATCATGGTTGTAGTAGCTTCAAAATTCAAATCTTGAAATCAATATTATAAAAATATCTAGAACGAACATAAACAAATTTTAACATTCTTGTTATTTCATTTACAGTGTCTAAATAAAATTATACATACAGTCATTTCACAAGCGGTCCGATACATCTTTAGCATTTTCCTTACTATTAGCAATTCGAGAACCAAATTGGAAAGCTCTCTTAGGAAAATTTGCAGTGTTTTGGAAACCAAGTTTACACGCCACCAAACGTAATAATAATTTATCTCCTAAACCTGATGGCATTTTATCAGTTGGATAACACCTGCAAACAATGTGGAGATACAATTTTATTGTCTTTAATATCATTCTTTCTATTATTTGATTTACCTTTCCCATGGTTTCAATTGTTGAACATATTGTACTATATTTTCATCTAAATACGGCAACCTGGATTGTCGCCCGTGATCAGACACGATACGATCATCACGGCCTAAGTTCCTTTCAGATATTCTAGCCAATTCGATATTTAACTCTTGTGCTAGAGCGTCCCATCCCTTGTGTCTCAATATTGTCCTGTGTCTCATGTATCCACCAAACAGTTCATCTGCTCCCATGCCTAGGAGAAGCACTCTACAAGGTGATTCATACACGTTAGCGCTCTCGTTGATTGTACCTTTGGCTCTACTTGCAAACCATACAGCACAACCTAAGCTTTCGTCTAGTATGGTACAAAGTGGATAGAGTAAATTACAAATTTGTGTAGAACGATATTTATGCAGTTCTGTCTGACTAATATTCACCTGAAATGCATGTATTACATGAATATATTATTTACAAATCACAAATAAAAATGTATTGCTAATGATACTTGCTTCTACAAAATTCCATTTTCTTTTTGGACAAATCTTTGAAAGCTCCATGAAAGTTTGCTTCCCAGTTTTTCTGTCAGGAACATCATACTGATCTTGTACATTTTGTTTGCTATTATTTACATTAGATTTTTCAAATGCAACATTGATCAAATCAATAGATTCATTTTGTGATACATATTTGTCTGCAATTAATGCTAAAATGGCGGAATCTAAGCCTCCAGAAAATAATATGCCTGTTTTTGCATGGTTACAAGCAACTTCCTCTCCGTTTAAAATTAACTGTACACACATTTTACAGAGTTTTGGCTGCTTCTTTATTCTAACTTCTACAGCCTTGTGGAGAAGACTTGATAAGTGATCTACTCTTTCGTATACATCCTTGCTTTCTAATAAATATTCTAATGTTTTATAAAAATTGTCAAGACAAGGGCTGTTTTCTAAATACTCCAAGTCTTTGATATTAGGATGCACATGCAAATCTGTTGAAATATTAAATTCCAATATAGTCTCTCTAATATTAATGTCTACACTTAAGTGTGCTTCTAATGTTTCAATGATGTCTGTGAATCTTAGGTCTGGCTCCCTCCATGGATAACATGAAAGGTTTACTCTTGAGTTGGTTAAATCCACTGCAAAGATTCCAATTGCAGGAACTTCTGTAATTCCATTTATTTCTTTGCTGGCAACAGATGTTAAAGTCAAAGCATTTTCATCTGTGTTCACTTTTAAAAGCAAACTATGCCTTCCTATAATATCTCTACCAAAATATAAAATATTAGTTGACTTTTGATAATATATGAAGCTATATGGACCTTGTATTTTTTTAAACACAGGTATGATGTTCTCAGATGATTGAAGAGCATTTAATACTACCTCAGTATCACATATGTTACCTTGTGCCTAAAAATAAATAATATGGCTATAATTATTATACATAAAATAGTAACATAATTTTAATGCAATGTAAAATTTGTACCAAATCTCCAGAAAATATATCTCCATTCCAAAGAAGAATATTACCAGCAGAGTCTATGGCAGGTTGTTCATTTAATTTGGAACCTTGCATCCATAATACAGAAGCATGAAAGTATCCAAACCAATTCTGTGTCAAACATTCAGTTTTTTCTATTGTTTTATCAGGACCTCGAGCATGTATTAAGTTCTTACAAACATTCCACTAGTTGTAAAAAATAACATAGAGTAATCTTTTATACTTCTATAATTCACTTATCTTAGTTTATTATTAACATATTTAAATAATGTAATACCTCATTTGGCACTTCTGTACTTTTTTCATGGTTTTGTAAAATGTAACAGAATATACCACACATTGTTGTGCCGGTATAAACATAACCTCAATTTGTGAATACTTGTATAAATGAAATACTTCGATTTTACGTATATACAGATTATTTTACAATATTTTTATGTTAGACAATATAATGTACTCATCCAAAAATTAATTTTTTTTTATAAAAATTACAATATAAACATTCAGAATCTTTATTTACACAGATTGTTATTGTCACTAACCATAGTTTCAATCAAGTAACAATAATAATATTGTAAAATACATCAATTACTCTGAAAAATGAATGTTTTATAAAGTATTATTCCATCAATCTCTTTTAAATGTATGTATATAGCATGTAAAAAACAAAATACGATGTTTACAAAATTTATACGAAAGATGAGGATAAAGATAAAAACCCTAAAAGATAATGTTGATATTTAACTTTCATTTAAAGCCCTTTCAAAATTTTTATTCTTTATTTAATATTTATATTAATATATTAGTAATTTATGTACTTAAACTTAAATTTACAAACATCAAATTTATGCATTTTCATTTACAGGATACTAGCCATTAGCATATGAATGACATTTGCGCCATATTGTCAAATATAATAATCTTATAGTAATGATAATTAATTTAATTGAACATTAAACCGTGACATTTTTCGAATCAAAGTGCAACTCCCACTCGTTCCGATCATTTTTACTTATTTATTGTTAACACGATAAAAAATAAATACTATATCTATTATTAACTCTTATGTCAGTTTCTCAATCTATTTACAATATGATCAACACAGGGTATGTACTGTAAATTGTACAAAATACATTCAAATTAATTAAATAAAGCACCTTAAACTATATCAGATATGTCAATATATTTATAATAAAACAATATACATAAAAATGTTTAATTTAAAGAAATTTAACTGGTTTGATATATAAATATGTTCTCTTATTCTACATTGCTATGTTTGGTTGTTATTGTAACTAATTGTAAAATATTACAACATCCTTTGTAATATTGTATTAAAATGTAATCTTATATTTATAAATATAAAATTTAGGTTTTTAAGCTTAATTAATATAATTGCTATATTATTTATGTATTACATAGTGAAATGATTATACAATGTATGGATATTTAAAATAGAAAGCTTGCGGGTCGCACAATTTTCATTACTGGAGCATCAAGAGGAATTGGAAAAAGTATTGCATTAAAGGCTGCAAAAGATGGAGCAAATATTGTTATTGCAGCTAAGACAGCAAAGCCACATCCAAAATTACCAGGCACTATATACACTGCAGCAAAAGAAAGTAATTATAATATATATGTTTTTTTAAATTTATAATTATCATCATTTTGTTAATCAAAATATTAATTGTTTTTAGTTGAACAAGTGGGTGGAAAAGCATTACCTTGTATTGTAGATGTAAGAGATGAAGCACAAGTAGTTTCTGCAGTAGAAAATGCTATTAATACATTTGGTGGTATTGATGTTGTTATTAATAATGCAAGTGCAATTTCTTTAACAGGCACATTACAGACTGATATGAAAAGATATGATCTCATGAATAGTATCAATACCAGGGGAACGTTTTTGGTGTAAGCATACAAATTTTAATACTTGTATTACTTATTCTGTATGAAATATTAATTGAAGTTGATAACATTACAATAATGATTTTAAGGTCTAAAATATGTTTACCCTACTTAAAGAAAAGCTCAAATCCTCATATAGTAAACATTAGCCCGCCATTAAGTATGAGACCAATATGGTTTAAAAATCATGTAGCATATACAATATCTAAATTTGGCATGTCAATGTGTGCTCTTGGAATGGCTGAAGAATTTAAAGAAGACTGCATAGCTGTAAATGCTGTTTGGCCAAAAACTGGTACACTATTTATTTTTATTTTCATTTAAACATTTGATTATAGAGATTATTTTATTTATACTTTATATTTTTACTGTAGCCATTCATACTGCTGCAATTGAAATGTTATCTGGTCCTGATTCAAGTAATTTCAGTAGAAAACCAGAGATAATGGGAGATGCTGTATATGCTTTAATTTGCAAAGACAGCAAATCCATTACAGGACAATTTTTAATTGATGAAGACATACTAAAAAATGAAGGAATTACTGACTTCACCAATTATGCATGTAATCCAGGTTTGTCTCATGGAATATTTATGAATATTTTTCTTTGATATTTTTTTCTTTGACAGCTAACTGTAACTATTTCTTTTTTTTAGAGAACAAAGACAAATTGATGCTAGATTTCTTTGTAGAAGAAAATTTAAACTTGCAAGATAAATTGGGGATCGTTGGCATGCAAAAGAATACTGCTCCACAAAATGCTAATAAATCGGATAACAAAATAACAAATATATTCACTGCCATCCAAGCTAATTTGAGTGATGAACTTGTTGACAAAACAGGAGCTATATTTCAGTTTAATGTTAAAGGTAATTGTTTTCCCAACATATTACTCTTTCCATATTATTTTGAAGTTGTATTGTTTAATTAACTTTTTGCAGGTGACGAAGCTACTGTATGGTACTTAGATCTTAAAAATGGAAAAGGTTCAGTAGGGAAGGGAGAGCCCAATCAACCACCGGATGCTATACTAACAATGGACTCACAAAACTTCTTTGCAATGTTTTCTGGTATGTTGATATATTGAAACATGTTATCGTGTTCTTTTAATTACAATTGTTTCTCCATAGGAAAATTGAAACCTGCTTCAGCATTTATGATGGGAAAACTGAGAATCAGTGGTAATCTTCAAAAAGCAATGAAATTAGAGAAACTAATGTACAAGTTAAGGTCTAAACTTTAAGAGTTGAACAATGTTATATCTTCTTTAAAAAGAACGTTTATATATTTATACGAAAATGTTATGAAATACTTATATTCCGACAATACTGTTATTTTTTATAAATAACTAATGTTAAGAATGAATTGTATATACCGTATATACATAGTATACATATATACAATATAAATATAAAGTATATTTTTACATGTTTCTGTAATTTCTACTTGTACTTATTAAGCTTATTAAGCTTACCAGATCGTTCATCAATTAGGTATATAAATTAAATTTGATTGATATCTAATATTTTTGATATTTATTAATCTCTTTAGTGAAAACATCAAGACAGAAAACATAGTTTGTGAATATAGTTCTTATTCCTTCATAAGTCCCAAAGAAAATAAAACCACCCAAAGATATCCATATTACTCTAGGGCATATACCAGCAAAGAATCTATAAAATTGACAGTATATGTTTTATAGCATTAAAAATAATAATTGTAATTTCAATTTTAAATCTTACCCACGAACACCTTTTTCTTTATAAACATTTTGTGTTATGTCTAATATCTTTAGCTTTGAGGCATACTCGTTTTTATTCAAAAGCATTATCCTTGTTTTTATAACATCTAATGGTGTTGTGATAGCAGCAGCTATACCACCTAAGAGGTTTCATACTGCAAATTACATATTATTCTTGAACTGTACAACATACTATAAAATTGTATACCTGCAATTGCACCACATGTTGCACTTTCTGTTGGAGAGATAGTTCTGTCAACATTTGAACTCCACAATTTCTTAAAGTACTCCCACATTGGAAATTGTATTAGGCTAAAGGGCATATCCCTAAACACCATGCCCCAATAGCCAAAATATAATAATCTAAGATTGATATCTTTTCTTTTAAATATTAAAGCTTGCTTTCTTTGTTTCAGAACCTCTATTGGTACTCGTACTAGACAAGTTACCTGTATTTAAATACCTAAGATTTAAATTTTGATTTTTAAATTCTATCTTAATTTTATATCTAATTTACCATTTCTGCTACTGATGCTGCACTCATGTGCAATAGAGAATCATATTTTTCTGGAACATACTGCTGTGTTACATTTTTGATGCCTTCATAAGTTACAAAGAACAATGCAGCTGTAACATTACAGAAAACATTTTATGCATGTACTTATATTTTTATCTAATTTTTTTAGTTTTATCTATACAAAAAATATTTTTACCAGTTGGTGCTGAACCAACGAATACAGGAAAGACTCCTTTATAAAGTTTAGTAAATCCTCCTGATTTTATGAAACCTTGTCTAGACTGCAATCGTGTTTTTAATGTGTCTAAAGGATATAATATCATGTCTACTGAAATACCAGCTATTCCTCCTGCCTATATAAATTATTACCATTAAACTATAAAACAATGAACAATATTTTTGTTTATCATTTATCATGTTTTACTTACTATTAACGGTACAGCAAATACATATTTTGTATCTGCTGTTTCTAATTGTTTACATTGTCTTGTCATTTTGTATTGATAATTAAAATTTTATCATTACTGTATAGGTTAACTCAACGATCCCAAGAGGCGATGCAGCTCTAACCATTACTGAAGGCACAAATTGTTTTTTCAATTATTAACTTACTCATTATATAATGTTAGCGAATTTGTTATACGTGTAATTGTATAATTATTTATTTTTGCGTTATGTACTATCAAAATTATCTCTGGGTTAGAATAATCTGATGGTCATTAATAGCTACCATTGTTTAACAAACAAAACTTATATTTTTATTTTCCAAAATATTACAAATGATTTACATGAAACAAAACTACAATTGCTAATTTAAAAACTTCATAGTAATCAGTTTTGTTAAAAAGTATTTTTTTTTAATGTTTTTAAGAATTTATGAAAAGTTAATTAGGTTAAGGTTTAATTTATAAATTACTTATATTTTGCGTCTAAATGTATAGGTTGAATTTAAATTTGAAGTTTCACGAGAACTAGCTGATTTTACAGATTGAGGATAAGGTGTACGGAAACCTTCTAATATATTTGTACGTCCTCTTCCTACATTGAAAGAGTGACTTGAAATATTAGTTCCACAAGATGAAAAGTATGAGTTTGGTGCATTTCTGTAAATAAAACAGATTAATCATTCTCAGAAAAAAATTATATTTCATATTACTAATCAATATGGATGTATATACCTTATGTGTGCAGCTCTTTGAGTATTAACACTCACTGGTGTAGAAGTATCACTCAAAGAATTTAGTGCTATATTTTTCTGTTCAGAAGATATAAGTTTCTTCTTCAGTTCTACATTTTCCGTTTTAAGTTTAATATATTTGTCTCTTAGCAATTTCATATTTTGAGTAAAATTATAATAATGAGACTTCAATTCTTCATACTTTTTATCCTTAAAATTTAATCAACTGATTAGATTTTTATTTTTCACTAAATGTAGAAAGATTTATGAAACATACAATTTCTTTGAAACGTTGTACCATAATTTTCGTTTGATTACTTTGAAATCCATAAATTTTATGCAATGATTCAAATGATTCGTTGAGTGGAGCAAAGAAATTTTCTACTTTTGCCAATGATGGTTGTTGTAATTCCACAGAAAAAACATTCAGTTGATGACACAGAGGACACTGTTTCCCAGCTGTATAATAAGATATATGTTTTTATAAATATTAACATAAACAATGATTAAATTTCAAGTTTACATTTATCTAATTTATTCACAATTGTTTTTATTGTTACCTTGCTGTATACATCTCTGACAATATATATGACCACACTGTGTTAAACAAAATGGTTTTTTCCCTCTATTTGGGACGGCAAAGCATTTGTTACAAATGAACATATCCATGTTTTCTATATAATTTCAAACAAATACAATATTTTATTATTACAACATGATTATAGATCTTTAATATTGTTTATATATGGTATTTTCATCAGCACTATGCAATTACTATGTTAATAACTTTTTAATTACAATTTTTTGCCTTTTATTAATTATACGAAAATGTTTGAATCGAATTCACTTTTCAAAATATGGCGTCACCGCTCTGTGTAGTTCAATGGTAATGCAGTTTTTTCACTCCCCCCTGCAATAACGATTGTCGATAAAATCGAATTTCTTTTACCTTCATTACCATTAAACAACGTTTTATTATTATTTAATTTAATAATAGAATATGATACAAAAATGGAACAACAATGTAGGATATAGGAATACAATGTATTTTTATGATACTGTACAAGGAAACACTCTGTGTAGAGAACATAAAAAGTACACGAAATATCAAATACGCAATCCAAAATGTAATATATCAACAGCACAGCGAAGATCTTAATACAAAGAATATAGATGACAATTACAAGAGTAACATATTAATTAAAGCGGTGATTTGAAACATGATTCTTGTATAGCCGAGGTCGAAGATTTTATCCGCTTAAAACCATAAATAAGCCGCATTTTTATTATCTGATTGCCCTGTCATGCTATATTTCTTCTTTTTCATATCTCGTGAGAATCTGGAAAAGAAAGTAGTATTTTAATCAAATGAAATGCGTACATTCGGATAGAATATATAAAATTCTGATAAAAACCTATTTGGCTTCGATAATTCCACAAGCCCAACGGTCTCCCGAGTTGCCGGTGGTCGCCGAGAATGTAGAGTTGCCTCTTCCCAGATCGTCCTCGCCGGAATGAACAACTAACGCGCGTCCGAGTATACTGTTCTTTCCATTGAGCGAAATAACCGAATCCTTGATGTTCACCGTTGCTTCTCCCTGAGCGTTTGCCCGGATGTTGCCCAGATCACCCACGTGTCTCACTGCGTTGTCTGGTGCACCGTGGGTAGCCTAAAAACACAATTTAAACGTTAATCTTTTTTGAATAAGAGTAATTACAAGGGGAAATAATATCCACCATGCTATTGAATAGATAACCTACATTTTCAGGATTGAAGTGCGGCCCTGTCGACATGCAACCTTCCTGCAGATTTCCTTTCTCATGCACATGTATGCCATGAAGTCCTTCCGTAAGACCGTATATGGTGCCAGTGATTTCGACAGCGTTGTCACCTGATTGAGTAATAGTCAGCTCTCCGGTTACATTCTTTTTCTCGGCGTTATGGGGCACCAGATGGACGTGCGCTGTTTTTTGCTGTAACAAACGAGTTTCATAATATCGAATAATTTTAAATCACATTTAACATACTTCATTTACATAAATAAGCCAATCAATTTTCATAACCCGTATATTGGTTGTTTATCGCTATGTTGCTTTTGACCAGGGATTCCCTATGCGTCATCTTCAGAACCAATGGATAAAAATATAAACAAGTTGCACTTATTTTATCGTGTATAAAACGTCGTCGACGATTATAGAAGAAAATAACATTGGCTTCGATTTAAATTGAAAGAATGCAAGATTACCTCCGCGCTGACGGCGACCACAGCCACGAGCAGCAGCATGAACATTCGATTCATGTTGAAGTATCTGAAAATGGAAACAGATTACCGGCTTCGTGTTATCATTGACAACAAACGTCACTTGTAATTACAGGATCGAAAACTTTTCTTTCCCGATTACACAATCAGATATTAGAATGATCAGGAAACAGTAAAGGCGTTAAATTGACGATCGCATTAAAATCGAATTCAGTATGTTTCAAAAGAAATGAAGTGCGTGCAAAGTTTCCATCAATCGTGAGGCAATCTACTTCATCAATATTCTACATTCAACAATATCCATTAATATTAATAACTATTTAACATTGTAGCAAATTACAGATGAAATTTGATTTTAATTTAACATCACAGTTTGGTATCACTGTTATTATTTATTATCTACAAGATACTATAATTATTAACGTTAGTATAAAATATTAATTACTAGCTATAAAATTCTTTGTATTTATATTTAATAATTTGAAATAATAGCGACGACGATGGAAACCTTGTTGCAGTTCCTCGAGTAGGCAGAAAGAAATATGTCGGCGAGTAGATACTGCGACTTACCGGTTTCAGCCTTGGATGAACGAAATGTGGAAAGTAAAAGGAACTTATCACATACGCGTGTACACACTATCATGGACACTGGCTAACTGGCTGGGATGCTGAGCTTTACTCTCGTTTATACGAGGTACATGTACTATTAAGATGCACCCCCTTACCCCTTCTTTGCCCGGTGTTCTTCCAAAACGGTTGCGAACAACACGCTTCGAGAACGATCACGCGCCATTAAATCATGTAGTACCATCGCGACTTGAACGATATGGTCAAAGACAACCAGACATCTCCGGAGCCTAGATTTCTCTCTTCAGACGGCATTCTTCTCGTTCAGCATAGTCAATTGAAAATGATTCATTCTCAGATCTTGAAAAAAAAAAAAAATAAATGTATTATTAATGTCGTCGGAACTGCTCCAATAAGCATAATAATTCTTAACGACGCTGATGTATATGGTAATCGTTTGATACTTCCTTTTTCTATTCTGCTGTATTTTGTCACGTGTACCAATTTTATAAACAATCGACGTAAGTGTCAAAGATCTTTATTTTTAAATAAGATTGGTTTTCCTTCTTCGGTTTCCTGTTCGATTCGTCGAAGAGTTTTACTTTATCGGTATTGATGAACGTGTGGCAATCTAAATTGCAAATCAGATTTACGTAATAAACGAAGAACACAAAAAAGAACAACTGGATTTATCAAATGACCTCAGGAATTGAACAAGTTCTTCGAATGATTATGGAAATACGTAACTTCCCAGGAGACTGTCATCTGTCTAAGATCTAGAAAAAAAAAGAAATAAAGTTAGGAATATTTCTAGAAGGTAATAATTTGATAAAATAAAATTATTAAAGATTTACCGCCGCCATTGCTTGATTCTTAACACTTTGATGGCCTCACGCTTCACAATAACGTTCATGGTAGAATTGTAATCAGTATTTTGTGAGATAAATAAAAATAGAAGAAAAATGAATAGTAACAAGATTATGTTACAAGTTTTAATTCACGTACTCTGCAAAATTACTAATTCTTTAATTACTGATTTTGTAGCCTTAATTAGCCTTAATTAGCCCAAAAATGGTGATTGCGTGATATTGGTATAGTGTTAACAAACATTTGAAACGTAATAGTTAGTAGAAAACAGTATCGTCCAAACTGAGTAACGTTTACGGTGTGTGTACACGGCGCAAGGTGGGGATAATTACGGTGGCAAATTGCTCTCTTTTGTCTGCTTAAATCCATCTTATAACGAATACCGGATATTATATTTGCAAGCCGCTGATTGCCAGTTCACCTACGAATGTGAATCACCTGATTGTGATTCACCTACGCAACAGTGTTTCGCGCAATTGAAACCCCCGTCGCCAGTATTTCCTTTTGTAACTGGAACTTTGTTGCTTCTAATCGTTTGAATCGTTACACTTCTCGACGAGAATGATCTTATTGCAATTGGTAAGATTCCATTCGGTCCAAAACTGTCTGTTTGTACTTCGTCTCATAACGGACGAAGAAAATAATAGTATTTTGAATAAATATGTTCCTTCAGTGGACCGTGAATCTCCATGAAACTTCAAATTACAGACATTTATTGATACGTTACATCGTTATTTTGGGTTTCATGAATTTCTTCCTTAATGCGATCAACCTTTTTAACTCAGAATCCATAATGCCTTGCCTGGTTTTGCACTTCTTCAGAATTTTCTGCCAATTGAACGAATGCTCGAAGGGACTCTTCTCCAGTTCGGTTAGCACCTTCGTTTGCGTTTGCAGGAAGTTGTGAAGGATCTCCTCGTTTGGATCGAGTTTCTCCACCTGAATCAGAATATCGATTAATATTTAAAGAATACTATATTCTGTGGTCACATTTTGTAATTAGTGGACCTACGTCCTTGAAAATCACTAAAATAAATTTCTGATTACTTGTACTTCCTGCTGAAGCAAGTCTTCCTCCATGGAAGTTTCAACCTTCTCTACAACTTGCGAGACAATTTTCGTGACCTTTGATTTACGTTTGTGCATGAAAACGTTTTTACTGCGCTCAAAAATTTCTTCTCGCATGTTCAACGTTTGTTGCAATTTATCTTTCTTCCTCTTCGCGTCCTGTCGCATCTTCAGTATTGGTTCACGCTGCTTCTCGAGCTCCTCCTTTCTCAGCCCTTTCTTCTCCAACAGCACTTGCTGCATGTGCCTCAACTCTCTAGCTTTCCATCTTTCGCGAGCTTCCTCGATAATCTCCCATCGTTTCTGTGAAGTATAACATTGCGTTCATTTTCTAAATTTTGTAACAATAAACGAGTGAATGAAAATCAGATATAACGGTTGTTGTTTTAGTCTCCGCAAAAGCTGATTCCATTTTCTTTGTTTTATATAGCGCCTCTTCTTCCTCCAATGTCTTCTTCTTCGCTAATTCTTCAGCTTGTTTTTGTTTTTCTTTAAGGTCGTCGAATTTCTTCTGTTTCCATTGTGCCTGCCAAAGTTTGCACTTTTGTACCTGTAGCAAGAAGGATAGATTAATAAAAAGTAAAGAATAATTATAAATTGTGATCATAATTGAAAATCGAATACCCTTCTAATTTGTCTAACAATAAAATTTTCCATCCACTCGAGATTAGCCGAGTCCGCTTTAACGAAGATCAGGGGAGGCAGGAACGTTCTCAAGATACCATTAAAATCGCAAAATCCTATGACATAAGGATCCAGATGCAACTCATGGGGATAGATGCCCGTGATTATTTTTCCAGACAAGCTCTGTCTGACGCATGGTTCGTTAGTCTTGATCATCAGATCCCATATTTCCATCGAGCCATCCATCCGACCCAGGATCAGAATCGTGGGTCGAAGTTTGCCCCAGACGCAAGAAGTGAACCTGTATTAAACGATAATAAACAGGACCTCCATAAGCTCCTATAAAAGGAGTCATGGAAACAAAAATAGTGGCAGACGTGTTTAGGTAAAGGAGTAACGTCGTTGCCTACAAATCTGCAGGCCCGGGTTTGAATCTCCCCGGGTATTGAGGTCTACTTTTTTCCAGGATTTCATACACTAATTTATGTATAAATGAAAGAGTAAATTGATAAGTCATACAATCAAGATCATAATTACCTAACGTCTGATTTCTTCCACATCAATGGTTCGTCGGTGCCCTCTTTCCAAACAGCAAACACTTTACCGCCAATAGTTACTATTAATTCACTGTCGTTTCTGGACCTAACCGAATGCGTCACCGGTCCATCGTGTATCTTCCGGTACCAGGACCATTTGCACGTCTCGGTGTTGATAGGCAAATCCGTGCTGAAGTCGTATCCTTCCCATGTGAAGCAACCAAACCCACCTGTCGATCGTTAACATGTTCCTATCAGTAAATTACATTGCTTCTGGTATTAGTATACTGATTGGAAGTTGCACCTTCAACGGTGCCAACGTGGATTTCTGGTTTCATCACAAAATCCGGTTTCTTGATCACGTTTTTGAAGTATCTTCTAGTAATGAGGTCCTCGGAAGGTAAAGAAATATCGGTTCGTTCCTTGTCAAACTTTGGTACGTGAATGGTGAGGGTAGTGATCACTGTTTTTCGACTCTCTACCGGATGTGGAACCATCAGGATGTAATACGGTTTCAGGATAAAATGAAGGGTCGTGAAGGTAGTGGTTGACTTCGTTAACTGTTCAAGGTCCTGTCCGTACTTCCTTCTCGATGGTCGCTTTTTTTCCTCTAACGTTTCCAGGCTTATGTCAAAACCACACGGTTAGTTAATTCCTTAAATTTCAAGTTAGGAGACAACGGAAGTAGAAAGAAGTAGAAAGAAAGACTCTACAGTGTCCCTGATCCCCACCCCCTTCAAATAGGGAAATCATTTCTGTTCACGACTAACTTTAACTCCCAGAAAGCTATCGTGCCATCCTGGCTCGAGGTAATAAATTGCGACGACAAATCCTCGACCTTAGCGTCTTCCGGTAACGAATCGATCGTTCCATTTTTGTTCACTTTACTGTACGGTGAGATCCACACTATGTTAGTTATGATTTCTCTCTGACTGTCCTTTAACGAGGACATTGCCGAGGGTCTAATGGAGGATATTCCAACCACTTCCTGCATCCACGTAGTAAGACTTTTGATCACAGTCTTATACTTTATTTGCGCAGTAGTGGTTACCACCACGGTTTCCACTTGCTCGATTTTTCCAGGGATATGCCAAAATACCACCTGTAATTTCAAGGTTCTTATACTAATCTGATAGAAGAAAAGAATAATACGTAATTCAGGTGAATTAAATTACTATCCTAACTTTGTTGTTTTGTTTTACTTAACTGGCCGTTCGAACAACCCCCCACGATTTGAGTACCATCCAACGGACTCACAGCTACCACCGTCACTTCCCTGGGACACTCCAGCAGCAATTTTGGTGCTAAAGTGTCGTTGAAAGACCACACGAGGACGTAATTGTTCTCATAGGCTTTGATTACCTGCAGCAAAGTACCATATTAATACAACAAGAACGCAATTGTTCCCGTAGACCCTGATTACCTTGTTAAACCACCATATTGGTGCAAAACAAGGACGTAATTGTTCTCGCACGCTTTGACTACTTAAATTAAATTACTCTATCGATATTGCATGATACTTGAATTCTTTTTAATATAAGTTCATTTTAGAAAGAAAGTATCAGACTTCATGGATCAGCCTGTTAGTCAAGTTTCACCTCCTTGTCCGATTTAGGTCCTGTTAGGTGCTGACTTCTTCCATATCGCGTATAAGCAGCGAACGCAATACCGGTCCACAGTGGATGCCAGCAAAGATCGTTGATCACTTTCTCGACAACGTGTATTTCGTCGTGGAAGCTGAGATGCTCTTTGTAACCTGCAGGTATCGGCCATTGAGTGTCTCTTTCGTGGCGAACCAAATCCCAGTAATCGTTTCTGTAGATGTCCCAAGTGGCGTTCAACAGCAACTATAAATATTCATGAGTGCAGTCTTAGTGGTTGATATGTAGATTCACTTATGGAGAATAAAATATACATATATTTCGAAGATGACATATTTTCTAAAGATTAAAGGTCATTTAGCACTGACTGCTACGTCAACTGTTTATGAATAACTCTTTCTGAATTAAAACTTCAAAATAAAATAGTTTCAAGTTTGTGAACTGACTTGATCGCACATTTTATCGGTAACGGTATAAAGGAAGTTCTTGAAGGATTCCAATTTTTCCTCGTTAAATTTGGATACGTTCAAAGGCGTATACTCGTACTCGTATTGAACCCAGCAATTCTTAGGCACCGAAAGTAGCGTCTGGATTGCCATATTCTGAACCGCTGGTGTTACTTGAGTCACAGTGTACTGCAACTTGCATGCTACGTTTTCAAAGATTTGGCGATAAGGGAGCAGTTCGACGTATCCGTCCCTTTGATCGTCGACTTTTCTATCCTCCAAGGTTAGTTGTGTATTGAGCTTGTCTCCTGTGCATACCACCTGTAATTAATTATAATGATTATCTGTGTACCATCTTGCAGCTTTCATTTCTTTTTACCTCGAGCTCTAAAAGAGGTCTTAAGTTTTGTACAGAAGTCGATTCAATCTCTTCTGCGGAACCTAGATCTTCCCAGATTCCTACTGGTTTGTAGACGGCGGTCCTGACACGGTTCTCGTGCTCTATCCTCTGCTTCTGGATAACAGCGACTACGGCATCTTTGGCTTTTTCGGTCAGGCAAATATAAAATTGACCCTCTTCGGTCAACGAAGGTACGTAGCCGATGAGCACTTTCTTATCCGGAAAGCTTTGTATCTCGTCCTTCACGGCTAGAAAATCGCTGCTCTCCTCGTGGAGATATAGGTTATCCTCGATGATTTCTTTTCTTACGTAGACCCAAGGATATTCGGTGCTAACGTTCTCTCCTATGACACAACCGACCACCTTCTGCGTTAGAGGCGACAGGTTGAGTCTTGCTATGCCTGACACACCCTGTACAAATTATGCAATTAAGTGTGATTGATGTAGAAAGATAAATGTTGTATAAGTCATTTATCATTACTGTATGAATTATTCATTATTTAGTCATTTTTGTATAGGCCATTTACCATCGAAACAGAGTAACGAATCGGTAGTCTTCGGTCTACTTCGAAGTCCGTCATACTCAGCTTTAAAAGATCATTCCTTGATGGCCCTGAGGAAGCATAAGCGTCTAGCTCATAGATAGTTTTCCGTTTATCTTTCGAATGCACCGAATCCAAGCGTACTGTCTTTTTTGCCTCCTTTTCCCAGTCTACCGTTTCAGCGGAAGCAGCTGCAATAAAAAGAATAATTTAATTAGTTTCATGCATCGATATAATCGTAATAATTGAAAAAGCGAACATTTTTTCAGATCCTTCTCGGATTCTGATGCATCTTCATAGCCCGGATACTCGTAATAATCATCGTCATAATCAAGGTCCTCCGTCGTCTTTGTGTTTTTTACTATAGACGTTTTACTCTCATCTTGTTGTTGTTCTGATTGTGGTTCGGGTTCTGATTGTTGTTGTGGTTGTTCCTCCTTTTTTTCTTCATCTTGTTTTATGTTATCCTGATTTTCAGCTTCGTTGTCCATTATGCAGATTAGAACCTTATCTATGTATTTAAATATCAATAAATAAAATGCAATAAACATGTAGATGATATTTACATATCTTATATTAGTTAATAATTATTTACTTACTATATGGTTCCTTTAAATGGAATAATTCAACTCCTTTGTGTATTGATACAATAAAATCAAACTTGATTCTTCCTTTAACAACCGTGAATATAGTTATATTATATAAACAATATAGTTTGAGACAATAAATATTTGATAGTTAATTTTTACCTACTTACCTGTATTCTCAGTTCTATCGTAGGTATTGACTTTATCGACTTAGTCTACTTTACCATCAGTGTCAGATTACTTGTTTGAATCATTTCTCATTTATTACAAAATTTGCAACAGATTTAAACTTACGTGTACATAATATTATATATGGACCAGAAAAGATTATACATTTCCCATAATTATTGAGCTGTTAAGCTGCTTACCAAGGTAATTTGTCGTCAAATTGTAGCAACAGAAATTGTTGGTCCCACTTGCATCACGTAAAGGCGTTCGAGATTTACTTTTCAACTATCGAAACCTATCGAAATTTTAAATATTCTCGACTCGTGAACTGTCATCGATATATCGTTTCACTGTGCAATTGTGTATGCGCCTTGCTGCATAAACTAAGGATACTGAATAGTGTGCGTGTGAGTAAAGTTAGTACAACGGGTGGGAATGTTAGTAACAGTTTCAACGACGCGATCCGTTGGAGAGATTTGTTCGTGCGTTGCTCTCTGAAAAAGGGCAATGATACGATGAATACTATCAAGTGTTTTGTGTTCGTGTTCACAGTTGCAAGTAATTCATTTATTTCTGCGTGTAAGTACATATTTTATGATCAGTCGGTTGAAATTCTTCATCAATGTTACAATAATTTTCTTGATATGATTCAGTACAGCCAAGCCCACCTTACAACATGGCGTTGAGTTAATGCATAATAGGTTCATTGAAACACCAATAAATTTTAATATTTGATAGAATTCACTTATGAATTTTCATATGATTACAGATCAAGATTTTTTGTAACTTAATTAAGCTCTAATTAAACATTTCCTATTGTATGATCTATAAGTATATGGCATCAGAGAAACATAATAGTTTACACTGATTATATAAAATATAATTCCTTAATTGTATTAATAAATCAATAACTGTTACACTAAATAAAATGAAAGAATGGTATTGATTTAATTAATTGGATGAAATGCAATATATTAATGGAAACTGTATTTTCATTTTTAACTAGATGATGAATGTAACGAACCACTTTTGGAAAGAGCTCACTTAACAGCCACTACATCATTACCTGAAAGAGGTCCAAATAACGCCAGGCTAAATGGTAAAGTTTTTCATGAAATTTCTCTAAATTTTAAATTGCACTTTTTTATAGATATTTATTTAATGATACTTTCTATCATATTTCTTTAAGTATACAAATATTTCGTTATGTAGTTTGTTGCTTGTTATCTATATATTAAGTTTTGATCAAGTATGTGACCATCAGTACCTGTTATTAAGATTGCTTGTTTTCAACTTTATTTATATAGTTATACTTAATAACAATACAGGTAGTGTATTACATATTACTCATTATTTTTAATAAAACCATAAATCATAAAATCATAGCAAAGCCCAAATTAAAAAGGTGTTGCTCTTACCATCACCCACACCCATTCTAATTAAAAGAATTTAGGTCTCAATTAAGTGAATTACACTTGCTGACTCATTGCATAGTTATTCTGTACATCTGATTTGTTTTCAAGTGACACCTGTTTTCTTTGATAAGTTTATTGATAAACAAAAATAAATTATTATAACTTGTTGATTGATCAAAAAAGTAATATAATCATCTTATCTATTTGCTTCAGGTGGATGCTAATGAGTAGTTTTCAAAAGCAATTTAACAAAAGGAAGGCAATAAGAATTTGTGCATTAAATACAATACACTTAAAAATCAGAGAAATGTTTCAAAGTATTCGGTGGGCATTCAATTGGAAGGAATGGAATCCAAGTGAAAAAGACTTTGCGTATGCAATTTCTTGCATACAGTTAGAGGAGAAAGAAAGATTAGGCAGATTCCTGTTTCGTAAGGATGTTAGGGCTTCTCTTATAGGAAGATTATTGATGAGAAAATTCGTTACAGAGTATGGACACATTCCATATAGCAGTATAATATTTACTAGAGACATTTATAACAAACCAATATTAAAGAATTCATCATTGAACTTGAGTTTCAATATATCCCATCATGGTGATTACACAGTTCTAGCAGGTGAAACAAGGAATGTAAAGTTAGGTGTAGATGTCATGAAATTGGAGTATACCGGTGGCAAACAGTTGTCTGAATTCTTTCGTATAATGAACAGAAACTTCTCACCTTCAGAATGGGTTGAGATAAAGTCATCCACAGATAAGTCAGAACAGATTGACATGTTTTGCAGACATTGGGCTTTGAAAGAAAGCTATTTGAAAGCTGTAGGCCAAGGTATTGTCACTGACCTTGTAGAGCTTGACTACAGAACAAGTTCACCACTTGCTAAAGATAGAGTTATAACCGATACAATTTTATATATAAATGGCATAAAACAGCAGTGGTTATTTGAAGAAAGTTTATTGACCTCTCAACATTGTGTTGCTGTAGCATTGCAGGAAAATGAGAAAGCACCAGAATCACAAAAGAGTCTCTTTAAAATCCTAAGCAATGATGAGCTTTTAGCAAACGCTATACCCCTGTTTTCATCAGATTTTGAATATGCACAAAATTATTTAAAGAAAGAAGAACATCCATAACTGTATGTTCTATATATTTATATATAATAAAGATGTACAGATATAACAGTTTTATATGGATTTAGTCAGTGAGTGTAATAAAATAATTTGAAGTACAAGTATAAGTTTTATTTCACCTTCTCATTAAGTATTTATACAATTATTTTTAATATATTTGAGTATTTACAATACACAAACCTGCTACTATTATACATTTCCATTCTTGTGCTTGGGTAAGGGAATATTCTCTGAATAACAAATGATCTTGTAGATTTTTCTTACGTATATTCAAGTTTTCTTTTAAAAACTGCTTGCAACTTAGGTTTCCAACGATAAAATTGAAATACTCCAATTTATATAAAAATAATTTATGTTACAATAATTAAGCTAAATTATAAATTATATGACAATTAATGTTGAATCGATTAAGCGATAATTAGCGTAGTATATAATCTTTCAACGATCCTATTCTCGTTCAATACGACTGCTTCCTTAAGTTCATTTTGAGTTGCATGCATGCGTATATGTTGTGGCGTAGGCGGAAACGCATGGACGGCTAGCAGCTCAGACTTTGGTCAGTACCTAATAATCGACCTGGGTCAGATAATGAACATCAGAGCCGTGGCGACCCAGGGGCGAGCTGTTCAAAATGAGTATGTTATGGAATATGGTATCAGTTACGGCACGAATGGTCTGGACTACGTTGATTTCAAAGAAGAAGACGGTAACATTAAGGTAAACCGATCATTTACAACTTTTGAATCGGTATCTGTGCTAACTTAGCCATAAATCATCAGGGGGATTTGTGTTGAAAAGGTTTGGTAACTAATACGAACTAATAACTAATCAAAAATTTCTTGCATTAGATTGACACTATCCTAGTCCAACACTCTAGCATGATGAATGATTTTTCTAGTAATTGTTACAAGGATTCACAGGTAAGTGATGCTTGCATGTATCCTGCAGTATGTATAGTTCTAGAATGCTTCTTATTTTTAGAGAAATTAATAAATAATAGCCAAAACTTCTTAACTCATTGTGTACATAATTTCATATTCAGTTTCTGAATCATGTAAATTTTCAAAATGATACATTTATGAGAGTACAGATACTTTCATAAATGTATTACAATTGTAAAAACAAATGATAATAATATGCATTTTACTCATGACTCGTTCTTCCTATCACTTATCCGCTTTGCTTTGACTCTTTTACTTTTACACATGGACATGGGGCTGGGCTTTGCAGGAGGTTCTACGTGGTCACCAGAGCTTAGCAGTTATGATCAACATCTTACTGTGGAACTGGGGGACAGATATGAGATACGCAGCATAGCCACACGAGGTCGTGCTCATACGAACGAGTATGTGACAGAGTACATTGTCCAATACTCTGACGATGGGCAAGCCTGGGCCAGTTATGAAAGTCAGGATGGTGTAGATGAGGTATTAACTGAGATACTGATTATAAGTGAACGTAGAACTTCTGTAAAAAGTAATCATTTATCAATATACATTCAATTTTCTAATCAAAACTATCATACTGCATATATTGTAGATATGCAATACATTATCATTAAAATAAGAATATAATTATAATTTCAAGTATCTTCTAGTGAAGTAGTTTATTGGTGGAGGTCAAACAAAAATTACAAATTGTTTCAATATTCCACTATTACTTCCCTACTTGTAAAAGATTGTTATTTAAATTGATATTTTTTTAATACTGATCATTTCTTGTACATTCTACCTTTATCAAAACGTTACACATTTGCTTCTGTATCTTTACACTTATGATTAACAATACTGTACTAACATACTTACATAAAAAAGCATGCCAAGTATCTATTCATTAATATTTATATCTATTCTATGCATTGCAAGTTACAATAACTTATCAGTTTAAATTCAAAACAGAAATATTTTATAAAAATAATTCAAGCAAATTTGACAAAGATTCCACTGTCTAGTACACCAACAAAAGAAAAGATATTCATTCTTCTTCTCCATTTTTTCTTATAGATGTTTAAGGGTAATGTAGATGGTGACACCATAAAACTTAATAAATTCGAGGTACCAATTATCGCGCAATGGATTAGAATCAATCCAACTCGATGGCGTGATAGAATATCGTTAAGACTGGAATTATATGGATGTAATTATGGTAAGAGTACAAGGATAAACAGATCAATAATTTAAACTCTTCAAATTTTAATATAATTATTTTATTTCCAGAATCTGATGTTCTTTCCTTCAATGGTTCATCTTTGTTAAGATACGACTTGCTGAGAGAGCCAATCGAAACTGACAGACATTTTATACGCTTTCGATTCAAAACAAACAACGCTGATGGTGTTCTGATGTACTCTCGCGGCACACAAGGAGATTATATAGCTTTACAATTGAGAGACAATAGAATGTTATTAAATATCGATCTCGGATCTGGTATTATGACAAGCTTTTCCGTTGGAAGCCTTCTGGATGACAATATGTGGCATGATGTTCTCATATCACGAAACAGAAAAAATATATCATTCTCTGTAGATAGAGTGTTAATCAAGGGGAGGATAAAGGGAGAGTTCCATAGATTAGATTTAAATAGGGCAGTAAGTAATTATAGCCTATGCAATACAATTTTATGTATGTTTAAATATATAATATTTAATATAAAAATGTTTTTCCAGCTTTACATAGGCGGCGTGCCCAATAAACAGGATGGCTTAGTGGTAAATCAGAACTTCACAGGATGCATAGAGAACTTCTACCTGAATTCAACAGGTATCATCCACGACCTGAAGGAGACAGAGATTACTGGTGAAAATTTGAGATATTACAAAGTGAACACGGTGTACAGCTGCCCAGAACCGCCCATCATTCCTGTTACGTTTCTGACTCATGGATCATATGCCAGACTCAAAGGATACGAAGGGATATCCTCCTTAAACGTATCTCTTACTTTTAGAACGTACGAAGACAAGGGAATCATTTTGTATCATCAATTCACATCACCAGGTTACGTAAAGGTTCGTACCTTTGTTTCTAAATGAAAGCAGTTCTTATCAATTATTTTAATTCATTTCTGTATTCATAGCTGTTCTTAGAAGACGGTAAATTAAAAGTTGACATCCAAACAAAAGGAAGTCCACGAGTAACTCTGGACAATTTCGACGAGAAGTTTAACGATGGCAAGTGGCATCAGGTTATTTTAACTATCTCCAAGAACAGTCTTATCTTGAATGTCGATGGAACGCCTATGAGGACCAAACGTATGCTAGAAATGATAACAGGACCGGTGTACTTAATCGGTGGTATGACTGGAATGGAGAGCAGCCGCGGTTTCGTTGGTTGCATGCGAATGATCAGCATCGATGGCAATTACAAGCTGCCCACCGACTGGAAGGAGGAGGAGTATTGTTGTAAAAACGAAATAGTTTTCGACGCTTGTCAGATGATGGATCGTTGCAATCCTAATCCATGCAAACACTCTGGGATTTGTCGTCAAAATTCTGATGAATTCTTCTGTGATTGTGCCAATACAGGATACACTGGAGCCGTGTGCCATACTTGTAAGTAGATATAGATTAATCCATTGAAGTTCTAGGATACTTCACTATTAACATTACTAACGTCTTATCTTTTATACAGCTTTAAATCCCCTTTCATGCGAGGCATACAAAAACATCAACTCAGTCAATCAACGAGCAGACATTAAAATAGATGTTGATGGAAGTGGTCCGTTAAAACCATTCCCTGTGATTTGTGAATTCTATACGGATGGACGTGTCAGAACAATTTTGCAACATAATAATGAATTAATGACACCTGTAGATGGGTTCCAGGAACCTGGCAGTTTCGTCCAAGACATTATTTATGATGCAGACATGGACCAAATCGTGGCTCTTCTTAACAGATCCATGAGCTGTAGACAGAGGATCAGTTATGAGTGTATACATTCCAAATTATTTAATTCGCCAGGTAATTAAGTTTGTTACAATTTTCGTTTTCTGATTTATGCCACTAAGTGTCCAGAAGTTAAAAGTATATTTACAATTTCAGTACCGCAAGGAGATTACTTCAGACCAAATTCCTGGTGGGTCAGTAGGAACAATCAGAAAATGGATTACTGGGGCGGTGCGTTGCCCGGTTCGCGTAAATGCGAATGCGGTATACTTGGAAATTGCGCGGATCCCACTAAATGGTGCAACTGCGACGCTGACTTGGACGGTCCCCTCGAAGACAGTGGGGATATCACTGAGAAAGAGTATCTTCCCGTTAAGCAATTACGATTCGGTGACACTGGTACCCCAGTTGACGACAAAGAGGGTCGTTACACGCTTGGACCTCTTATCTGTGAAGGAGATGGTGAGTTAAAGAAATTTCATCAATTTTATGCATGTGAACGAGGAAGTTTAATTTATCTTAAATTGTTTATAAGGTTCTGAATTACCTTGGTCGTCTACCAAGGTAAAGTCAGGTAAGACAGTATCATTGGATGTAGTCGTGTCTTTGATACGTAAATTTTGTAGTTGTATTTTATAATTCCCAGATTTGTATCAACCCCACGAATTCGTAGTAATCTTTAATCACTCGTACACAGACGAAAGTATACGTTTGTTTCACTGTATGAAAATAATCGAACACTTTGTTTTATTGTAGATTTGTTCATGAACGTAGTAACATTCCGCATTGTTGACGCTACTATCAACCTGCCAACCTTTGATATTGGTCACAGTGGTGATATCTTTTTTGAGTTCAAGACCACCATAGATGACGCTGTAATAATTCACAGTAAAGGGCCCACGGATTACATAAAGATCTCCATAGTGGGCGGGAATCAGATTCAGTTTCAGTATTTGGCGGGCAGCGGCCCGCTCACCGTGAGCGTGCAAACATCGTACAGATTGGCCGACGATCGATGGCATTCCGTCTCCGTCGAACGGAACCGTAAAGAGGCCAGAATTGTGGTCGACGGGGCGTTAAAGAACGAGGTCAGAGAGCCTCCTGGACCCGTACGAGCTCTCCACTTAACCTCAGATTTCGTACTTGGCGCCACGACGGATTACAGAGACGGTTTCGTGGGCTGCATCAGGGCGCTCCTCTTGAATGGTCAGCTGCAAGATTTGAGAACCTATGCGCGCCAAGGCCCGTACGGAGTTTCTGAGGGTTGCGTGGGCAAATGCGAAAGCAATCCTTGCCTCAATAACGGCACGTGCCATGAAAGATACGACGGATACTCGTGTGACTGTCGTTGGACCGCTTTCAAGGGTCCCATTTGTGCTGATGGTATGTAGCACTTGGAATTTAATATAAAATTCACCAAAATGTACTTATCAAAATTACTGAAACTTTATTACAGAAATTGGTGTAAACATGCGTCCCAGTTCCATAATAAAGTACGACTTCATGGGCAGCTGGCGTTCAACGATTTCTGAGAAGATCAGAGTGGGTTTCACGACAACGAACCCCAAAGGCTTTCTACTCGGTCTGTTCTCGAATATTTCTGGAGAGTACATGACTATTATGGTCTCCAACAGTGGTCACTTGCGTGTAGTTTTCGATTTCGGTTTCGAACGTCAGGAGGTTATCTTCCCCAACAAACATTTCGGCTTGGGACAGTATCACGACGTGAGAGTCGGTAGAAAGAACTCTGGAGCGACTCTCATGTTGCAAGTGGACAACTACGAGCCTAAAGAGTTCAATTTCAACATCAAAGCCTCCGCTGATGCACAGTTCAACAATATTCAATACATGTACATAGGAAGGAACGAGTCCATGACTGAAGGGTTTGTTGGCTGTATATCAAGAGTGGAATTTGACGACATTTATCCACTGAAGCTGTTGTTCCAAGAAAACGGACCTGAAAATGTTCGCTCTTTGGGTACCTCCCTTACAGAAGATTTCTGTGGCGTGGAACCA
The DNA here is from genome assembly GCA_022405125.1 of Anthidium xuezhongi. Lineage (NCBI taxonomy): Eukaryota > Metazoa > Arthropoda > Insecta > Hymenoptera > Megachilidae > Anthidium > Anthidium xuezhongi. The sequence continues at coordinate 12,301,149 of CM039651.1, forward strand.
ATAACGCACCCACCCGACATGATCGAAACTCGTCCACCTCCGCAGGTGGACGAAGAAAAGGTTAGGGCCGCTTACAACGAAACAGACACGGCAATTCTGGGAAGCGTTTTAGCCATCATCATCATTGCGTTGGTGGTGATGGCGGTACTTATAGGAAGATACATGTCCAGACACAAAGGTGAATACTTAACGCAGGAAGACAAGGGTGCTGAGATAGCGTTGGATCCGGACTCGGCAGTTGTGCATTCGGCCACAGGGCATCAAGTTCAAAAGAAGAAAGAATGGTTTATTTAAGTGCGAAACTTCCGCTATGCTATCATTAATACTAGAATTATTTATAAATAAAAAATATGCTTGATAAGTGCACTTTGAAGTGTCATACGAAAAAAATGTTATAAAACGAATAAGTATGTACGAAACTCCATTTTCGATTTCCAACCTCTTAAAAAGGATCACGGAGGCTGCTAAATGTAATTAATCGAACACAAGGTTCATTGAATGTCTTGTAACGAAAAAAATATCAGACTGATACGAAGGTAAGGAGATTTTCCTTAAATGTTGGACGTAAAAGTTTCCTTTTGCAGTATACAATATCAGTTCATGTTTAACAATCGAAACCATCGAGAAACTTTTTTCTTCAAGCGAAAATTAACATTATATTTGTATGATTGTATTATTAAAATGATATTTTTCAATTTATTCTGATACTTAGTACGAATTATCATATTGATAGTAAGTTAATTAAAATTAAGAAGTAGCGAAGAACTATTTACAGACTGTTGTTATTTTAGATTTGTGAGGTGCATAAATATTTATTATGTACTTTTTATGGCAAGATAGTTAATACGCTAGATACTTGTTTATTTTACATCTTAGTTTTTTAAACGAATGAGAACAATTTACTCATTTCTTTTCCATAACGACAGTACCTTTATTTTCTTAAATATTTGCCGAGTTAATTAACAATCAGCCGAGTACGGATCGTATTTTTATAAAATCTTGTCTTTTTGTGTCTCGTGTACAAATTGTGTTTAAACTTTCATCAACGATGAAAGATTTATAAGATTACTTGTACATACAAAGGTCCAAACTTCAGAGCTTCTGTCGCATGTAAAATACTTATTATTTTTTTTTTTTTTTTTTTTTTTTTGCGAAAAATGTTTTTAGTATTATTTGTAATGCTTACCGTCCAAAGTGCATTTTAATATTTTTTTGTATTTATTTTATTTACATTTGTTTATTATGTATTACAGATGTTTTATTTCTTTTCTTTTTTTTTCTTTTGTAGAGAATTATAGTAATTCGAATTCACTATTGTAATCTAACATTAATTAATCTAGTATCAATAGTATTGTATACTGTACGTATAACAAGTGAGAGTGTACATACATCATTTTTATACAAAGAAGAAAAATGTTTAACTGTAACAATACGTCAGTGTATATTTTATATACTGTATTTCAGCAGAACGCATGTGCTGCTCAATAAAAATAAAAAAGAGTCTCGATTACGACTTTTATAATGATAATTCCTTGAAATACAACTGACTAAGCGTGTAATTTGTAACGACAAAAGTTGCCATATAATTGTATGGCATATTGTTTTATACTTTCATATATGTATTACAAAAAACATTTAAAAAGTTTATAAAAGAGTACAGATCTGTGGAAACAATACAATACAATTAAAAATTTAGTGTTCGAAAGGAAATATATTGTACATAAATGGAAATCAACGATAGTATTATAATTTTTTGAAACTTAGATTAGAATGATACATTCAATAAAAAGACCCTACAGTTAATAACATTAACACGATAATAAAAAAGTTACAACGTTAAACTTTTATTCGGAACATGAAATCTATCGGTTTGTAAATATTTAAGTACTTCATTCAGATACAAAACTACTGGTGTAAACTTTTTTCTGTTGTGTTACGTGCTTTACGTATATTTCTAAAATATAATTACACGGCATAAATCTATAATACGCTAGTTGTAACTTTTAGTTCGTACATTTTAAAATGTATCCTTTTTTTAAAATAAAAATTATTTGTCAGCCTACCACATGTACATGTAAATATATTTTCTTATCATTAAAAACGTTCTTTTATCATAATACGAAATGATAAAATTTAATCGTTAGTGCCAGATGTAACGCTACTACTTCTGCTAGTCTCAGTTGTAGTCGTCGTCGTCGTCTGTTTTGTCGTGGATTCGTACAAGCCTTCGTTATCTACTAGAAATGAAAATTATCAGTAAATTGTAATTATCAAAATGGAGAAAAGCGTGTTAGGTTACCTGATTCGTTATCGCTGGTTTCGTTGGGTGAAAATCGACATCCTTTAGATAAATAGTGTTTCAATTTTCCGACGCTAGCTAAAATTAACCCTAGGAATGGGGGTGATGGTTTCAGGGGTCTTGATAAATATTCTGGGTGAAATTGGGTGGCAACATAGTAACTATGATTCTTCAATTCGGCTATCTCCATACGTAGCCAGTCTTCGTTATGGCCTAAAGGAACAAAATAATTTTTATTTTTACTGAGGCAATATTTGTATTTTTCTACAAGTAATTAACGTGATTCAATTTACCTACAAACTTCAAGCCCCCTGCTTCTAACTCATCAATGTATTTTGGGTTGATCTCATACCTATGCCTGTGTCTTTCCTCTATATATTCCTTATTACCATACAGTTGTTCTAGATTCAGAAAATGCAATATAATACTAAAAACAATTTTCGAAACGAAAAGCATACGCTAAATTAAATTGGAAGAAATTAAATTTTCGTACTAACTTATGACGGAATTGTCGTTTGTAAACAAAGTACGTCTTTTTCCAAGTCTCATGGTCCCACCCATCTGACCTGGATTATGTTCTGGCATGTCTATGACGAGAGGATGTTCAGTTTTTGGATCAATTTCCGTGCTGTTCGCATCTTCGATGTTCAGAACGTTTCTGGCGAATTCAATAACCGCTACCTGCAGTCCTAAACATATACCTAAATACGGTTTGTCGTTTACTCTACACCATTTACACGCCTCCATTTTTCCTTGCATGCCTCTTTTACCAAAACCACCCGGTACTATAACACCACTGAAAATAGTATAAGTAAAATGATTAAAATTTGGAGTAAAAGAAAATTAATTAAGGGGTTTGTACATAAATCAATATCTTACTGGCTTTTGCAAAGCTGTTGCCAAGCTTCATGGTACAGTACAGGATTCGTTACTTTCATAGTTTGTTCTAAATTATCAGCTTCTATGTACTGGAATACAATTAATACTATAATACATATAATATGAAATTTAACACCTCTATATAATATATTACCGTTAATTTAAGCTTATAACCAGCTTGGATGCTCGCATGCTGTAACGCTTTTGTAACAGATGCATAGGAGTCTTCTAATTTAGTATATTTTCCTACTAATGCAATGTTAACTTCTTTTCGTAAATGATCAATACGCTCCACCAAATCCCTCCATTTTCGCATGAAACATCTTGGTCGTGGCATTCCAATATTCAATTGCAATCTTTCATTGAGAAATTCAATTACTCCCTGAGATTCCATTAACAATGGTACTCTGTATATCGATGATAAGTCATGAACAGTTATGACCTAACAAACGAGAAATTTTAATCAATTTTTTTGGATAAAATTTATAACATTAAGAAAATTAATATGTTCTACCTGATCTGGTGCAACATGACAAAAGTTTGAGATTTTTTCTTTCACTGAATCACCTATTGGTTTCTCTGATCTACAGACAATGAGATCAGGCGATAATCCCAAGCCTCGTAATTCTCTCACACTTGACTGAGTTGGTTTAGTTTTTGGCTCTCCTGTGGATTTTGGCTGAAAATAATTTCTAATGTTTTTCTGTTTCTTTCAAGCACTACATCAAGAATTTTTACTATAGTTTATACATCTATAAATTTTTACAAGTTATATAGTTCTATAGGCTAAGAATAAACCAACTTGGCATTAGTACAAAGTCAAGGTCTAGAGCAATGAAGGATTTTTTCAAATAAATTAATTTCATACTTGTGGTACTAGGGATACATGAGCACAGCAAAAGTTCTCTTTTTTCACCCTAAATTGGAACTGCCTAAAAGCTTCTACAAAGGGCATTCCTTCAATGTCTCCTATAGTTCCACCCAACTCAACAATACAAACCTACAATTAACAAAATATAAATCAATTTATATACATACTTCTTTTCATATATTTTATGTTATATTAACTTATGTTTCATTTTAAACAACTATGATATTACATCAGGTTGTTCAGAATTCTCTGTTACTGGTTGGTTTGCAACCCGTTCAACCCATTCTTGAATAGCATCTGTTATGTGAGGTACCACTAAAATTCAAAAGAAAATATCTATCATTAATATTCATATTCTATTAGACATTATAATAAAAGCTATATTACAGAACATGATTATCTATACCTTGAACTGTTTTTCCCAAATAATCACCATGTCTCTCTTTTGAGATTACATGTTGATAAATTTTTCCTGTTGTAATGTTGTTGTCTCTATGTAAAGTGATATCCAAAAAACGTTCATAGTTTCCTAGGTCAAGGTCTACCTCTCCACCATCATCCAACACGTATACCTCTCCTTAAAAAACATAAAAACATTGATAAAATAAAAAATTTTTCTATACGATATTTATAACTTTTATCTATGCAAACAAAATCCTGTTATAAAGATTGATCTCTTATAACCTTGAATATTCTTTTTTTAGTTTATTAAATTGATCTCAACAGCTACTACAGCAACAAACAAGATTATTTTAATCATATGTGTATATACATGCACAGAATGACAATTGATCTATTGATATTTATTTCTATTCTTTAAAATAATAGTGCATTCCATAGTCTAAATACATATAACATTTTATATATATTTTTAGTTACTGTATCCATCAAATGATAAATTTTTAATGGTATATTTAATTATTTGATCAATTAATGAGTATGTATTTAACCAAAGATGTTCTTATATTGAACAAATAATAATATTGAGAGAAGAAGTAGGCAATATTAAGAATCACTGTCTTAAATATAAAACAAAAGTAAATTTTTCTCGTCAGCTTTTAAATTGAATTTTGACAGTAAGAAAAACAGTTTTAAATATATAACACGTGATCATGAAATGCGCGACAGTAACGTACAGAATGGCTTCTAACACCACGTGTTTATATAGAAATGTTTAGACGTCAAAAGGAATAATATTATCAAAATGAATGTGAATGACAGGAAAACTAAAGGACATGCAATTATATTACCATGTTCATAGGGTGAGAAAGTTCCAGCATCTATATTTATATATGGATCTATTTTAATAGACGTCACACGAATGCCGCAATGTTTAAGTATAGTACCAAAAGAACTGGCAATTACACCTTTACCGACTCCACTGATCACACCACCAGTCACTAAAATGTACTTCATATTTTATACGAGTTAATTCTTTCGATGGAAGACCTGTATATCGATCCGTGCTTGCCTTTTGATGTGCACGTCGGTTATTCAAAGTTTCTTGACTTTTATTGAATGTTATTCGGATTCACTGGGAACGTATCCCGTCTCAAATATACGAACACACTGAACGCAATTAAGATTTAGCGCCACTTTATATTACACATTTTTCATACAAACTAAAAAACAATATGGCTTTTGTAAATTGTATTTTCAAAAACAATACGTATGGAATAATGATTCAAGATTAATCAGTTTCTTTTAATCAATAAATCATTATGTTTATATTAATTAAAAAAATGTTTCAAAATACTATTTAACGGAAACATTACGTAATCTTAGGTACTATACTCTTTATTAATGTATTATTTCGTTATTTCATGAAGTATATAGAATTGTTGAACTATTTAATATTAATAGAATAAAATAATTTTGCATATGTATTGATTTAAACGATTAATAAGGTAATGTGAAAATGGAAATACGTTTAACAGCTATCTAGAAACATTTAGTTAGTGGCGGAACTAGATTTCCGCGCAAACGGGAATCTTCCATTTCTTATTGTCGTCCCTCCCGACTGAAAACATGGCTGAGGTATGGCTCCTAAATTTGATGGAAATATCTAACAAAATCTCGTTCATCTGCTATAAAATACATGCATAAATACTTTACAATGAATTCTAGGATTCTGTTGTAACTTAAGGATACAATATTACATTATAAATACGAATGTTTTTGAACATAACATAACCTCTTTCTGATCCTGTCATGTATAATTTTAGGCAGAAGAAACCCAGAAGAAGAAGAGGACCTTCAGGAAGTTCACCTTCCGAGGAGTTGATCTCGATCAACTCCTGGATATGCCAAAGTGAGTATTATTATACGTTATGTAGAAGAAAGATGAGGAAATGACAGGTTATTGGAACTGGTAACAGTACATAGTTTATGCAAACTGTAAAATATAAATAATTGTTTCAGTGAGCAGCTTATGGTGTTGATGCATGCTCGAGCTCGCAGGAGATTCTCTCACGGATTAAAACGAAAATCTATGGCTCTTGTAAAGAAACTGCGTAAAGCCAAGAAAGAGACACCACCAAATGAGAAACCAGAAATTGTGAAGACTCATTTGCGCAACATGATTATAGTACCAGAGATGGTCGGTTCTATTGTTGGTGTTTACAATGGTAAAACATTCAACCAGGTTGAAATTAAACCCGAAATGATTGGTCATTATCTGGGAGAATTTTCTGTTACTTATAAGCCTGTAAAACACGGTAGGCCAGGTATTGGTGCTACCCATTCTTCGAGGTTTATTCCACTCAAATAATTTGTATTTTTAATGTCAATAAAATATATCTGAAAAATATTCCTTTTCTCAACTCCTTCATAATCATGTTTCCATTTTCTAAGAAAGATGTAATTATTTTTATATTAAATGCGCAAAATTTTAATATAGAAGGTAATAAAAATATTTTATTGTGTACATTTGAATTGAGATGAAAATTGTAAAATTTGATATTATATTTTACCCAAAATTATGATTAATTTTGATGATATGAAAGTGATGTAACCTTCAAAATGATTACTGTAGCATCAACGTTCGTTTCCAGTTCACATGGTTTTGTACCGGCTGCGCAGAAAAATTTCATATTTCAAATATGACGAAAGAATTGACAGATAGAATATTGGACTACCTGAACGAGAATGGAAATGTGAATTCTCTCGATTTAGCAGAGATTTTCAAAGAGAACCATCAAAAGATTGTTGGAGCTATTAAAAGTCTGGAAACAGTTGGTGATGTAAGTTTAATGAAACGAAAATTTAATGATTGTATACCTTAACACTCATGAATTAATAAATTTAATCAAATTACAATAATTCTGTTTTTAACGTCATACTTATTGTAAATTTAGGAATATATAAATGAATGAATGTGCACCTAATATTTTCCATAACCCTACAAATTATATTCATGTTTATTAAGTTATTGTTTTCTTGGAAAGGAATTGTATAAATTATTTGTAATTATGGTTTTTCTTGTAGTTGATCACAACTAAACAAATTAGTGACAAAAAGTGGGAATTAACATCAGAAGGACAACACGTAGTGAATTATGGGAGTCATGAAGCAGCAGTTTATAACGCCATTCCTGATGATGGAGTGTCTCAACCTGAAATCATGCAGTCTATACCATTTGCAAAAATTGGATTTTCTAAAGCCTTAACTGCTGGTTGGATACAAATTGATAAATCCAGTGGTACACCTATTGTAAAAAAGAAGGTATCTTCTATAACAGATGTTACGCAAAATGATTTGAAGAATCTTTCAAATTTGACTGATCGTCTTAGAAATGATTATAAAAAAAGGAAACTGATCCAAGAGATGTAAGTTGTATATAAAATTTATGCACATATAATACAGTTAATTGGTTTTATGTAAGTAATTTGCTATTAACAGAGTTATTAAGTCCATACAAGTGGGAAAGGGTCCAAATTTTTCAAGAAAAGTTGAGAAATTAGAAACAGAATTAACTTCTGACTTACTAGCAAATGGTGCTTGGAAGAATAAGAAATTTAAACCATACAATTTTGAAGCCCTTGGTGCTGCTCTTGAAGTGGGTCATTTGCATCCTCTGTTGAAAGTTAAAAGTGAATTTAAGAAAATCTTCCTTGAGATGGGGTATGTAAGAGGAAACTGATTTCAGATGCTGTATTCTACAATTAAATATTTGTCCTGTTTGTATATTCATTATTTATTTTCTAGATTTACAGAAATGCCAACTAATAACTATGTAGAAAGTTCTTTTTGGAATTTTGATGCACTGTTTCAACCCCAGCAACATCCAGCAAGAGATGCACATGATACCTTTTTCATATCTGGTAATTTTATTAATATCATTAAACTGATACTTTTATAAATGTAGTGTATCAATATTGTTGCTGTAGACCCATCTCACAGTACAAATTTCCCAATGGACTATTTGGAGAAGGTGAAGAAAGTTCATAGCGAAGGAGGATATGGATCTTTAGGCTATGGCTATGACTGGAAGATAGAAGAGGCACAAAAGAATGTACTTCGTACTCATACAACAGCTGTTAGTGCACGTATGCTTTATAAACTTATGGAGCAGGTAATTTTATAATCAGTCTATATAGTTTGATAAAAAATAGTATTCCATATTTGTTGCAAATTTCCATGTACATTTATTGGCTTTAAACCATTTCAGGGTGAATTTAAACCGGTAAAATACTTCAGTATTGACCGAGTATTCCGAAATGAAACGTTGGACGCAACACATCTCGCAGAATTCCATCAGATCGAAGGTGTTGTCGCTGATTATAATCTCACGTTAGGTGACTTAATAGGAATATTGTATGAATTTTTTAAGAAACTTGGTATTACACAGCTTCGATTCAAGCCAGCGTATAATCCTTATACTGAACCGAGCATGGAGATCTTCTGTTACCATGATGGTCTGAAGAAATGGATAGAAATCGGTAACAGTGGAATGTTCAGACCAGAAATGTTGTTACCAATGGGATTACCCGAGAACGTGAACGTGATTGCTTGGGGATTGTCATTAGAAAGGTATACAAATTTCTATATCCTTTATATTATATTTTTTTTTTAATTAAAATTTTCCTTTTTTCTAGACCAACTATGATTAAATACGGTTTGAACAACATACGAGATTTAGTTGGACCAAAAGTGGATTTGGAAATGGTTTATAACAATCCTATATGTCGATTAAACAAGTAAATATCATTTTTAAAATATTTTTGTAAGTATTAGGGTAATGCAATAGTTTTAATTTTTTGTTATAAGTTTTTGTTCTATTTTGATGTCATTTATACAATATAATTGAACAGTCAAAATATTTCAATACAGTAATGATACTAAAGCTTCGAACAAACATTAAAACTTTTGCATGCATTTAATAATTACGATGTTGGAATTAAAACATACACACTTTATAATTTATAGTTTCTATTTAATGTGTACATTTGAATAAACGAATAAATAAAACAAATAAATCGTTCTTCTAACAGGATTAAACGTGTACCTCTTCAAGAGAAGGAGTTTGAAGACAAAGAACAACGAGTAGTAGATAAGTGCGAAAGTAAACCTTGCGCAGTTAAATTCGAGAAGCAAAAACTGATTATATTTTGCGATCCAAAGCATCCAATTAAGTTTATCGAATCTTTCGTCCGTTTTATAAAACCTTATGTCAATATTTTCATAACGTCCCATGTACATTCTAGTGTTCAACAATTTCCAGACAGTTTATTAAATTTTTGCTCTGAGTATCGAAATTTAGATGAAAATACCGTGATTCATTTAACAGTAATATGGAAATCGATTGGAATCGATCCAATAATGCGTTTGTCAAACATGCATCAAATAATGGGCGAGGTGAACATAGCACGACACATTAATCGCTTAATTGAAAACGTATATCCGCATATATTGCCATATGAGACTAAAGGAGTTTTGTACGCAAATCAAATAGATTATTATTTGGAGAAACTTCATAGCATTTTGCATTCGAACGAGCGCCAAGATATTCGTAAGAAATCACGTTACGTAATGGGTGAGAATATATCCATCGTGGATATTCTTTTGGAAACGCTTCGTGAACATAAATAATGTAAAAATAAAATTTTCTAAACATGCGTAATCTATACCACTTTTATACAGAGTGTCCCAGAACTCCTGTAGGAGCCGGAAATGGGGGGTAGCTGAGACTATTCTGAACAACAATTTCCTTTGCAAAAATATCGGATGGGGCTTCGTTTTTGAATTATTTAGCAAAAACACTGACCAATCAGAGCGCGTCTCGGGCGCGCGATCAGTACCGTCAGTGTAGCGTCAAGCCTAGTCGCCTCGGTAGAACAGGAAGCGTTAAACACAAGTAAACGTTAGTTATAAATAATATAATAACTATTGTAAAGCTGAATGTATGAATCATGTAGTTTATTGAATAAATGCAGCTTTTTAGTACCATGAACGTTTCTAATTAGTTAACAATCGCGATAAAGCAAGAAAATAATAAATAAAGGCTCTGAAATGTAGTCTTTGAGTCTCGTAATCAAGCGCAGGTTTATATCGATTTATATACTGAAATGATGTTCTAGGATCACCAAATTTGAACTGAAGGAAGGGGAAACATTATATTATCATAAAAGTATCAATTTGTCACCGTACAAGCTCTATTTTTTATTATTTTTACAATTTTTTAAATAAATATATTTTTTTTACCCCTGGCGCCATCTCCGAACAAAGTGCTGAAACTGATCAACAATTACCGACTGAGAAATCCGAAACATCGTTAAAAATGGCGGGCTTTTTAAATGAGAAATGTGTCATTTTGAAATTTTCTTAATTAAATTTCTTAAAAAGGTTTATTTATTCAATTCCTACTTGATTATGAGACTAGGAGAACTCGTGTATAATTTCTGATAGTTTAGATAAACGAAAAACCTTCATTTACGAACTACAGAAGTTATTTTTGAGCACTTATAATAGTAGCAGAGTATTCCCCAAAGTAATTAATTTTTTACAGCTTAAAAAACATCTTAAATTAATAAAATGCTGTACACAATCGTACTGAAAGCATTGAAAATGATAAAATTAGAACGATATCCATGTTAATAGCTTTGAATCGTTTATTATACAACTTTAAAAGTTATATTAATGAAGAAAAGACATAAATGTAGGTTTTTCTCTTATTGAAACAATCAGAAATTATACACCAGTTCTTCTAGTTTAATAATTAAAGCAGAAGTTTAATTAATAAACCTTTATAAGGAATTTAATTAAGAAATATCAAAATAGTACATTACTTATTTTGAAAAGCCCGCCATTTTTAACGATGTTTCGGAATTCTCAGTCGGTAATTATTGAGTAGTTTCAGCACTTTGTTCGCAGGTGGCGCCAGGGGTAAAAATAAAAAGTCGGTAAAAATTATTTTATTAAAAATCGGCTTTTTAACATCATTACATAAAATATTTTGTTGTTATAAATGTCTCTATAACTTTAGTTTATCCGAAAAGTGGCCTGGTTTTCGAAAAAACACAATTTTCTGTTTCGCTAATTTCGTCGGTAACACCCCATGTACCGTCCTCAGTTGCTCTTTAAAAAAATTGAAAAATAAAGCTTGGACGATATTAAATTCATTATTTTATAATAATACAATGTTTTATCTTTCTACTATTCAAATTACATGACCCCAGGACTGTATTTAATTATACAAATTGCTTTATCTCTTCATGCCGCTCATTTACCTTCGCTACAAACTCTAACAACATAATATTATAATTATGTAATTATATTAAAATATTATAATTATTATAATTATGCAAATTTTGTTACAATTATTATAATTTTATGGTTTTACAATGAATAATTGTTATGCCTACAAACTTTTATTTTATTTTAGTTCATTTTAATGTATTTTATAATTATTAATTCTTTAATTATTTATTAATTAAATTGTTCTCATTTCTTATACATTTCTTTATTAACTTATTGTACAATATTTCTATTACTGTTTTCAATGTTACTGTTATTTATTAACTATATTATTGTTAAATTCATTAAGGTTGACTATTTTTATCAACTTTACTAAAACATACGTTGCACATGCCCTTCTTAACTTATTATAAAATATTTGTATTATTATTTTCAATTTTACAATTATATCTTATATACGTTATTGTTATATCTATCAGAATTTATTATTTTTATAACTTTACGTACAGATATGTTACAATTTTTTATATAATTCATTGTGCAATGGTTTCATACTGTAATGTAATGTTTTTATTATAATTTTACATTTTAAAATTATTGATGGATTAAATTAAGATTGCGTTTATAATTTGAAATATTAAATAAACAGTAAAAATAAGAGTAATTGTATTGTTGTATAAATTCTACAAAGTTGGACAAATAATGCGCAAAATTACAATTGTAAACGTTAGTTATAAATAATTTAATAACTATTGTAAAGCTGAATGTATGAATCATGTAGTTTATTGAATAAATGCAGCTTTTTAGTACCATGAATGTTTCTAATTAGTTAACAATCGCGATAAAGCAAGAAAATAATAAATAAAGGCCCTGAAATGTAGTGATAAAAAATGCTCTAAACCGAATGAATGCAAACTTATTCCTTGTAAATGATTATGCAGACGGTGTTTTTAGACATGCCTTTTACCTTTAAGTATCAATAATTTATCAATAATTACCATGTACACTTACAAGTACATGGTTGAGTCCAGTTTACATTTTTTGACGCGCTCTGATTGATCAGTGTTTTTACTTAATAATTCAAAAACGAAGCCCCATCCGATATTTTTGCAAAGGAAATTGTTGTTCAGTATAGTCTCAGCTACCCTCCATTTCCGGCTCCTACAGGAGTTCTGGGACACCCTATATATCTGTTACTTAATTTATTCTTTAGATACATGTTTATTTACTTAAAAGTGTAAAAAGTATTTATACTATTTTTGTATAAGATTTTTTTTTCTTTTCTGTTGAAGAAACTTTTACTTTTCAAATTGTTAATCATAACTGTTTGATTTTTTGACTATTGTAATAAATATTTGTCAGAGAACTTTGCACTATTGATAATAGATGGCAATACTATTATCTTTGATAATTGCAGTGTGAAATTTGTAATAATTCAAAAAGAAATTTTGTATGACAAGAAAAATGTTGATTTTCTTTTAATAAACAATAAGATGGACTCAACGGATTCAATAAGATACAAGAGTATAATTAATGATTATTTAAGTGATAAAGATGATGTATTAAAGATAACAGTTACTGATGCGACTACAGACATTGCTCTCACATTTTTGTATAGAGTATTGCGTGACAAAGTTTTTGGAGAAAATCAATTAGTCTTCCTCAGCCTCTTCGAGTTTCAGGAGAAAGCATTGTTCTTGGAAAGTGCTGCAATTGAACTCACTTCTTTTAGTCCTGAAATTCTGTATGGTAAATGTTTAATTTTTTAGAGCAGCTTGTACGGAGAACTAACTAATAATTGCAGGCATTAGTTATGGTTACGATCCTTCCATCCAGTTTAAAGATGCAGATGTTGTTATTTGCATTGGGCTAGCAAGAGAGTATGAGTTCACCCAGGATGAATACAGAGATCCATTTTTTAAAGACCACATTCTGACTTCAAGATATTATGTATTATGCATATTATTTCATCAATAATTGGTACCCTGGATTCTTGGTATCTTGGTAAATTGTTATCCCTTTCATTATAGGGTAAAATTATCGAAAATTATGCAAAAAGGGATGTGAGAATCATTGTGATTGGAAACACTGCTGCTACAATTATAGCTAAACATTTAACATCCATTCCCGTGAATCATGTAACTTCATCATCAATGTTTAACTTGAATATTGTTACAGCTCATGTATGATTTTTGCACAAAGTTGTTCTGTAATCCTGCAGATTTCTTATTATAATTTTAATGTTCCCAATAGAATTGTAAAATTGGGTTTATTTCAGATTGCTTCTTACATAAAATGTCTCCCAACAGAGGTGAGAAATGTGATTATATGGGGCACGAACAATAAGAACCACTTCCCTGATTGTAGATTCATGTTTTTCACAAATGGAAAAAGTTTTAGTAATAGACACAAAGCATGGATAAAACATAATCTTTTAGAGGTATAAATTGCCATTGAACTTCAAATCTTAAGAAAAATTTTATTTAAGTTTCAATCTTTTAATTGTAATTCACATAATTATAAATTTAACTTTCAACAATTTTAAAACAACATTACTTTTTCATAGATTATGCCAAATATTCTAGGTAGACCTGGTCGCGTTAAATCTATGGGTTATGGATTGGCAGAACATTGTAGAGTCCTATGGAATGGTACTCCAGAAAATGAATGGACTTCTATGTCAGTTATGTCTGATGATTCTTATAACGTCCCATCTAGTACATTCTTTTCGTTTCCTGTGACTTGTAAAGATCGAAATTATGAAATTGTACAGGTATGAAATGTACACAAAAATAGATGGTGATCCATGAAACATAGATGTTTCCTCTTATTATTGCTCAAATCAGCTGGCTATACAATTTTCTTTAATGCACAAATTGGTGTAAATTACTGAATTTAGTTTTAGTATTTCTAATTAAATTACAATGCCGTTTATGAACTTTTGAAAAAATGATTTTGCTATTGTAAAATAATAATAACTTACCTCTTGATTTCAGGGTATTGAGAACGACGAGTACACTAAGTTTCGCATTAGGAGTATAAGCAAATTAGTAGGCAGAGAAGTTAATGTTGGTGTTGCAATCTGTGATATAAACTAGTGTGAAATTCAAGGATATCAATTACATTAACACTATCTACTCATTTTTATTAACGTTTATACAAGTTAACATTTATTTACAGTTTTCTTGTGACCACATTAAAGTTGCAACTTTATGATGTATCTATCGTAGATACATGGAGCCATTGTTTTGTGCATTACAACATTCTTACAGAATTTTAAATTTTATCAAATAAAGATTCAATTTTCATTAAGGAACAACAATTATATTAACGCGTTTGGGTGGCATAATTGTGCCACAAAGATGTTTGTTAAAATCAATGGAAGGGGTTGTTTTCAAAGATCCAAATACATGATTTGAGTGGCAGAAATGGCTCCGCATGCAGCAAGGGTGCTCGCCACGCAAACCACCGCCGTGGTGGTTCCAGATTGACTGACGATGGTTCCCAGACAACAGGAGAGCAGAAATTGCGCCAGGAATACCATGGATGAGACGATCGCCACGTCTGTGCCAAGACCACGGACACCCCCGCTTTGAATGGCTTCACCCTCCGCCGTCACCTCGAACTGAAAAGTCAACTAATTTAATTTTTTTGCTCAATACGCTTATATAATCCTATTATGTTATCCTATTTGATCGAATTATTGTCCACACCGAGTAACGTTTTATTTTTATAATTAAAACTAATGTACAATTAATTAAATTTTGTTATTAAAAGTCTCTCGTATCACAACAAGAATCGTTGCTTCAGTGATTTATATAAAATGTGCACAGAGAATTAAAATGATAAATGAAGAAGAGGAGGCTTGATTGCAAATATTACTCACAGTCGAGGAGGCATGATAATGTGCAACCAATAAATAGGGCATAGTGAATAACGTGGAGTACATAACACCAGCTGTCCACGAGAATATTATTACACCCACGGGATGTTTTGTCAACGCCATCATCATCATACCGGTGCTGTAGAATAACAGCCCGCAGATATAAACTTTCCGAGCTCTGTGAAAGATGAAAGTACATTGTACACAAAAAAAATTGCACAACATTTAAAATACAGTCTTTGTTCCATTATACAATCACTTCTTGAGCAAAATGTTTCAAATTTTTAAAAACAGAAATAGAAATTTGGAGAGAAGTCAAAATTTGCTCATGAAGAAAATTAAAAATGGAACACTGAGATTTTGAATACGAAATTTTCTTACTTGTAGCGTTCTATTAATCTTTCAATAATTAATGAATAACAAGAACAAGAAAGGGAGTACATGGACATTCCCCAGCATCCAAAACGAACACCACTTTCATAGAGTTCTCGTTCTTTGCTGCCATCAGGTGCCTGTAATTACACAAATTATAAAATAAAATTACAAATTCTAAAATATCACCAACATAAAATAATTAAAAATAGCATCTTTATAACCTGTGGATTACCACCATAAACAGCTTCTCCAACGAAGTCGGTGAAGTAAAGGGAGTAACAGACATGGGCCATCCAGCAGAACAAATTTGTCAAACACACCATACGAAGACTGTGTGGCATGTACACAATAGATAAAAGATATTCCCTCAAAGTAGCTTTCGGATTCGCCTCAGCATTCTGATCAAAATCAGGTTGTCCAAAGTTGGTTCCTTCTGTTGATACAACATCTGGCATCATGGGTACTTGTCCAGCTCTCTTTTCTGGTTCTTGTACCGGAAGAGGCTTCAAAACAAATTCCTGTTGAACAATAAAGAAAATTATATTACAAAGTTCTTTTTCTGTGTCTTGGCATTAGAAGTGCCAATGTCATATTTTTACAAAAATGTTTGTTAATAATTCTATATTTTTAAATACAAATATTAGATATTAGTACTTCTTGCACTTAGCTATAGATATATAACATAGTCCAAAACAGCATACATCTCTTCTGGTAGCAACTTCTTGATCATTATCCACAGTCCCATAAGATGTGCACTCATCTGTTGTGATTTTATCATACTCCTTTTGTTCATCATCCTTCTCCTCACCAGACTTCTGAAGAATGCAAAGAGATCTTAAGTTAAATAAACTTTGCTTTAAACTTTGCACTTGAATTTAATCGAAATACAAACCCTCTGTTCATGCAGTTGTTGATACTCGTCCCTTTCTAACAATTCCAAAGGGATCTCCTTGAAACTGGTGATGGTGCAAGAGACGCAGATGACAAAAATGATGGTAATCAACGTAAAAGTGGCATGAAGATGTCCACCCAGCATAACACCAATGGTTGTGGCGTCCCAGTTGATACCACCCAAGCCATATCCCATGAAACCACCCAGGCCTGCCATTATGGTGAACGTGCTTAAGCCTTTGGCATGGTCCTCTGTAAACAAAATAAACAAATTCTTTACTTCTTCTATTTATTGTATTTCACACTTTGCAGTTTCTGAGTTTCTGAATTGCATTAGGCACAATTCTGTCCCATCAGAGGCGAGAACAGTTAGGATCCAAGATACGGTAAGTTCATTTACTTGTACTTGCCAGGTGTGGTGACGTCGAGTAAGTAAGCTCTGGCCGGGCTCTGGCATGCGTCCGCGTCGAAATCGAGGAGAACCGTGCCCAAAATCGTGAAGAATATCCCCCACGAATGCGACGGAGGTTTAATTGATTCCTCCTTCGCCTGTTTCGCCGTGGTTCGATGTCCCAGCGGCACGGTGTAATTGATGTGAGTCGATGGTGTGTCGCCGAAAGCGTATCCCATGTCCTCGCCGTTTGGTACCAGTATTAATCCTTTGGAAATATTCAATTATTAATTTATGGAAGATGGAAGATATCTATATATTTAATTTTTATGATAGTATTAAAATTTATTAATATTTGGAGTAATATAGAAATTCACTAATAAAACAGCTACGAATTTAATTACCAATTAACACTCCAATAGCCAGTAGCAAAATGAAGGGCCTTCTTCTTCCGTACTTCAATCTGCACCTGTCGCTCAAACTCCCCAAAATTGGTGTCACAAAGAATCCAATGAGAGGGCTGAGTGCCCAAACGAGGGTCATGTGTTGATGGTCCACGCCGATTTTCAATAACGTCGGTGAAACGAACGCTGTTTCAGCCGCGTAAGAAAATTCTATTCCCATCACTGCCGCGGATACACGTACGAGTTCACCCCGTGTCTTTTTTCTACAAAAAGTATTCAATTCAAAAGTTTCAATTCTCCAAATCACGATTTTTCTATAGTTTATAATTGAAGATAGAAATTGGTTAAAGTTGCAATAGTTTATTAACAATCTATTTAACTCATCATTCAAAATCTCCTAAAACTGCTTAAAGGTAAAAAACAATACCTGTAAACATGAGCGTAATCATCCAAGGTCCTCTCGAGCTTCGGTGGTCCACGGAGGTGGTTCAAAAACCCTTCGACGCCCTGGTCCAACGGTATCCCGTTTTTCCACTCTTTCCACACTTCCCATTTCTCTTTGATCTTGTCGCGAACGTCGTGCACCCTTCCAGCGAAACCTTCGTACTCGTGCAATTTATCCACCATGATAAACACAAATTACCTAAAACGTTTCAATTTCACGCCAAGTCTAATCAAAAGTCCTCATCTTGTCAAGATGCTACTACTTCGACCTTCACTTATCAATATGCACCATAAGTGTATTTTTTAAATATTTATACAAAATCAACCCTCTGTATACAAAAACTCAATAAATAATAATTCTTTTCTTCAAAGTTTTTTAATTTTTTGCATCAAAAACACGTCACGATGTTTATCAAATGTTAGGTAGGAGATTCGAAGAGGGTTTTTTCATTTTTTGACGACGAGGTGTACGTGCAAAGGATTAATAATTAGTTGGACACGGTGGAGGAATCAAAGGGGAGTTTGTGTACGGCTGGATGGTTGAATCGACTCTGAAGGGGATGATTTTAGCGTGGAGGGTTGGGGGTGTGCTTCGCCGTCGAGACGCAAGACACGACTGACGACGACTCGGGAGCTTGCGACCCTGAAGAAAACTTCGACGAGCAGGATACCTTGTTTATTGCAGGAAGCTTTGAACAGGGTGTAGGTGTTCTGTAATCGTTCAATTATTTTTTTTTTTTATGATATCTTCTGAGAACAAAGGTCATTTCTTTTATTGTTAGAATTGTATAATTTATTTGATGACCAAGCAAATAATAAAATTTTGCTTTGGAATTTTATTGTTGCTTTCGATTATTTTATTATTAACACTACAAGTTAAAAATAGAGTAGATAACAAAGTAAATAAAAGATGAAACATACGCTAGCATATGCAACAATTCTTTATCTTTGAAAATATTAACATACATGTAAATAAAAGTATTTTTAACAAATTTTGTAATTTCAAATAAGGGATTCTAAGATTGTTCTATTAACGTGATATGAACTTGATACCTTTTGTTCTGTATTTGTTAATTAAGGAAGAAGCTGAAAATTGTTCTCAGAAGCAATCTTCCGGGTTCCTTACAATATAAAACTAGTCTCTTCATCTTAGCTAGAAGCTGATGTAAAATGAGCTTCTGTACCAAGGGAAACCTGCTTATTGGATGGTTGCTCGTTACTGTTGATTAAAATCGGTTCGATCAAGGGAAACAACGAACTTTACAATCTTGGAAAAATACTGGTAACTAAATGAAATGTAAATATTTGTATAAAATTTGAAACATACCAAAATTGATTCTAAAATTGATTATACAGAGTTCAATTAATTCGTAATCGTATTGTTATTACGAATTCATTAATAATTTTCATTATTGATACTGATTAAGAGCCACTCGAATTCTTCGAGATATTGTACACAATTATTGTTGAACACTCGAGTGTATTCGATTATTTCATAATACCTATATATTCATTCTTATCTTATTACTACATTCTTTAACAGATAATTTTCGTGTTTATCAGTGTCAAGACGAGATTTGTTCCAATTATCAGTAATAAACATAAATTTCAGATCTGGTTCACAAAATATTCAAATAAAATCTTATGTAACTAATTAGAATTTGGACAAAGGGGTTCTGTTTGATAAATTAGTAAATTGATAAACTGATACATTGGAAAATTAATAAACAGATAAGTTAATTCATTTAAGTATACGCCAATTGCTTTTTCTCAAGAAAAAGAAACAACTTAAAATGAAAATTCAATACAAAATAATACAGCATTGAATTCAAGTGTTATATCGAACCATAAGGACATCTACATTTCTTTGAACATTCACACAATAGTTGTTCCGCTGTTAAAAGTGCAACTTGCGCGTCGTGTTTGCAGAGCGTAGCATGTTTCCAGTAAAACGAAGCTTTTCAACAAAGCTTTTCCCGCTGGTCGTAGATGTAATTTCCGCCGCGGAAATTGCACTTTGTCCATTCTCCCGTGCTCCTTTCGAAGCGGATTTTCAATTCGATTTAACACCGTTCGATAAAAGATTTTTACTTCATGGAACATCGATGAACCTTACTAAACTTCGATACTTGACCTAAACGTTTATGAAAATATTATTCGTGTTGGAAAACGTGATTCATTTCGTTTCTTTTTTTTTGAGGTATAATAGAAAATGATGGTAACGTATCGAACGGTGGCATTAGGTGACAAAGAAGTCTTACAAAGTAGGTCTTGTTGCGTATATGGCCTTGGCTCGAGCTTCGTCTTTGTCAGAGCTTACGATAGCAATACGCATTGATAATTCCTGGGATTCGTCGACTAAGAATTTTCTTCGATATTTTTCTTATCACCAGAGAATCGCTGGAGGTCAGGGTTACAATTTTCTTCCGGTTAATTACCTGAAAAATTAAAGATTTAAACATTATTTAATAAAATTGTGATAATAATTAGAAATTTCATGCACCTTTATTATTTTTAATGAATATGAATTACTATAATAATTGTCCATTATTATTAAAATTAATGATCAAACGGTATTAGGAAAGTAATTAATTACCTGATTAATAGAATAATTGCAATTACCTAATTTGTTGTGTATCGATAAAGGATTCTATTGATAGATAGCCTTGCCAGAGAGTAACAGAGAACGACGATTGATTTGTTAATGAGTTAACATGCAGTCTTATTGAAGATGCACACAAATGTCGTCTTAATTCGTATCGACGTAACATCGATTACAATCTATCGTTATATAATTCGACTCATATATGTATTCCATCTGCAAAGGAATAATAAGAAATTAACATTCGTGAAGAACAAATGGGGAAGAAATAACAAATAAAATAACAATATTAATGTTAGAACCAAAGGGGTGAAAAATCATTTGCTTTTGAACTATAAGTTAATTTTTTATTAGAGGCAAAGAATATTAACCGTAATTAAAATTTGTATTAAGCAAGGGGTTAAAAGTTGGTTGAAATTACCGCAATTTATTAGGAAATGTTTGCGAGAGATTAATTAAAGAAGAAATTATTTACGTAATGGAAACGATAATTTGAATTTTTCTTAAGAATTTCATTGTTTATCTCTCGTTTTTAAAAATAATTCTGTTGTTTTCGATAATTACGCAAAGTTAATAAAGACAAAGCATCTTCCTCCAATCCGATTACTCCATTAAACCTTATCGAGCTTCCGTAAGACTGTGATAACAACGAAAACCACTAACAATAGAAATTCTGATTATGATCAGAAAAATTGTAACAAATATAACAATAAATAAATGTAAATTTAGTAAAGAGTAGTAAGTACTTAATTATTATATCAAACAGAATTTTAATTACAATAATTTTATTATAAAAATGCAGTTTGTAAAAGTACAGAAATTTGAAGGGATAAACAATTTGTATGGGATTGATGGCAGCTTTCTTCGAAAAATAAAATGCCAATCGATTTCAGGGGTGTTTATTCGATGTTGATCCCCACCGAATCCCATCATTTATCTTACTATCTGTCTAATAAACATTCGTTTCTTTCAATTTTCTTTCCAATAAGGGTTACAATGTAGAAATACGATCGATAAAACTACATCCTTTATCCTGTTGTTTTAAACCTTTTATTGTTGGATCTATCTTAGACGTGTAATTTAGAATTTCAGAAAAATAATTAATTTAATATTTTGAGAAAGTGTTAGCGATAGAAAATATAGTGAAAATGGGGTTTTAATTAAAAAGGCAGCTCAATGGGGAACAGAATAGGGTTAACAGGAAATTTTAAATCTGAAGCCGGAACGAGACAGAAATCGTTCGATGAACTTTCCTTCCCCGTAGAAACTTGCTCAATAGTCTCGTTTCATCTTCTTCAATGTTCCAAATCCATCTTCTATTCGTTTGGAAGATCATTTTACATATCTCCATCTTCGTCACAGAAACTTCTTATATTAAATTACAATTTGAAATTAAATTAGTTTTCTGGATCTTTGGTAATTCAATCTATGTTTCACAAATCATAATTAAATAAATTCTTTTATTTTCCTTCTTCATACTATTTCGTAAATATATTGTTTTGCTGGAAAGTAGATTCAAAAGGTGTACCTTGGTTTATAATTGATAGGATTAGGTTACGATTGAGTCAATAAGTATCGGTGAACTTTCCAACAAATTTATTCGACAGAATTTAAAGTGAAGCGAATTAAGTGGCTGGAAGCATGAATGACGTCGTGTTCTGTGCTTGTTTTCTTGGTTAATTAAATTAGAAAAGTGGAGGGAGGAGGGTAGAACGAGGTATATTCTGTAAGAAGAAGGAGATTAAACTGTTGTCAGGGATAATTGTTACCGGACTTCTCGTCTTACCCGTCTCTAACACGCTCGTTTGTCCACTTAACCCTGCAATAATTGGCACAATTGACGGAATTATGTCGCGTAACAATATTGTTTCGAAAGGGAAAACACCAATCAGATGATTGTTAATTAGTCGATGACTGAAATGTATGCACGACTTCTTTCAAGAATACGCTTTATAATTTTTGCTTTCTAAAATACTTTTTCTAAATTATCTTGTACAAAATTAATTGTTAATTATTAAAAATGTATAGGAATTGATTATTATAGATTATTTATTAATAAAATCAAACATGGAACTTACAAGTAACTGAATTACATCATTGACTTATCCGCAATCGATCCACCATTGATCCATTATTGGTCCACCACTGATCCACGACTGATCCATTACTGACCCACGATGGATCGGTGTATTCTGAAAACAGAAATTTCAAGAAATTAATCACACACTGTGTTTTTATTTTGGAAATTGTGAGAATGTTGATTCTTTCAAAATTTCAATAAAAATCATTGTTCTCCAAGGTTTAGGGTTTAAATAAATTTCTGAAGCTTTATTTTGAACTCTTACTCCCTGGAGTTTAATTATTTAAAATCCCTTGAAATTCAATTAGCTACCCCACGTACCTGATCGAACCTTCCAAATCCATCACAAAACATCCCCAATCGTCTAATCTCTTCCTTTTCTAAATTTCTAAGAACCTATCTTTCCCATCAACCCCCTACAATTTTACCATTCACCCTACATACCTACCCCAACCATTCGAACCCCCATAAATATCCTTATCCGCTCAATTTACTCTTTTCATCGAATTCTAAAACCGCCTTCGAAAACCATCAGAATTCAACGAAATCCTAAACGAAATTTTCTTTTTCAGAAAATTTGAAAACTATAATTTTTCTTTCCTCGAAGAAAATCTTGGTTTCTTCTTTCGGCTTTGGTCGAAACGCGCTGCGGTCGAAGAAGAAAAGATCGAGGTAATTATTCTGTTCGCTGTTCGCTTTAATTAGTTTCGATACGAACGAAAAGGCCCGATGATCGTTTTTGCGGTTGTATCTATGGCACACGTGTTCGGAGAGTGGTTGATGCCAGTTCTCGCGACAGCTTCCGTCGGTGCTTCTTCAGCATTGAAGCACGGACAACCACGCAGAGGTGATGCGTCTAATTTCGAAACTGAGTCGACGCTGTCAACGTGCGACGCTTTCGTGAATTTTCCAGAACGATCTGTTCGATCATTTTAGTTTTTCATTCTTAAACGGACATTTTCTTTCAATTGTGGATTTTCGTGGTGCGTGGATTTGTGGATTGTTTAAAAATTAAAGGAGGGGTTATTGGTTGTGCGAGGAGGAAGAACAGTGTTGGGAAGAAGAAGCTGGATGTTGGTTTTGGCTTTTAAACAATTTCTTTTTTCAGTTGGTTGAATGGATATCGAAGATAGGGGTAAGTTTGATTTTATATTTCAAATTGTGTTTTATTCTAGATATTTTATTTTTACTAAAATTAGTATTTGTTTTAATTATTACTGATGGTACAGAAATAGGATTTGAGATTTCTTTGTTACTCGATTATTTTTTACAATCTGTCCACTGTTTTCTTTGTCTCGTTGATAATTCCGTTCGTTTTAACTTCTGACGAATAATGTTTACGAAAAAAATAAAGCACAAAAGCAGAAACCATTTAACAGTAATTAAAGCTTTAATTATTGAAGAACAATGATTGGCTTCATATCGAAACTTTGAAGAAATAAGACTGATTCATCGTGTTTAACCTTCAATTGTTATCGAAGCTTCTGAACAGATTCAACAATTTGTCATTTACGAATCAATTAAGAATTTCTATTGGGGATAGACCAATCTATCGTATTTAATCATACATATGTATATAACATCGATCGTGGAAAAATGAGATCATAGATTCTTACAATTTATTGATAGAAACTGAAACAAGAGGATTCAGTGTACAATACAACTTTCTTCATTTTACGTCACATCAGTAATTATTGTGCAACAATTATTATGTAATAAATTATCAAATATTTTTTTTCTCAATTACTCTTTTTTATTCAGTCTTGTGACTATATTATTAACAAGATACAAAAATACAACAAATTAAAACTGATGAATAAATGATTATTTGTCAACAGTTATTAAGATAAAATTATTGGACAAACATAAAGCAAGCAATAATCATAAACTGACTTATTTGTTACTTATCGTTTTAAATAAATAATATGATTATACCTTAACTTGTTTTTCCTTTCGTATTCTATGTCAATTTTTTAACCAACAATTTTATTGCATGCTATCGGCAAATCGTATTAGCGTTTAAATTAATATAAAGTTGCTCAATAGTAAACAATTCTTTTTTATATTATTTAAACATTGCCTTGTGTTTTTTCTAGAGAAATAATCTGCCAATTTTGAATCGCCCTGTAGAAGCTGATATTAACCTCGTAACATAGTAAATGAATAATTGGCAGTCGAGATTGTTTCATTAGTTTTTTAACGGTGAAATGAGCGAAATGAGCGAAATGAGCGTGTGATATAATATAATAATAAGGCGGGCGGTTTATCCGCCAATAACAATTCGCTAGCGAACTAGAATAAACAGACTCGAACCGATCTATCTTATCGGCGTAGCGGTTCGTTTTGCGATTTCACGTTTCACGAACTGTTACTGTTCTTCAATAATCAATTATTTTGTATGTTTGACAAAAATCTGAGAATTATTTACAATTTTAGTAACAATTTAAATAACAATTTTTTATTAAATATAAACCATCCAACTTTCACGTATTTGAAGGCTAAAATATTTAATAATTATTCAAATTATTGATCCAAGGGGGTTAATTGATTTATTTTATATATTTATAAAAAAAAGGAAACGCAAAGAGATAAGATAAAGACAAACTTATACGACACATAAGATTATTTGATTGAAAAAAGAAAGCCAAATGGTCAAAACATAAAGGATTAACATTTTTGCTCTTTGAACTTTGTTGTATATGTAAACAAAACGGTAGATCATTTATCAGGAATCATAAATCAGTAAAAAAAAAAAAAGAAATTTATGTTTCGTATTAATTTCTAACAATTGTATCAGTATAATAAAAAGGTGTATAGATCGATCTTGTAAGCAGATCATAAAATACCATATTCGATTAAAAAATATTTAAAGCAACAAAATATCCAAAAATGACTGAAATAAAACGACTGCAAAGGACTCTCAGAATAATGGCATTGCCATTATTGTATGCTGGCAAACGAATGCTCGACCTTCCCACGTGTTTCGTTGAAAAAGAAAAAGATACTTAAAGAAAAGGCGCGCGATATTTATAAAGTTTCGTCGAATGCATTTTGCCTGCTGACTATTTTTGCACACGTGTCAGCCGGTTGAATTAAAACGATGTCAAGAACATGAGCAAACAACAACGATTCTGATGCTGTTCTCCCGAACAATGATTCCTTGTTCCTTTGTATCGGTCGACCAAAAATATTCGGTTCGTTCTTCTCCTAGTTTTTGAAATTTTTCGAATCGATACAGAAACATCGATTTTTATTTATAAATAACGCACACGTGTCAAAAGATTGTTAGCTGAGATGATTTTGCATTTGTTGAAACGTTGTTTATCGAATTTTTCCAAATGATTAAAATTTGCAGTATTTTTATAAAAATATTATGTTGTAAGTTGGAGGTTGAATTAGGTGGCTTGCAAATGACGTATAAATTAATAAATCAAACAAGTATTTTCGTCAGAGGCGTTATTCAGAGATGAAACAACAATTCAGTAGAATCAATTTATCTGTCTATAGTTATCAGCTTAATTGCTGGTATCAGCGTTGATAAGGTACAGTTGCAACCTGAAGTGGGCTTCCCCTAATTACCCTGATTTACATTTATCAAATGATTCCCCGATCGTTTACATACACATTAAATTGTTTTATTTGTATGTAGACAACGTACATGTAATTTAACAATAAAATTGATACTTGTAATTACGTTTCAGCGTCGATCCTTTCGACATAATATTATTTTTATAAGAAACTTAGAAACTTCGAAAATTGGAAATATTACATTTTTAGAAATTTAATATAAATTTCTTTTTATTGATTTTAAATATTTATCAGGGGATGAATATCGAAAGCGTTAAGCAACAAATTGCACGAAAACAATTGTTTTTCTGACTGATAAGAATTAAATGGATCCAGGATGCGTCATCGTTGGATAAGATTGCTTTTTCCTGAACACATGTTATCTTCGAGACTCGTATCCGTGTTGTGAAATTTTTGTAAACCGTTTACAATAACTTTCTTACCTCGATTCTTCTGAACAAATTCGCGTACAAACTTCTCTTTTGTTCTTTGTTGTTTACTCGCGGAAGTTTTCATTGACTAATAAAAAATTCAATTTACAAGCTAATCCAAGTGAAACTATTCATCATGCGCTCTTTCTTGTCGTTCTTGTTTTTTCTTTTCTTGCCGGAAGAACTGGTTTCTTGGAAGTTTTCTGATTCTACCTTTCTTCAAGACTTTTATGTAGACGTTCTACAAGTTTTCATCGATAAAATTTAATAGATAATTGCATAAATTCGTCCATTGAAAATTTGAGAACTCAAAAATTTGATGTAAAGATGTTACAAAAGTTTTGTGGAACAAGATTCGAAGAAAGAGTTAACAATCAAAATACTAAATATAGGTCATAATTGATTCAACTTCGTCGTTGATTGGGCAAAAGTGTACATTTTGTCTTCATTTTAAATTAACAGATGCATTTTGTAACATTTAAGAGATAAAGGATGACGTTCGAGAATAACGTTCGATAAAATTAATTAAAGAAAAATTTCACGTAAATAAACATTGAACTTCGAGTGGTTATTTTATCAATTTCTCGTGTAACTTTTCCAGACTGCAATCAAATGTAGATTGCTTGTATCTCAATTACCATTTTCATTTTATCGAACACTAAATTCCTATGTTATCTGTAGGTTAATACACGATAACGTTTTATTTCAGATAATTGAATTTTAAATTGGCTGGAAGACACTCTACTGCGTTGACAAATAATTTCAATACCTAATGAAATATTTATTGAATGAAAAATCCATCCATTCTTTTGAAACGACCTATAGTGAGAAAACTATTCAATTAAAAAATCCATGTGCACCTTAATCGTTTTTTAATGAAGGATATCGATTCTCTTACGTAAGTGGAATCTAAGATTCTGAGGGATTTGAGGTTTTAGTCAACATCTTCGTATTACCCTTAATCCTTTCCGGATGAGTTTCAGCCGCATAGAAATTGAACTATCAAAAACTCCCTAACCTAACTTCACACTATTAAATTCAATGTTTAAATTCTGCTAGACTCGCAGACTGTATGTCTGGTCATGATTTTGCTTCATTTGACTATCTATAGATCGTACTGACGTCTGTTTCTGAAAATCTATTTCTAAACTCTACTTGATTTTGTGTCTAGCTTCTAATAGACTTTATCTCGAAGCGTTATTCGAGTCTAGGTTAGACTCAATGTCTAATAGAGATTAGACTCTACTAAATCCTATATTTAAGCTATACTAAACCGAGTGCCTAGATTCTACTGATTCTGTCAGACATAATAACAGATTTTACTAGACTCAGTGTCTAGGCTCTAGTATACTAAGTATCTAGACTTTATCAGACTCTGTGTCTAGATTCTACCAGACTCTACGTCTAGGCTCTATTAGGCTCGGTGTCTAGACTTTATCAGACTTCGCATCTAGACTGTATTAAGCTCAATATTTAGCCTCCACTGCATTAAATACTTAGCCTCTAATAAAATTTCAATAGATTCTACCACAATCTATTTCTAGATTCTATTAGACTGAACGTTTAAGCTCTGCGTCTTAAGCTCCAAGCACGTTGAATGCCACAGTGAAAACAGACGTGTGTGGTCAGACACACTTCAATTCCAATTATTATCATCTCCTTTGATTAATTTTCAAATGTTTACTCTATTAGCCTAATATCAGTAATATTCAGAACTTATTTGACCTTTTCTTTTATTAACTATTCAACGTGTTAAGATCCACTTCCGCATCGCATTCCAGTACCGAATTTTGTTTACAAGAGAGTCTATCAGACCGTCTGCAAGACTTGGTCTCTCGCGTGTCAAGTACCTGGAACAAGCGGTACATTAATCGTCCGGGCACGACAAAGAGTCAGATAAAGAAACGAAGTCGAGCGACGTGAAGTTCGTAGCGGGAGCCGCGGTACCAGGGGGGAGCACGGGGTCGGTTAGAACGGTCCCGAGCACGACGCGGAGTTAGAGTAGAGGAAGCACGGTGTCGAGGAGGCAAGGCCGCGCGGTCGGTGCTAGTAGCGTCGCGAGGCGTCGCGTCGCGACGATGCGTTTAGTTTCGCGCGCGTACGATGTCGGGCGATATCGCTCGATTGGAGACCGAGCCAGCCGCGTCCGAGCCGCTAGTCGCAGCGAACGCTGCCTCCACGTTGCAAGGTAATATCGATACGTCTCTTAACCTTCCCGTTTCGCCTCGACCACCTGAAACTCGTATCGTTTTCCCAGAAAATCACCAACGACCAAACGAAACTCGACCTGTACCACGAATCAGTACCTACCTCGCCACTGAAACGAGCCTGCATACATTGTGTAGATTTAACTACTGTGCTAAGACGATCGTTAACAAACGACCACAAAAATTTGAGTTTTGATGAAACTTTTAAGGAGCCCTGGAGGACTCGTGTTGCTCGAACAGTGATTTTTATTTACAGCTGAAATCGACTGTGATGGGGTGAGATCATCCCTCGAAGTCTGCAGGATTTTTCGTTTTCTTTCATTGAAAAATGAATGTTACTGTAGGATTTATCTGATTACAATATATATATGTATAAGGGAAGCATAAAATGTTCCAAAAATT
Source organism: Anthidium xuezhongi (assembly GCA_022405125.1). Classification (NCBI taxonomy): domain Eukaryota; kingdom Metazoa; phylum Arthropoda; class Insecta; order Hymenoptera; family Megachilidae; genus Anthidium; species Anthidium xuezhongi. The sequence continues at coordinate 12,330,570 of CM039651.1, forward strand.
TTTGCAAACTTTGAGGGACGATTTCAAATGTCGATGCAAAGTTTCATTAAAATCGGAGTTTGAAAATTGGCGGGTAGTCTTCGTCCTTTGACGTCTTCATAGTTATATTTTGATTATATTTTCAGACTGTTTCTTAACCTAGGATGAGGGTAGGACCTTCAGTATCACTTTCTTAATAGCATCTTAGTAATTAGCAAACGTTGACAATAAAATTACCCGAACAGTTCATGATCCGTCGTCTAAGGGTTGGAACTAACATAGTAGGGTGCAATAATTCTCCTATAACGCGATGTTTATACTGTAGCCAACGTTTGATACACTTAATCGTGTTATAAGGGGATTAGGGACAGGTGTTCATTTGTTTAAAAAATGAAAGTAAGAATGATTTTAGGAGAACGATATGTTGACTTTGAAATGTTAAACAGAGACGTGATCGATGAGTTTAATCGGGATTTTCTTTAATGACAATGTGCTCCAATGGAACATTCAACTTTGATAATATCCCAGCTTAGACTGCTTCGACTGCCTTGGGATTTTCCATGTTGGATAATCCACACCACCAGTTGATAATAAAGTGCACCAATTAATTAACCAAATCTTTCTTAAGGTACTTTTTATCACGATCAAAACATTTATAATTGAATAACTATCAGAGATTACGAGATATGTATATAAACTTCTACAATTTTATTAAAATTTAATTAGCAACAAAATATTAATGATATATCATGGCAAAATATAAATTTTAAATAATCGCGATTGATTCGATTCGTTTATTACACCATAAATAAAAAATCGAGCGTCGTTACAGAAACTGGTATAATTAATTCCGATGTCGATCCGAGTATGTCACGACTGAACCCAGGAAAGTAGACTAACGAGATCAGACAGTAATTCGATTCATTGATTCAAAAATTGATCTAAATATTTCAAGATCAAGAGACACGCTCGACTACATCTTATGATAATTTATAAACTGGTTCTTTGATTCGTAAACTGTCGGGAAAAAAATCTGGACAGATGTAACTAATTACGAAGTCAGATAAGATCCAGGGAACACGCTGAACTAATGAATCTCCAGGGAAAGAAAAAATAGTGCCCTAATCTCTTATGAAACTCGAAAGAGGATTGTAATTATGTGTCGGTGATTATGAAAGTGGACTAAATAATATATTCTTCTGATTAAAAAATATTCAATATTTTTATTTTCTATTTCATTATCGCTATTATCAATTCAATAAGAAATAAATGAAATCGACTTGAATTATTATAATAATTTTGAAAAATGATATTGCAATGTGTTGAAGTGACTGAAAAGTGAAACAGAGATAAATAAATATCGCAGATCAAAGAAGTGACAAGTGATCGATGAAAACCGAGGTGAAAATTGAAAAATTCCAGAAGAGATCGAAAATTCAAAGTGCAGTGAAACAGAAGTGCAACAGAATCGGGAAGCAAGCCGAATTCACGTGGAATGGTATCACAAATTAAACAACTGATTACGAGATTGATTTAAAACAAAACGTAAAACGATACACCGACGGCATTAATTGTGATTTGTAAGAATGAAACGAAAGAAGATACACCAAGTTGAATTCGAAATGATCCAAAAATGAGATAAAACCATAAAACGGATCAAATCAGCTTACACTATCTTCAGAAATATAAAAAAGCCACTCTGACAGCAGAGAATGGAGCAATGTTAATAAATTTTAACATCAAAATATTTTTTCAGAGGAAAGAATTATTTCCTGTAATTAATTAAAATATTCATCAAAATCAAAATGAATAGTTTTAGATTTTACTTACTTTTAATTACAAAATTTATTAAGATGTTGTTATCGAAAAGTATATGTTTCAAACTATTTTTAATTATTTTTTTAAAGGTACATAAATGAGTTCTAATATCAAAGGATTAATCATCGAAAATTCAACAGGGAAAGATGAAAATAAAGAACGATCGGAGCGATAGATGATTCAAAGGTGCAAACCGTGTAGGGCAGTGGTTCTTAACCTTCTCATATTCGCTGAATACTTTTTTTATCATAAAAAATAATTGATGGGAGCATTAAAACCATTAATTACAATTTCAACAATAAAAATAATCAATCACTTATCCACCACTCGAAAGAAAATTAGTACTAAAATTAATAGTAAATTAATTAATTGGTAGAAAATTAGTAATAAAATAAATATCAAATTATTCGTAAGAATATAACACTAACACTACCAATGTTGTATGTACAATATACAAATAAAATAGAAAAGTAAGCAAAGATAGATTGAAACGTACTGGATAAATAAATTTTGCAATTTAAAATAAATAAACAAAAAGATGAAAGCAATGATTTTGATTGGTTTGGCAGTTGCAAAGTGTTAAGAACCACTGGCGCAAGAGAACAAAGGAACGCTTGGAATCGGGTGCAAAGCAATAAGTAACAGGTTAAAGTACAACGCACGAATATATCGTACAAAGAAGCCTCGAGATACAAGGCTTGTTGTGAATCGCGTTTCTTCTCCAATTCGTTGCTACGCCCACGGTTCGGGGAACGTTTTTATTCCCGGAATAAAATCGCCGCGAACGGGATCGGCCGTAAAACTCCGTACACGCCGTTTACTTTCCACGTTGACTGTACGGTTATGGCTTCTCCCTTTTCCTCCTCTTCCTTCTATTTCTTTCGATCCTTGCATCTTTTTTTATTTCACTTTTTTCCCATTCGTAACCACGTGTTTTTCTTGTGTTCGCAGGCTGCAAACAAACGGCGGAAAACGTCGCCCAAGATGCCGTCGATCAAACAGGTATATCCCCCTTCTGTTCTTTAACCCTTTCCTCGCTGAATTAATATCAGGTTTAAGGACGTTTCTCGCATACCTTTCTCCGCGAATCTCCTTGAATTTGACACGAAAACAACAACTGAGGGGAGGGTATTTAGTGCAAAATTGAATATTAATTGTTTTAGGGAACTTTAAGGTTTGTGGGTTTCTTAAATTTGGAATTTTTGAAAATTTTAAACATTTTCTTATGTGTTATGGGAAATTTACGATTTTTAATTTTAACATTCCCAGAGAATTTTTCTTAATTTTAATACACCAGGTATCAGAAAAAAATGTAAGATTTTTAGCTTCAAATTTCTCAAAGATTCGGTTATAATTCTTTAGCCAAATATTCCTTCTTTCGTGTGTCACAGGAACTGAAGATTCTTCTGGAATCTTTTTAAGAGTCGTAATTTTCAAGTTCAATAATATTATTCGACGTTTACTTAAAATTGAAGATATCTCGACGGTTTCTTTGGAATTTCCAAAGACTTCGACCGAAATTCTCTCCTTTATCTCCTGTCAGACGCACTGACTTGATACCTTCGATAAACTATAGCTGAAATTGTTGAAGTTTTAAAAATCTGATAAAAGAGAATTCTCTCATCAAATCTCTATTCATTGAACAAACACAATAAAAGCCATGATACACGAACGAACGAGACGATGTTTACTAATAGTTTAATCGGATATGTTTGCGTTAGTCTCTGCTAAAATTCTCTTATCTTGCATTCAAATCTCCTGATACACTACCAGTTTTAATTATCTAACAGGGAAAAAGAATTTTTCATTGTTTCTTCATTTTTCAAAAATGAAGAAACTCTACAAATGAATTAGATGAGGTACGTTGATTATAAATTTGATTTCTTTTTTTTTTTAATAGGATTTGGCAAATTTAACCTTAAGGTTATGGCCGTCTGTAGTTTGATCTTCATGAATGTAGCTTTCAGCATAACCAGCATAGGATTTATATTACCATCGGCAGCATGTGACTTTAAAATGACTACGGTGGACAAGGGTCGGCTCAGTGCAGCCCCCATGTTAGGTAAATATTCTATTAATTTTATTGTTAATTCAATTTTGGCAAATTTGAAAAAATTACCAAGTGATATTTTGCTTAATTTAAAATACCATCTTAAATTCTTTAAAGATTAAACATTTAACCTTGAAAAAATTCATACAATGCCATTTGCTTGATTTTAATATTTTCTCTTTATTTAAATGAAGGAAATAAGATTCATTAAGATTTGTTGCCTCCACCGTTTACAAGCTTACATTCGTTGACACGGTGTTTCGCCAACGTGTGAAACAAACACATTGAAATCCCGTTCCATTCGAGTTGTGTAAAAGCGATCGTGAAACTATGAATTATTTTGCATTCACGTTTAGCTTTCTCTGAGCTGACTGTCCTTCGACCAGTCGACGATTGACGATTGGAAATTGCCACGTTTCGAGATGCTAGAATTTTTATTTACAACCTGCTGACATTTTCTACAAATATTTACCTGACAATCCATTACATTTTGCAATATACCGTTAGAATTCTACCTCTTCCTCAATTTCAATAAAATGTTATTAAGTACTGATTAACTTGATCAAATGTAAATATTATCTGAGGAATTCTAGAAAAATAAATTGAAATATTTTTATTTTGCATCTTGCAGTACTTATTTTTAATTATTATTGAGAAACTTTTAGGATTGCAAATTAATTGTTTTATTATTCCAAAGTTTTAATATTTGATATCACATAATATTTATCTTGTATCATCTTCGAAATGAATTTACAAACACCAATCAGTGGTAAAAGAAGTCGTAACGAGACGATATCGATTCTGATCACGATTTGATTGAGAACATTCGAAAGGAAAATTCTTATACGAAAGCGACGTGGCAACGATGATCTTTAAACGATACGCGAAATAAATTAGATGAATTGTATTTCGCCAAAACCAGGAACGTGCCTATGTAAATAATATCCCTAATATTCAATTTCTTTTATTGTATAGAATCACCCCCTATTTGGTCTTTTATTTCCAATCTTAAGAATAAACCACGCTGTAAATAATTATTTTTTATACTTATATTCGTGTTTTAATTTAATTTAATTTAATTGATTTGATTTCGAAGAAATTACGATTAAGAGTAAGGAGCATTACATAAAGTGTCGTTGACATTTTAATCGGAGCTATAATATTCCATTCGATGGTGCTTATGCAAAAACGAACAAAGAGTCTGACATATGCAATGAAACGTCTTCAAGGTTTAATTATTTTGCATCCGAGCCGCTGACACTCCGATGCAATAATCCTTTAATGCCTTTAATCGTGTCCTCTGTTAATTATCTTCGTTAATATCTCCCCGACGCGTTGCACAATTCGTCTCTGCTGCAATTGCATTTAATTAGTTATTCTATTAAGCATCTTGCACCGTTGTTTTTTAACACTACGAATACCTTGTCAACCACACTTCTAATTTCCATTAGAAACCATCATTAATATCGTTAAGAATTCTTTTAATATTCTATTTAATATTCTATCTCATTTTTTATTTTCTCCACTTCCTTGTATAAATTTAATGCTTTTTTGAAATAATTTCCAGGTATGCTGGCCGGTTCTTACATATGGGGCTGTTACGCCGCCATAAAAGGACGAAGAATGTCCTTGTTAGTCGCGTTGTTTCTTCACGGTATCTCCGAATTGTTGGCGTCGGTGGTACCCTTTTATTGGGTATTTTTGTTCTTAAAATTCCTCAGCGGTGCAGCGTGAGTACAATGCTCCATATTTGAATGCATCGATTTTAATAATGAATTAACGAGATTAATTCTTTTGTAGCATGAACGGGCAATCGGCTGTTGTTTTTTTGTACCTGGGCGAATTTCAACCAACAAAGTATCGTGATAGAATGTTGTCGTGGATGGAGATGGCGTGGGTCATGGGAATGATCATTTTGGCAGGTAATTTTTCATTTTTTAAAACTTTAAATTAAAATTAATCTAAAAAAGATTGTAATTATTAAAAATTTAATGGAAACGTTGATAAAATTTCAGGTGTCGGATGGATCGTAATTCCACTGGAAGTGAATATAGAGAGTGCGGGTTTCTTTCTACATTCTTGGAATCTGTTCGTGTTTATCTGCTCCCTTCCAGCATTATTTACGGGAACGTGGTTATTATTTTTTCCTGAAACGCCCAAGTATCTCGCCGAGACCGGCCAGAACGTACAAATGTTGGATGTTTTGATGAGAATGTATTCGGAGAACACCGGGCAACCTCCAAAAGAGTACAAGGTAACTTGGGGTCGTTAGATCTTTAACAGAGGATGTGAAACTTTGGGATATATTTAGAAATTTTTTTTACTATACATATATTAGGTATTTGGAAATGTAGTGTATTCTACATTGGGTATTTCAAAATTTAGTGTATTCTGTATTAATTATTTAGAAATTTAGTATACCCTGTATCAGATACTTGGTAATTGCACAAAATACAATTGTTAATTGACTTTCAGGCGAAACTTCGAAACTGTGGTAACAACAATCTGAACGAACTGGTGCATCGTATAATGCACACAAGCGAGAAAGAAGAACTGTCGGAGAAATCGTTCAATATGATGATAACGGACATACACACGAAAACCATGATGATACTGAAACCACCGTTTCTCTGTCGAACTATCGTCGTGTGTCTGATCGCCTGTTTCGTCACATCCTCTTACTATACGTTAACTTTATGGCTGCCAGAACTGTTTCACAGATATGCAGACTTTCAACAAGCATATCCTAATCAGACAGCCAGTGTCTGTACTCTGAAGATCTCGAAGAATAGCACAAGTTTTGTAAGTATACTTTCAATTTATTATCAATTAAAATTTACTAATAACCAGTAACTATTAGCTACAATTGTTACAACGAATATTATTACACACTGATAAATACATAATACAATCAAATATTTTTTTTCTGATTAATTTTATTTTTTTTTTATTTATAGGAGGAGATGGACGACCCATTTGGTTGCGACTCAAGGGTACAAACCAGTGTGTTCGTCCACACGTTTATTTTGGGAGCATCTTGCATTCCAACTGGTCTTATACTGCCACTTCTGGTTAATTACGTAGGATACAAATTTCTCTTAGGTACGCACAACAAAACTTTCTCTGATTATCGTACAATTATTATACAATATTTTATGATTTTTCAGTGATCACAGCTTTTATACCGGGCGTGGTGACAGCCTGCCTCTTCCTGGTGGAGACATCCACGCAGAATTTGGTTCTCTCTTGTGCCTATGAATCGATCACTTCCGTTTGCCTTAGCGTTGTGTACTGCCTTCTAGTTGATCTTTATCCAACGCACTTAAGGTAATCCCAGCATTTATTAAACAACGAAGATGGGTCAAAATGAGTTAATTAAATTAATGAACGAAACCTTTCGTGAAGATGTAACATCCGGATGGAACTATAATATCGTTCGAGTGATCGGCACTCGATTTATTTTCAACGATTGCACTCGAATTACTTTATCGTGAAAGGAAACGTCCATTGAAAAACGAACACTTTAGGAAATAATTCGCTGATATTACCGGCACGTTCTGCTTTTTTTCACATTTTATTTCCTCGTGCCATTGCGATAGGCGCGACCAGGTGGAGTTTATCGAATCGATACGTTTTATCAATCGACATAAATACCTGCAATAAAACGGTGGTTTATCTTATGCGCGGTTTATTTATAATTAATCTTGCTACGAAAAAATATCGATAAACGTTCCTAGCCGATGTCGTAAGAATCTTTATAAATCCTTATCGAAATGATAATCGTTTGCCAAAAACATCCTATCGAAATTCTTGATCGAGAATGGATTATGAAAAAATATTCATCGCTTTCGTTTAATCAAGAGTTGGTACCTTGAAGATTGATGAAGATTTAGAGGGGTTGTTGAATTTTTATATGGTTCGGTTTTTTTGTTTGTTTCAGGGCAATGGCTTCCGGTTTGTCAGCATTTATTAGTCGAATCGGTGCTATAAGCGGTACCTTAATGATCGGGTACTTGATAGATGATTACTGTACATTGGTGATCGTGATTGTTGCTGCTCAATTATTTTGTATGTATTTATTTGATTTAGTAATTTTCTAAGAAATTGTAAAATTCCAAAATTACCAAACTTGAAATTTTCAAAACTTGAAAATATATATTTGTTTGTGTTTCAGTGAGCGGTCTGCTAGCCCTCTTCACGCCAGGCAACAAGAAATCAAAATTAACCACCGAAAAATCTTAACGAAACAATAATAATAATGATAATAATAAAAATCTTCTACTCTTCGTATTTAGCTCAATCTAAATGCATTTCCTGTGAAGAGCAACAATGTGTAGGTACTTACTCATAGACTGCTCGAAATAATTAAGGATAATCTACTTAAAACAATTTTATTAATAATTCTACGTGTAAATTCAACATAAAGCGACCATATTTTATTTTATTTTATAAATAATCGATTCTACACACAGTATTCTATATTCAGTTTTGATCTTATCAAAAAATGTATATTTTTCATTCACAAAGTATATTTTTTTTATTATTTTATTAGTGAAACTTTTTTTTCTAGAATTGAAGTTCAATGTCCGTACACTTCGACTGCTACCTATAGATTTTGTGACATTTCTTAATTACTTATTGATCGAGTAACATACCTCATATAATTACTTACTAATTAGTATTAACAATTATTAATACTGATGATTCATCTAAAAATATTTGAATTATTTTCATTCCAAAAAACATATGTTCTTAAGTAATAAACAAAATTGAATAGATCTCTGTAGAAACGAAATGGATTATCCAGAGCATCGTCGGCAGTCGAAGTGTTAAGAAACATCAAAAGCGATAAACATAAATGATAATTATACATTGACTGTTAAGCAACGAACGTGTAATCGTCTCAATGAACGCACAAAATTATTACGAATACTTAGCGAATTAGACCGTGTGAGATTAATCGTCCAAGTATTTTTCTATCTTTTTTAGAATATTACAAACTATTAAACGTCCGAACACATGGTTCATATGTGTACTTATTAAAAAAACAAACAAACAAACGAACGTATTGAAAGTGTCATTTTCGCATTCTTCAAAATTGAACAAGGTAATAAAAACTATTTTTATACGTATCTATAGAAAATGAAAGATTAAACATTAAATTTAGAAAAGGAAAGATTTAATTAAAAAATTAGAACGATTAAATAAATACTCTGATAAATGATCGATATATTTCCATAAAAGAGTTTCGAAATAGTAGATTAATATACTAGTACTTAATCGAATTAACACGTTGATTGCCATGGTGGCCACTTTCTATAATTAAATAATTAATAAAAGAAAAGATAAAATCGTGGATATTGCTAAGAATAGACTAATAGTGGAAACTAGTGATCTGAATGGTTACATTTGAAAATGAATCGACAGAAGCCTTAATAATTGGAATTAAAATGTGTCTGACCACACACGTCTGTTTTCACTGTGCCAGTCAACGTGTTAGGAGCAAGTAAGGGGGAAGAGGAGTGCTCAATTAAACGATTATCGAAACGATCTCCGGCGTTGTGTATGCAATGCTACGATTTCTGTTCTGTCGAATTTTTAATATAGAAAAATTATGATAAAGCGTTCGATTTGGTTAATTAATTGATTATTAACACGTTGTCAAATTAATTACTAAGTGATTTAGTGAAATATTCTGAGTACTTTGAAAATATCATTAATAATAATACAATTAAAGAATTGAAATAGGATATTCTGGATATTTCAAGAATCACGCTAATAATAATAGAAATGAGAAAATTAGGGGAAATAGGATATTCTGGGCAACGAACGTGTTAATAATTAAAATTCCAATGAGTCTTATTATACATATCCATTTCCACTGTGGCTGTCCACGCGTTAATAAACTAGAATTTACCGAATTTCAACGCGTCTGACTATAAACGTCTATTTTCACTGCGGCAGTCAGGTACTAACAACAGCTATTTCTACTATATCGGTGAACATGTTAAAAACACCATCGCATTTTTATCTTGTACACCTATTTTTCTATTTTATCAGACGATTTTTATATCGTATACTGTTTATAATACCGACCACTGAGTAATACAATAAAGATTGTGTTCGTATTGAACCATTCGATGATGATGTATTTTATTTCACGAACTTCAATCACATTCCAAGTATTTGCAATGTAAAAAATAGTAAATATTAAATTAATAAATTGATAAGGGGTTACTGAATAACCAGCTCTGATATACGACAATAAACGACGACAAACCGAGGCGTTAACTAAACCGAAGGAATCGAATGAAAAAAAAAAAAAAAAAAAAAAAGGTTTTGTTAATCAAGCTTTATTGCAATTTTATTGGAAACATTCTTTATTTGTTCATTTTCTATTTTAAAATAGAATCACGTAATTTTTCACGTTTGACGTCAAAGAAAAGGCGGCAACATCTCGAACACAAGGAAATGTTGCACGGGTCAAGCCTCGCGTCATCGTGCATCCATGAACAATTGGCTTCCGTAAATAAAATAAATTACTCTCGTGTCCATCAAGTTTGATTTGCTAACATCTAACTGAAACATTCTATCCGTTTCTAACCGGTAACGTTTGCTAACCCGTTTCTTTTCCAATTTTTCCATCAGCCATGTGTGAACTACCTGCATAATTTCGAGATACTGTCTACCAAAAGTTTCATTCAAATCTCCTAGTGATAAATGTATATTATATCAGAATTATATCTTTAATTTGTTTTCAGGAATGTATTATATTATTAAAGTTACGTTATAATATTTACCTTCAAACTGTTTCAAATATTTCTAAACATTGATACATGATGAGACAGTGATGTACGACGTCGTTTAAACGCGAGTACACTGACGCTTACCTGGTCTCGATTTAGAAGAGGAAACGCGGGAATAGCCACCTCGTTATACGTATAATCGATTTGGCTCGCAATTAAATGGTCCTTAGCCGTGGCTTACATTCTAATTAAGACTCAACTCAGACGGACCGCTTTAGAATCACGAAACGGTGAGTGGGTTGCGATTGGACGAAATCGACCACGTGTTAACTAGTCGTGGACCATTTTCTCTTTAATAATCACGAATGGTCGCGAATAGAGGAGGGTAGGTGCGAGAGATGACGAATAGTCGCGAATAGTAACGAACGATCGTGGATAATTGCGAACAGTCACGAATGATCGTGGACGGTAACGAATAGTTACGAGTAATCACGAATGGTAACGAATGGTTACGAGTAATCGCGAACGGTAACGAATAGTTACGAGTAATCGCGAATAGTCAAAACAACTTTTTACCTATCTCCTCAAAAATATTTATTACACCTGCAACCCTCTAATACAATTTCACATAATAAATTTCCCTTACCTTCACCCTATCTTCTACCTTCCCCGATCAACGATAATCCCAACAACCCCCTCAAATACTCAAAACCAAGAAACTCTAGAACTGAACTTATAATCCCAAAAAAACTTGCACGGCGGTCGATTCAATGTCCATCGTGTAACCACCTCATCCGGTGTCTACGGCAGCGTTGTCGTTGACATTGAAAACAGGCCGAAATAGAGCGTTTTGCAGTTGGACGGTGGCCATACGAACCGTATCACCCCCTGTCGTCCGGTACCGTTCCTCTTTTTTTTCCTTCCTCCCTCGATCGGCTTCGCGGATCACGATCGCGATCAGATCGGAGCCGATCGGTCGACGCGAAACGCGTGCCGTCGATTACGTGTCCCCTCCGTGTAAACGGCGCTCGATCGGGTAAATATCGAGGATGGCGATCGGATATTTGGCGCGAATCCACCGCTCGCGTCGCTCGCGTGCCAAGATCGAGGAACGCGCGCACGATATACGAACTTGAGGAAAATCACGAGGCTCTCCTGTTGCTAGTTTGTCGATTCGCGATTCGAACGCTGCGTTTTAGTTCCTTGTCAACGTTTCGCCCACGACGCTACCCACCCCTATCCGCAACGACGCTCGATCGAACAGATGTTGGTAATTAAGTTAATATTATACAAGCCGTAAAATTCATCGAATTCATTGGCCACTGTTAATATCTTTTTTATTTCTTCTTTTTAATTTTGTTTCTCCCGTCGGGTGTGAATGATGGCAAAAGAGTAGGAGAGAATTCGGATGCGTACGGTGAGACGACGATCAACTGTGACACGTGTGTGTATGATAAAAACAACGTCGTCGAAATTGTCCTACCTGATTACGTAAGTGACAATCTTGGCCATAGTCCGGGTAAAATGGCCACGGTTTTTCATTCATCCGCGATCGTTCGATGATCGATTAACCGTTCTCATTACACGATTTTCCTCGTTGCACGAATTCTCTTTGATCTATTTCCGTATAACGGGTAATGCATTTATTATTGTTAATTAAAATTTGGTTACAATAATAATAGAGGATTTATAGCATGATTTTGTAAATAATTTTGTTTTGGTTTTCCTTTCTATTAGGATGGTAGAAAGTAAAGGGTTTGATGTTGAATGAATATATTTTTTAAAGAAAATTTTAAGAAAAAGATATTTCAGACATTTTTAAAAAAAGAAATATTAAATTTTTGGAAATTTAAAAATATCGAAGTGTATTTTCGGAAACTTGGAAACAAAAATTTCGAAATATTTTGTTCCTAACAAACTTTCCACTGAAAATATATTTTTTAATAGAAACACAAGAAAATAAATATTACAATTTTCAAAATTGAAAAATATTGAAATATTATTACCAAATATTTACAATTAGCATAATTATTGTGTAATTGATTATTTATCGATTATAGAAAGCATTCTGTGTAAAACAAAGGTTTAATGTGCAACTGTAATACCTGAAGAATTCAAAGTTGACAGGTTTGTGTATTCCAGACAGGGATCAAAGAATTAAGAGGATTCTCTTTGATTTTGATTGAATCATGGCACGTACTGATAAACAAATCGACTGAAATTTATCGAACGTCTAAAATAAAATTGAACATTACCGACTACAATCACCAACATTATTCTCTTTCAATGACGAAATGGAAAATTTGTAATTTTGAATATAAAAAAAAAAATTTATTCCAAATATAACGAAAGATTGTCCATTATAATATCGATCACTTAAAATTAATCTATTTTAAAAATAATTTATTCCAAAACACTTGAGATGAAGAACCGATCGAATTTCGATAAATAATTGTATAAAAAATAAGACGATGCAGGTGATAAATTTAGATGTTATTGGAAATAGGTAAAGAAGCGATTTTATCAATGAATCAACGAGTAAGAACGCGACAAACACTTAATGGGACATTTGTTTTTTCTATAAGTGGCCCTTATCTTTCAACAATGTTATTAATGATCCCACTTATTTTCGATCATCGTGTTCTCTGCTTGATATCGTAAAGTAAACTCGAACCTGGCAGGTGTAACGAAACGACCTTTGTCTATGGAGAAAAAAAATTCTGATCGAGCGATCGATAAATCGGTGTTATCGTGATTTCGAATCCGTGCTCGATCATCGCAAACTTAATACCTTCGACGATCCCTCGACACACGATTCGTATCGACTTAATCCTTTTTTTATTTGTTTATTGTGATTTTAATGCCGTTGAACAATTAAAAGAAGAAAAGGGATTAATCAGATCGAATCGAATAATGAACGATTGAAAAAAAAAGGAAATTTTATAAAATTGTTATAAAAATAATTAAAAGAAGGATTTTTATTAATTATTGTTTTGCTCGAGATGATTGTAGATAATACCTTAATTAGAGAATGTTACACATTAAAGAATTTTTTTAAGTTTGTGGCATTTTTAGATTTTAAATTCTTTTGCTAATTGCGACAATCGAGCGTGTTAAGAATTTTAATTGTTCGTGTAATTGCTGCGACGATGACACAATCGAATGGAAAGAAAATAACTGACAAAAATTATAGTTAAATTGTTCAGAGAAAAGGAAACGTTTCGTAATGTGTTCAAAGAATCATTCGTTTACCATTTGATGAAGTTATATTTTTTATTCAATCAAAGTAAAATAAAATTATTTCAAAAAAGAAAGAATAAATAAACTTTGAATAATATAAGATAACAAATATTATATTAATTCATAATCATAATTGCAATACACCGTATAAATCCACCCCTCCGTTTACACGGATCATCCGCCCACATGGTCTCGTTTTACACGAATGAAATCCACAGTCAGTCAGTGCAAAAAAAAGAACAAAATATGTCACTTTCAGAAATTCTAGAAAATTTATTTTTTGATTAAACAGTGTTAAAACACACTACAAACATTAATTATTCCCTCAGATTCCATGAACGAACTTTATCGCTCCCCGTAACACAATCGAACAAATCCCAAAGAAAAAAAAAAGGAAATAAACAAAGATCACAAGAGCTCGTTAAATGTTTCAATTCATGGTTCGATTACAACTCGTGAATGACTCGTCATTATTTCGTAATCGGGACAATAAAGTTGATACACTTAAACAATTCTCTTTTGTTCCTTTTTTTTTTTTGTGCGATATAATTACCAACGATTAACCAGGCGGCGAAATCGCGAGTCTGTTGTTTGATTTGCTCATTAATTACGAAACACTTCCTGGAGGCGTTTTGTGAAAAAATATTCCTATCGATCTTGCTGGAGCAAGTACGCGATCATTATCTACGAATCGAAAGATAGATGAAACTTTTCATTTCCTTTCTTTTCTCTCAATGAGCAGATAAGAATCGCAAAAACGCTGATATTTATTATTTTAACGCGTTGAGTGGCGCAGTAGAAACAGAAGTGTGTGGTAAGACACACTTCTGTTGATTAATTTTCAAATGTAACCATTCAAATTACTTGCACTATTAGTCTAATGCTAGCAACATCCACAATTTATTTTATTAATTATTCGATTATAGACAATTTGAGGCGCCGGTCACCGTGGCAGTCAACGTTATTGAGCGTATGAATCAGATAGAAACGAATGTGTTTCATAAATTGAGTTAGATCTGGTTCGTCAGATGATTTAGATTAGGATCGAGCGTTAGATTTGACTTGGACTTTGCTGAAGTTTGAGCTAAGATTATGTCCAACTACTTGTCACATTAATTTCGATTAATTTGGAGTCGAGGAAGATACTGGAATTAAATTATTAATATTTTTACCAAATTTCTGCTGATAAAAATTCTTGTGATTAAAAATTGGTGTTTGTACAAGTTTCAGTAAACTTATGTCAGATTCGACGTCAAACCCAACTCAACTGTATCCAGTTGAATCCAGATTACAAATAGATTTTCATCAGTTTCACCCCAGTATCACTTGAATCAGTTAAATCCAGTTCATACTAGTACAATTATAAGATTTTACTTAAATCTTTAGCAAAATTGATCGATACATACCCAATTAATTTTCTTGTCTTTCTTGTACCTTTTAGCCCCCTTTTCAATAACTATACAAAAATTTAATATTACACCTTTCAACCCCTTCTTGTTTAATTCATCATCACTAACGCTAACAAATATTCAAAGAAAATTATATCTGGCAATTTATTCAATTTGAAAAATAATTAAATTCGGTATCTCTGTTGTTCTAAATTTCATCTTTCTATCCACGTGTTTAGTCGATCACCGTTATCTAATACATGTATTAATAGAACTGCCGATAAATCTGTCAGATCGTGAAAAATACTGCTGTCAGTGTCGATCATAGAAATTTCGATCGACGTCGATGTTATCACCGATAAGATCCACCGAGTATCGCGAGGTCCGTTCTAACGTTTAACTGAATCCAAGGAATCACGTGTCCTCGATCGTTCAAAACGTATCCCTTGCCGATTATGTCTCGTACAAAAAGTAATTCGGCCGCGATCGAACGTTTAACGCGTTCCTCGGAGCCAGCCCGACAATTGTCGGGGTTAATCTACACCGGTCGAAACTAGTCCGCGGCGTTACGCTTCCAAAGCAAACACAGGCTTATCGTCAATTCTCATCGAACAACAAGCGTCGATTTTTCAGATATTCTCGAAAAATCTTCCAAGGGGGGAAGTGATGTCGAACGGCTAAACAAGGGCCATTTTTAACCCCTTTTAACCCCGTGGTGCTTTTTGCCTGGAAAGTGCACACTCTTGTATCGACTTCAGTCTCGAGTGCATCGCGACTGATTTCCAATAAAGTATATTTTTTATTTTAAGCCCACAATTCCTTACAGGGGATAATATTTAATCTTACGGTGATAAAAGAACGTAAAGGAACGAATCGAGTTATTTTGTTGCGTTAAAACGCGCAAACCTTCGTTTGCAAAGTATCATGGCCGATAGATGCGAATGAAAAAGAAAATGATGATGATGAAGAGGAGGGAAAATGTATGATGCTCGGGCATGTGATAGGTATATTGCTCCAACAAACACGTTACCTCATTACCGACCAAATCCCGGACAAACACTTTGTTTAGTCATTTGCGAGCCTCGTATTTAGATAATGCGACAGCAGGCTGCAAATGAAAGATTGGTACGATGACGACGTATAAATACGCTCGACGTTTCAACAAGGTTGTAAATAACAAAGGTGTACGACGTAGGAAGCGCAGAAAAGAGAGATGAAGAGGCCTCCTTGAGAATCTGATGCACAATATGTACTCGCCGTGGAACGGAATCGGTATCCGAATTATTACATTTGTTAGTAGGTCGGTAAACAGAGCACGGTGCCTGGGTTAAACCTGGGTATCGTCGACGGTGACATCGTTCGAGTAAACGGGCCACGAGCAAACGGTGTATTTTAATCAATTTAATCCAAAGCAATTAGAAATCCCGTGATATTTGTCTCAACTTTGTTATCGTGTGTCAAGTTCTGTCTATCCCGTTGCAAGGAATTACACCAATTTCGTGGAATTGTTTGCTCGGATCGTACGATTAAGGATCTTTCGATCGAAGCGATTGGAACTCGAGTCGATGATGAAGGAATTATTTCGCTTAGCTAGAATTTTAACTATTTGTGAATGAAATTTGAAGAAAGGCGATAAATTTAGGGGTTATTAAATATACTAAGGGATCGAACCCCTTCGCTGAAATAAAAAAATTTCTAAATAGCTAATTCCAATATACAAGTAGTAAATTTATTTGCCACTTAAAATTCTAAAATTAGAAATATTCCATTTACTGAACCCTCTAACCCAAAAATTTCCCTGTTCCACCTCGAGAACCGCTAAATTTCGAATAGAACTTGTGTAATCTGGGTACCCCCTCAAGACGAGATTTTACCGCGAAAACTGGCGCCTCCGTTGCAAAAATCAGTGTAACGGTCGACAATCAGGTAAATCGTGCGAAAGATAAAGAGGAAGAAAGCGTGGTATCTTATCAGACAGGTTAATAAAAGTGACTACCGAAAACCGTCTAGATATACGCGGAGACACGATCGATTTTTGGTCAGTCGCTCGTTCGTCATCGGGGATCGTTCAACATCTCCGCTTTCGTTTGGTTGCAGTAACGCCGGCGATACTTTGAGTCGGACCGCGAAGAGATCGAAGGATCATCGAGGATCGTGGAAGAGACACGAGGTGGTTCAAAGAGGAAGGATTAAGGGCTGAGATCGAAGAAAATCTCTCGGTGGAAGGAATCGTCGAAATTCGCTTGGGGGCGGACAAAGACGGCGATCAAATACCACCGAGTGTTCACCAATGAGCGTAGCGTACGGTGGTTGCAGAAGAGGACAAAACCGTGGAACCCGCACGAGGAACAGACAGTACGACGCTTTGGCGAACGGGATCCTCCAGAGTCCCGGATTCTGTCCACCACCTGGACGCATCACCTCGCGAGAGACCGACGATCTTCGAAACGTAACCGTTCATCATGGGTACGTCCGATGATCTATTTTATACTTACACGATTTCAGGGATCGTTCAGTCGTCATTCAAAATTACTTATCTTTCTAAATTTGAGCAATCACTGATCACTTTCAAAATATAAGTGATGATTGATCACTCTTTCAAAATTTGGGCAGTGGTTGATTAATTGTTTTTTAATCATTGATCACTCAAATTAACACTAGTACATACTGTTACTATAATAGTAGTGCTGAATAATGAACTGTTATAACTAATTTAGAAACAGTGGTGCTAATTTGATAAATGATGGTATAGTTCCTGTGATTAATTAATAATAACTTAATTAGTAATATTTGTTGCCAATTAAATAGCTAATTTAGAAAAATAATACTGTCCAACTTATTTTTTTATTTTCCGATTTTTAACATGTATTCGAATTCAATTTTAGAATTATATAATAAATATTGGAGTGCAATTAGCAAAAAATTGGTACTGATTAATGATATCAATAATGATATTAACATAAACAGTAGCCATCGTTAGTTACCTATTTTTGGTATCATTATCAGATCCATTAGCAAATCTTATCGCTGCTTACATCAATATTATTATTTCCATTAATTTAAGCATTTTTATCACGTTTACTATTACTAATTTTATCACAACTCTCACTAAGCACAGTGTTCTTAGTTCTATTAACATCACTGGTACCATTGTTTCAGTCTTATCAGTCAGTCGTGTTTTTTTCCCTTTTTAGTCTCATTCAATTTCTTTACGCAATAAAGAAGCGCTTAACTTATCGCCAATAAAAATCATGAATATTACAAACTGAAAACTTTTATCTATTTTCGTGTATTCAATTGAAATCAAGATTCTCATTGTCTGATTATTAAATCACGTTTAATCCGTTAAGCCGTTCAATCTATCTGTCTCCTTATCGAATCTCTGTTAAAACGAACATTGTGTAATCGATTCGATGTATCGAATGCTGTGTGCCACGCAAAAATTCCATCAGGGCACGTGCCTTGTGAAACATTTTCGATAGAACGACCAGTAGTCGCTTTTTTTTTCTCAAACATTGTTGGCTAACGTTATTTTGTTTCGTTTGCAACAGGGCTCGACTTCTTGGCAGACGGAGGTGCCGATTTCGAGCATGCAATCACCGTAACAGGTAATATCAACGATCCACCCATTTTATATTTGACGACGAGTTAATTGAATCCGCGATAGAAACGATTCGCTTTATCGGGACTTGTTGAAAGATTTTTATGTCGAGCGTATGCCTTCTTAATCTTTATCTTGATCGGCCAAACAGAACAACACGAGCGGGATCGTGTTTTAAGTAAAGTAAATCGTGTTCGCGCGTGTAATCGTATTTTTATGTACCCTCGACAACTATCGGTTATCGTTCGTTAATTAGATCGATCGAAAACTTATTCGTTGTAAGTTTGTGTGATTATGCAACTGTATAGTGGATTGTTTAATTACGCAACCATACGATTATGAGATCAAGCAACTATGTAAGTGTACGATTATGTCGTCGTATTACTGCACTATTGTACAACTGTGTTGGTGTATCCGTGAACAACTATACAACTATACAACTATACAACTATACAACTATACAACCAGAGAATTACACAACTATGCAAGAATCCAACTTCACCACTTAACCACGCAACTATACTGTCCAATTCTGAAATGATATCACCATACAGTAATACAACTATACATGTACACCATTGTACAACTGCACGGCTATAAAATGATATAACCGTGCAACTATACGATAACAAAATCGTACAACTACGAAATAAAAGCAATAAAAAAAATGATAATCACCAAAAATTATGTTCGAAACGTGAAGATTGATGCACGAAACTTGTCTCATCATATAATACGTCACACGGTACATAATTATACACGTACGAGTGCCTGGGTAAACAGCAGCAGGGCTGTAAAGTACGAATTGTATTAAACAACGAGCGAATCAGGATCAAGTTCAAGAGCATTGTTTAATTAACGTCACCCACAAAACGTTCCCCTTATCAGCAGTATATTAAAAGCTTTCTGACGTTTCAGAAAACTGATTATATCTAGAATCTTCTATTTACGAATTCCGCGAGAATAAGGAACGGTGCGCGAGAGTATTTTTACGTTCGCGATAGTGGAACAATTTTTTGATTTCTTCTTTTTTTCTTTTTATCAGGATTTGGAAAATTTCATTACATGCTGCTGACAATATGCGGCCTGATTTACATGGACACAGCTATAGGAGTCACGATACTGTCGTTCGTGCTGCCGGCAGCGCAATGCGACCTGGAGATGGACTCCACGTCCAAAGGGTGGCTAACAGCATCCCCAATGCTAGGTAAATATCACAACCTTTTCTTTAATTAGAAAATTTAGTTTCTCATTTTATAATTTGCAAATATAAAGAATTAGCATTAAAAGGAAAAATATCGAACATTTACTTTAGAATATTAATAACTAAAATATCCACTTAGCATCGCTTAACACGTCAAAAAATTGATATTCGAAGAATGTCTTTGATCAAACGTGAAAATCATTGTTTCTGTACCAAATTCTTGAAAACAAGTTTTCCAACGATGAATCATATTTGTTTACTCGATAAATATTTAAGGAATATGATTTTTTTTCGCTGACTAATCAACGATGGCTGATTAATCTTTTACCTTTCTACTTGAACCTTTATCAGTTAATACACCATGCGACAAAAACAAATCGTTCGATGGAAGAAAACCAAGAATAGAATGATACACACAATAAGTGATTCTTTCTGTAAAAAATAATAAAAGAGAAAATACCTATAATAAAGTAATATAAAAGAAAAAAATAAATTATCTCTGTAATAAATTAGTCATATTTTTTATTTTGTTTGTTTCATTTACAGGTATGGTGGTTGGTTCTTATATATGGGGGTGCCTGGCTGACACAAAGGGAAGAAAAGTAGTGTTGATTATCACGTTATTAATGGATGGTATCGTCGGCGTTATATCCTCCTTTGTCCAATACTTTTGGATCTTCTTGGTCTTTCGATTTTTCAATGGATTCGCGTAAGTGTTACAATTAAACATCCCCCTTTTTTTTAATTTATCTCATTCTTACGAAATTCAATTTACAAAAATCATCAAAGTTCCATTCGTTTATTTTCTTTTTTTTTTAATTTTTCTTTTCGTTTTTATTTCTATTATTATTTTGTTTATTCCATACATATAGCGTTACAGGAGCTATGGGAATTTGTTTTCCGTATTTAGGGGAGTTCCAGCCGACAAAGTATCGCGAAAGATGTCTTTGTTGGATGGAAATGTTCTGGACGGTCGGAGTCATAGTATTACCATGTGAGTATCATCTTTAATTATCATTTAACTTCGTTCACTTCGTTTGCATTAATTATTTTAATATTTTCGCCACGATAAATTTATAATAATATTTTCACTCCGTGATTTATGAAGATTTAACAAATTTATCGAATGTTTGATTGTTGCAGTGATCGCTTGGCTGATCATACCGATGCACTTCGTGTACGTGTCGCAGATGTTTTACTTTAAGTCATGGAATCTCTTCGTGGCGCTGTGCGCACTACCCTCGATCATGCTTGGCCTGTGGCTGTTCGCGTTCCCGGAAAGTCCGAAGTTCCTTCTGGAATGCGGGGAAACCGAGGCCGCCCTCGAAGTATTTAAATGGATCTACTCGCAGAACACCGGTGAAAGCCCGGACTCGTACCCGGTAATTATAACAAGAACGAAAAATGAAAGAAACAATTCGAATTTTTTGAAATGTTGATGTATAATTTTGAATCGAATATTCTAGGTGAAAAGTTTACAAGAGAAGAGCAAGGACAAAAGTATGAGATCCTTAAAGCTGCACAAACGAAAGGATTTGAAGGTTCTCCTGAAGGAAGTGCAGGACCTGACGACAGCTCTCTGTAAATCACCCTATCTTCGAAACACGCTGTTAGCGTGTGGCATTCAATTTGGCCTAACCAGTAGCTACTATACCCTTATGGTCTGGTTCCCAGAACTCTTCACCAGGTAATTATAGCAAAATTAAATATATGGAAAGAAATACGATTACGAGAAACTTAGGACAAAAATTTAAATGACATTCAAATTTTTAATGTATATTGATTACAGGTTCGAAGAATTTGAGCACATGAATCCCGGTGAAACGACCTCGGTGTGCATAGTGTCGGCACTTCCGGATAACGCGACGTCCGTCGACGCGTACGGATGCAACACCGTGATCGCGCCTTCCGTTTATCTGCACACCGTGTACATCGGATTAGCTTGCATTCCTGGATCCATCATCTTGCCGATTTTCGTGCACAAACTCGGTGCCAAGTTCTTCCTAAGTATGCATCCTACTGAACGACTTAATCTTCTCTATGAATTATAAATTAATGGAACATTGTAATTTTGAAACTTTCAGTTGGATCGCTGTTGGTTTCCGGCGGAGTAACAGTCGCCTTTTATTACGTGGTCGATTCGACACAAAATCTGATATTATCCTGTATCTTCGAGGCTTTAACGTCTCTCGGTATCTCGTTGGTTTATTGCGTAATCGTCGACATGTTCCCGACGAATCTCAGGTAAAACAGACAGTACTACTGATTTATTTATTAGGGAGAACGCGATAGTGTCACGGTAGATTTACGATCGTTCTGACGCTAGTTACGAACCAACATCCGTGAACAAAACAACGATAATGTGATAAACAAAGCGTTTACTCGGTTCTTATCGTTTATCCAGTTGCATTCGATCTTTTTTTTACTACGACGTTAATAAATAATTGCAAATCTATCGAAAGATCGATTCAAATATTCCCGGGTGTATTTTTTTAAAACAGAATCTTATTTTCCTACATTTTATTTTTAGAGTGATGGCTGCGGCTTTATCTCTTACCATGGGTCGATTAGGTGCGTTAGTTGGTAACCTAATGTTCGGTTATCTAATTGACCTGGCCTGTGTGGTTCCTATCATTTTATTCGCGGCATTTTTATTCAGTAAGTATTCTTATGATAATTTAAATCTAAGAGAAGAACTCTTTTTTAAATAAAATTTTGATTAATATTCGATTGTTCGTTTCAGTATGCGGACTTTTGTCGTTCCTGTTACCAAAAACGGGAAAGGATACCCTCGATTAAACGAGAAATTACTCGTTTTCTGAATAGAAACGAAAGATACAATATTTTTACAACATTTAACGTTGTAGAAAGTGAACAGAACAATAATTTCCTTGAAAAGGGATAACGAATTACAGCCTGACAGGCTTTGATGTTATATTAGAACGATAATAATGAAAAAGAACTTTTCATGATTCAAATTAACGCGTCCTGGTATCTAGAGTATAAGATCGATAATCGTTTTTATTTCGAACTACGTGTAAATGCGTGTAAATATGTAATATTTATTTGTCGAACGTAACTTAGGCACAATACCATTATCATTTTACAACGATCGAATATTATTATTATGAATTAAGTAGATCTATACAACGAGGAGATTAGATACGTTCAAAATGCGCGCCAAAACGTGTGCGCACCTATAGTATTCGATAAAACGATGTTTTATCTGCACAAAATATTAAGAAATATACTGTTTATCGTTTTAAATTTCTATACTTATTTGTAAAAAAGAAACCTGTATTCCTAAATCTATAAAATAAATATAATTTAAGAATACTCAAATTTGAAATTTAATATTCTTGTTGCGTTAACCTATAAACGTGATCACTACATCAATACAGTAGTAATACACATGTTAACCATATTATATAATTCAACTGCATAGAAATACGTTGCTAAAAGATATAAAAAGCACAAAAAAAAGAATAAGAGCGAAAAACAAAAGAATTGTAATTTTGGTATTTTCTTGAATATAAAAATAGCACGAGTTTATTTTACCTGCCCATACACGATTGAGCAACAGCAATAATATAGTAACTTTTGTTTGAAAATCAAAAACACCAACTCAGTCTGTCCCATACTTTCAAATAATCGACCCACTAATTAAAGAAGGATGGAACAACTGCAGTATACTAACATAATGAAGAAAAAGGTTACTAAAATGGCCGTCTAACCAACGAGTCAGTAACGTTCGTCAGTGGAAGTTACCGTATACGTTAGTGTGTTCGAGTACGATGATGAATTGCAAAAGATAGTCGATATCAATAAGAAAAAATATATACGAAGTGTATGCTGCGTACGATCGACGCCACGTCTCGTTCGTGATATGTTATTCGCCTTAAAGTTAAACAAAATTTTGTCGTGGCGCTGCATCGACAGCTGATCAACTGGCCAGTCTCTGAGCAAAATTCTCGTTTCTAGTCAGCTCCAGTATCCGAGAAGTAAGAAAAACAAAAAAAAAAAAGAACACGATGGCCGGATTCGTGTTGAGAGTTAAAACGAAATCAGGTCAAAAGGTCGTGAACGGATTGGTCCCGCAGGATAAAGTGTCCGAGCTGAAATCGAAGCTCTCGGAATTGACCGGAATACCAGTCGAATCGCTTCACGTTCTTGGTGGATTTCCACCGAAAGCGATTGATCTTAATAATGAAACTGACACGATCGAGGCGAGCGGCATCGTGTCGGGTGATACCCTTATCGTCGAAGAGAAACTACCCCTTTACAATGGTAAACAAAAACCGGAAGAAATCGGTCGATCTCACATAATCGACGACGAGAATTTCATCAATACACCAGGTGTACTGATGAAAAAAGTTGTGCCTGCTGATAACTCTTGCTTATTCACCAGTGTTGGATACGTACTCAATGGTATGCAACATGATTCTTAACATTTATAAACAGCATATCAAACTATACATCTTTGTTGTATTTACGAGTTCTCTACATTATATTTCTTTTTTTAATCTCATAGTATATTTCTAGGTAAAGTAGATCCTAGTTGCGCCAGCTTCATGAGAGAAATTATAGCAAATGCAGTAGCAGCTGATCCTGAAGAATATTCTGAAGCTTTCTTAGGTCGACCCAATTCTGAATATTGTAAATGGATTTTAAAGCCTGAATCATGGGGTGGAGCTATAGAGTTGTCTATACTATCAAAATTTTATGGATTGGAAATAGCAGTGATTGATAGCATCAATGCTATAATCAACAGATTTGGAGAAGATCAACATTATGCTCAAAGAGTGTTTCTAATATTTGATGGAATTCATTATGATCCTTTATACCTAGAACCTCTTGATGTGAGTATGATACTTCTAACTCTTAATCATTACTATTAATATTTATTTTATTCTAACCACTTTTTTCATTTTTATTTATATATAGGGTGGTAGTATTCAAACCATATTTCCTACTGAAGATGAAAGGATACTATTGGAAGCAGCAGAACTTGCAAGGGAAGTAAAATCTAGTCGTCAATTTACAGATATTCAGAAATTCACTTTAATGTGCAATGATTGCAAAATGAAATTAAATGGCCAAATGGAAGCTCAACAACATGCCAAGGAAACAGGTCATATGAATTTTGGAGAAGTGGTTCTGTAGCAAACTAAATCTGTCCTTTGATAACTGTAAATCACTTTTAATCAGACTTGCTGTTTGAGAATCCTATTAAATTCAAGTCTCAAGTAGAATTTTCTACTTAAGCGAGGCTTGTAAGCAAAACCAGCTATTTAATATGGATACTTTGTTGTTCAATATAAGATATATGCAGTGCACTATGAGGATTGTTTAGATATATAATATACACAGATTTTTAATTTTGACTAAAGATCAGATTTCACACATTGGTTTTGCTATAGTACAAATAAATTGATCATATTTCATTTCTGATTGAATGTGTTTTAAGGCACATTTCTTATATGCACAAACAAATAATTTCATTATTCAATAGAATATTAATGTTCTATAATTATATGATTAAATTTAAAAAACAACTTTCATTAACCACAATAGAAACTCAATCAAACAAAGTCCTTTGTGTTTTATGCAAACTAGTGCAATTTTAGATAATTGTGGTTACCATAAAAAACCCAATTATCCAAGTTTATACAAATTATCTTTTAATTCATTTCATCTCTGATAATTGGGTTTCTATTGTCTGTTTTTATATTCAAATATTTGTTCATTTTTTTAATAGCAAATATCTTGCATGTATAAAAAATCATAGATACTCTTTTTGGCGAGATTAAGAATCTGTGATACTTGATTAAATTTGCCTAAAATGAAATTCATAGCCTTAGCTGGCAGTGAATGTGTTCCATACCATATATATAAATATTATATATATAAATATTATATAATATATATATATATATATAAATAAAGAAATAAATGATAAAGTTGATTGCAAAGCGAAAAAGAGTTCACTTAATTTCGTTTTTAATGGCAAATCAATTTAGCACCATTAATAGCGAACTTTATATCAATGAAATACTGTTCCCAGAAGTGCAAACAAAGAATGAATCGTTGTTAATACGAGTAACATCACATTTTTATTAATAAAAGTGTTATTTAATGAAAAACTGCAAATTGTTATCTTAGAAGATTTGATCTCTAATAACATAATAGATTAATTTACAGTCCAATTATGCATATAATAGGAAATAAAACATAAAAGTATAGAATTAAACAAGAAACTAACAATTACACCTATATTATACATATATGTATAACACTAGGATATTGTAATTATTTTGTTATTGTGATTTCTACGTAACTGAATATGCACTGTAACAATATATAAGTTCAAATGAAAAAAGAAGATATTAAATTGAATTCTTATAACTATATATAATATTTATTAGAAATGTATTATTTGAACATCATTTCTTTTTTTAATACACAAGCATATAGACAGCTGTATTATCGTATTAGGTATCAAGTAAAAGCATTATGCGATAATTCGTAATTAATCGATTACGACTTAAGTAGACTCGAGTAAAAAAAAATTGACAAAAAATTACTTATTACTCAGGAAAAATTCATTATAAATTTTTCACAGATTTATATTTATACTACACTATAATATGTTTTGTAAGTTTCATCGTATCGAAAAAATAAAATAAACGAGATATTTCACTATTTGTTTGCTCTATCGTTCTTTTGAAACAATTTATTGAATTCTGACAATGCACGCACTTTGGAGTATCGAAAGGCAAGATGAAATTTCGCTTTTTAAGAGAAATAAAAGTACTCACCGATGTTGACTTCATAAAACCTGAAGGAGGATGTTTTCCAGGCACAAACACTGTTAATTTTACACTAAAAAACTAAATTTAACACAAATATTATATAAAAATACGAACTTTTGAAACGACGCTGTCAATTTGAATCTCGAAGAAACTGCGTTCTGAAAGCGGTCAACAAGAGACGCTACGGTAGTTTAATCATGGCGGATTTCGAAATTTACATGGGCGCTAAATTTAAATGTTAAATTCTTGATAAACTTATTGTATCAGGATAATGAAGATGTTTATTTGATCGATTTTTTGTATTGCCATTCTATTAACTATGTATCATTTATTACTTTATGGTTAAAGATATTTATCCACGTTATATGCCTATATTTCATTTATTTTATTTTTGTTACCAATATAATTGTTTTCATAAATAATTAGTCAATTACAAAGATTTGAGAAAAGAAAAGATATTTATCCAGTGTATTGAACGTATAAATGAAATTAAATTTTTGTTTCTTAAACAATTAAATTACATATATTAAATCGTTAATTTAAAAGAAGTGTTACAATTATATTTAAATAGTCATGTTTCCCACAATATGCGCTAGAACCTACTGCGCATACATAGATGGCGGGGTAGAGTTGAGGCTCAAACGACGCACTGTTTTTAGTAGTCTGCTAACCACAGGAGGGAGTGGTTGTTGTGGTTCTTGTTCGCACTCGAACGCAATACAAAAGACAACAGAATAGGAAATGTAATTCGTTTTCACACAAGGGAAGCAGTTACAGCTTCTTGCAATATATTGTGAAAAGCGGAGGCTCCTGCTACGAGGGGGAAAATTGAAGTGTTATTTGTGAAAATTTGGGCATGGTGTGTTACGCGGAAAGATTATTGATATAAGAAAATGTCGCTGTCGCCGACGACGATACGTCTAGCCAAAAGAAATTTACTGACAAATAGGTGAAGATGGAAGATGAAGCGGACCTCAGAGAACAACTATTTCACAACACAGTACGGGAAAATATCGTGAGTAAATAAGATTAAAAATTTCCTTTGAATCCTCCAACCCCTTTGTTTATTTCACCGTTGACCAGTTACGATAATAGTACGAATTTCCTGTGACGTACTGTAGCAAGCAATTGCCACGTTTCTCCTGATTGCATGCGAGTCTTCTTTCAGTGTTTAACCGTCAAAAGAATAAATTACTATTAACTTGAAAGCTGATAAAAAAAATTCATCCTTCGCTTCATAACCTTTAAACTGTCGAACAGAACAAAAACCATAGTATTTTTATTTGGTGCAATAATTGTAAGCAGACTTAAAGTAAACGAAGGATAAAGTCATTAAACAATCGTAAATTGTGTTTTTATTTTATAATTTAATCTTTCTAACTCGTTTGAGTTGAATTTTAAAAGAGAATGAAAAACGATTATAAATTAATTATTAGAAGATATTTGTACAAATGGGGCAACGAATGCAGACCTTTAGGAACCATCTTTTTCTTTTTATATCAACGTGAAAGAGAATTTCTGTAGACACGTTGTTCCGAACAAAAGGTACAATACATATAATATAACGAGACATTAATCGTTGATAAGAAATTTGTTTAAATTCGACTCGATAAGGTTTGCCAATCTTATATACCAATATTTCTTGATTTACATTAAACATTCAAATTGCAAAGTTGCCACACAAAACATGTCGGCATAACGTGTTATAAACTTATATCACAAAAGAAGCACCGTGTTCGATTTACATATGTTGTATCCGTTGATAAAATACAGATAAAAGTCGTCATTGATTGATTGAAATACGTATTGACATTATGTACACGAAGCACGAGATGTAAATGTAAATACGTCTTGAGGATGAATTTCGTCGAGGTATAGATGTCACTGAACTTTTTCAAGTGCATTCGCCCTTGACTTTAATGAGTTTTGTTCAGCATGATTTGTCGGATGATCCTCCATGCACGATGGAATCCTGAAACATACCGTTCGCAATGTGCTTTCTCAATACTTTCACGCGAAGTCATTGACCACGCATTTATTTCTCATCTCCGACCGGTTTTTCATCGTTGCGTATAAAAAGCGGTTCCCGTCAGGTCCCATGCATACGAACAAATCGATACGGGTATGTAACCGATACCTTTGTCTCGATTTAAACTATAAAAATTCGAACTATATGAATTTTCAACAATTCACAAATTGTTTGAGTTCTCAAGTGTTTGGAATATTCGATTTTCCATGATTATTCTAATTTTAAATACTATTATCTTAATACTGTCTATATTCGTTTTGATTCGATACGAGTAGATATCGATTGACGCGGTATCGTTCGATTCTCAACTGTACGTATCTCTGGTTATTACAACTCGAGATCCGCACGTTTTAAATTTTCTTTCCAAGTACTAGATGCTTTCTACTCGCCAATCACGCAAGACAAAAAATTTGGGACAGACTTGAAAGCACTTTGCACGTGGATGAGCAAGTACACGCGAGAAGAAAAAAACTTGTTTTAACGGTTAGTTACGTGCCGTACATAGAAACGCGTTTTGCGTTAAAAGGAATCGACGACGATGTTGTTGATCTAGAAAAGCTAAAAATATGTTCGGGGACAAAGACACACGAGGGATATATCATGGTTGCTGATGATTTTTCTTTTTTTATTTACAAACATTCATTCTCACAGAAGATCGTCACAGAACTTTTCTGAAACTGGATCGAGGTATACCCGATTTCTCGCCATGTTCTTAATACCGTTAATCAAAACGTCTAGTGGGGCGTGTCGTTTATCGTTGAATATATAATTTCAACTAAATTTAATAGCCAGAATCGCAATCAGAATCTCGTGGAATGCGATGGCAAGAAATTAGACTGCCAGAACTCATCGACTTAGTTAACCTATTTTAATGCCGCCCGTAAGTAAACACCTACATGTCTTGTGTACACGAGTAAATAATTTTTTTTGTTTGCAATTCTTTTTATTTATTTGAATCGTTGAGATTACATGTTCTTATCGTGAATTATACTCTTCGTTTTTGTTCCTTTTTTAGCTGAGATGAAGGTAGAAGTTCCGTTAAATGTAACGTTATCAATAAGCATCGGCGAATTTAGAACGTTATCGATCGCTCGAATGGTCGACGCCATTATCGATAGATCGAACAGAAATGACAATCGCCGAACGCCATAGGCGCCAAAATTCAAATCAAACATAAATTTATATGGAAAAAGAATTCCAATATCCCATTTCTTCAGTCTATATACAATGACGCGTATATAATATTCATCGTGAAATGTTACGGCCTAGTAAAATATTCAAGCAACAGATTTAAGTAGGTGAACCATTTCCTATTCTCAGCTTTTAAATAAGCTCTGCCAACTAAAACACCGTCGGGTGTAGTACACAATAAAATTAGCGGTAAATGATAAATATTATCGTACGCCTCGATAATTTGTATTAATCTTTGCGTTACTTTTCTCTTTCTTTAACGCTTGTTATTGAAACGTTATTTTTTCACCAACACAAACTTCTTTTTTTCTTTCAGTTTTATTTTGCGAGCAGACCATGGTCGAAAAGTGTAAAATATTTTTATTCTCGCTCGGATAACAACACAGATATTGTGTACAATGAAAACATAAGGAGATTAAAATAAAACCTGGCAAAGAAGTGTTAACATGCGTTTAAAAACACAAATAATACTTGGAGGAGGATAATGTACCTGTGTAATACTATAAAACATATCTATAAGTACTTATTCGTCTACTAGAAATTAATGAATTAATAGAGTTATCGTTGAATCTGAGTCAAATGATAGATAAGTTATCATTATTCGGTTCACAACTATTAGTAACGGGCAATATTGATTTGTATTGATCTTGTAACAATTTGTATATCGTTTGCGTGTCGTTCAGAAGGAAACGCAGTCCGTTAGTTGCGTGACACGTTAACGCTTTGATGGCCTGTGTCACGTATTCATGACTCTGATATGTAATTTTTTGCATCAGCATTTTTCAATTTATTTACACAATTTATAACGCGCATTAAATAACAAAATCCATTGATTTCACAAAGTAAGGTCGTCGAAGTGTAAAGGTAAAAGTAGAGGATAGTAAATTAATGGTATCGCGGTTGATAACCGGGTAGCCACGCAGGAAGCGTGTTATGGCGGAAGCGTAACGTTGATTGGTGTTACAACATCGCATCAGGAATTCTTGAAACGTATTTACATTACATAAAAATTGTTGCTCAAATAATTCAGTTGTCAAAACAGTTTTGTAAACCTTGCAGAGGTACTTATCTGTTCGAACATCAAATAACTTTTTTATTGAACGTTTCAATAATTCATAAATGTCTCGCGTGAAACGTACTAGTTCAATTTTTCCTTAGTTGCAAAGAGATCGATCGTACAATTTAACTTGGGAATGTCTTAAACCTGACAACTGACGTCAAAACAGTACACGTATCAAACCCAGCTCGTATTGTCGCATCGACACTTGTAAAGCTGCAGTAAATCTCGCAATCTTGTATTTATTTTCGCTGCGCTCAGACATTTTCATGAATTCGAAGCTGTTTCATTTTTCTTATTGTTCCCTCTTATCCTGTTATCTCGTACGAATTGAAATCAGCCTCACTTCAATGAAACATCATTATTGTATACGTGATCGAGTTATCGTAATCGTCACTGGGATAGTGATGACCCACACCATCGATACATCACTTCGAACATTACTCGATATCGTTTGAACGTGCTGATTACATGTAAAATATAACGATGTTACGTGTTTGCGGGGAATGCGATAAAGCAGTTGTAATGCAATAACGTTACTCAAGGTCTCTTTTTTTTTTTGCATGTACACCCGCATCTTGCGTATCAACTTATGTGCTTTCTTTGTTTTTGTTACTGTTGCGTATCAAATATTTCAGTTTGCAATTTGTGGAATGTCCGTTCCGCTTTGTGCTGCTCGAAAAGCATAGATATTTAGCTCGTACTGTATGGTAGCGTTTTATTTAAATAAACGTGGTGTTATTTACTGAAATTTGATAAATGAGGGTACTATAATCATACGTTACAGTTATAAAATTTTACGCAAGAATTATAGCTGTAACATTACCATCAAACGTTATAAATAACATCCTCTATAGACCAATGTAAAGGTCTCGATGTTATATAAAGTTCTAGAACAATAGAAACGGGTTTGATTGATTCGAAAATACACTGAGAACACTTTTTTTTATGAATATAAAAAACCACATCGATTATCAGTACCTTAGGAATAAAATGTACCATGATTGCGAATTATGTTGACAAATTGATTCGCGCCATTGCGCCACGCGTTCGCCGATGGCGCGAATTGCTTTTCAAGGTAACGTTCATTCAAAGACGCGCTCGAAGGATCCATTTAAACCGGTACGCGTACCTTTCAGACCACGTAACGTGACTAATGTAAACCGTACGTTCAATAAGCACGATCCAATGTGCTTTGAAAAGACACTGATTACATGGTTACTTAATAAAACAAAGAGGAATAATCTCGAATATATTTCCGTATTTCTTAGCGCGATCAAAGTCAGTAATCTTCTCGAGTAATTCAATTTACATTTAGCTTGTACTAATCAAACAACTGTTCTGTAATGATTTCATAAACAGATACAAATCGGTTTTATACGAACATTAACCCTTTCGCGACGGCCATCTTTGCTACTGAATCAAACACTCCTTAAGTAATTTATTTTTGTTCGTTTCAGATATTTCTCCTGTTGTTTCTGGCCCTGTACGTGTCGAGCTATGCCTTGATAGCAAAATTTCGTCGAAGGGATCGCGAGGACTACTTCTCCGTAGACGAAGATGAAGCTACCGTTTACAGGATCAGTCTTTGGTTATGTACCGTTGCGCTGACGGTTTCCGTCGGGGCGACCTTACTGCTTCCGGTTTCGATCGCTAGCAACGAAGTCCTCATTTTATACCCGAACAGCTATTATGTCAAGTGGCTCAATAGCTCGCTCATTCAAGGTGCGTACACATATATATTTAATGAATATTGGAACTTGTTCACAAAAATGACATATAATTTATCATAATGTTTCTTTAACAACCAGGTCTGTGGAATCATGTGTTTCTCTTCTCAAATTTGTCTCTCTTCGTGTTTCTACCATTTGCCTACTTGTTTACTGAGTCTGAAGGTTTTGTTGGCTACAGAAAGGTAGGTTTAAGTGACAAGAAGATTGATTTTTGATAAGAAAAGAATAAATACTGATAAAAACGATTTTTTGATTACAGGGTGTAATGGCCAGAGTTTATGAAACTGTGACAGTTCTTTGTCTATTAGGAACACTTGTATTAGGGATGACGTATGTTTTATCAGCACTTATAGATTACCAAAAATCCAGTCTTCACACATTGCTCAGTAAGTATGGTACATCACCATTTCAAAGATGTAAACACACAAATTCCATTACCCCCTTTTTACTTTACAGATTTATGGAGTTATTATTTACCTTTCCTTTATTCGTGTGTTTCATTTGTTGGAGTTGTTATGTTATTGCGTAAGTACTGAAACCATAATTATTCAAAATTATTTATGCATTTTACTAAAAAAGAACACTTTATGTATTTCTACAGTTTGTACACCAATGGGATTTGTACAATTATTCGGAGTAGTCGGCTCGTTTTTGGTAAAACCACAGTTCCTAAAGAATATAGATGAAGAATTTTTCGCGTATAGATTAGAAGAGGATTGTATTAGAAGAAGGTTAACAATCGGTTATTATTTCATACAGGAAGCTTAATTTGCTCAAGATATTTTATCAAAATATTATTTATGCAGACTGCAACACGCAAAAGCAACGGGAAAATCGTATGTTTCGCCAGTGCCTATGTCTATACCGACCTGCGGCTCGGTACTAGACGACGATGAACTGTTAAACGCGAATCCGAGCCTAATGTGTCTAAAGAATGGTGCTCTTCAGCGTGGATTGGCTCAGCGATTAGAGGACATTGAGAAACGAAGGAAAGTCTTGGATCAACAGAGGCGAACCTGGTGGGTTCGACGTACTTTGCTCTATCCTTTGGCTATGCTAGCACTACTTATGCTTTCCACTGCCACAGCTCTGCTAGCGGTACAAAACACGTTAGAGCTACTTATCGGTATCAAGGCGCTACCTTTAAGTACAAGGGTTCGTATAAAGTGAATGGTATCCTCGACGACGTGGAACAGAAAGTAAAATGATCAAATTAATTTTTCTAGCAATTCACTTTGGGCATCAACTCGTTATCGAAACTCGGCCCGATCGGAGCAGCGCTAGAAGTGGCAGTAATTTTATACTTAGCGGCGACAAGCGCAATAGGTTTGTACACACTTCCCGGTGTTAGAAGCGTTCGACCACGGTTTCATTCCACGCCACTTACCCATCTTATCGCGAATTGTGCCCTTCTTCTCGTACTCAGCTCAGCATTGCCACTGTTATCTCGAATATTAGGTAAATTTACTAACAGATATAAGACATCTTAGATAAACGTGTTAAATAATTTTTTTGAAGATAATGAAAAATGAAAAGATACGATCAAATTTCTGGATTGTGTTTTGCTACAAAAATAGAATTTATACATATGTACGTTTATTTTAGGTATGACGAATTTCGATTTGCTTGGTGATTTCGGGCGTATCGAGTGGCTTGGTAATTTTAAGCTAGTATTATTCTATAATTTAATCTTCGCCACGGCAGCGATCACTTGTTTAGCAACCAAATTCACGGCTACGGTACGCAAAGAAATTTACTCGAGACTAAAGAGCAGTCTAATAGGAATCTTTAGGAGCGAAGGTAAGAAAAGTTTCTTGGGAATGTTTTCTACGAAAGAAGATTAGACTGACTTACTAAGAAAGAGATTTACAATTTAGCGTGAGAAGGTAAAAAATAAAAGAAAACTGAATGATTGTACATATGTTGTGACAATTATATACGGGGTTAATGTAGAAGCGTGTATGCGTGGGAATGTATGGTTAAAGTTCTATTTAGAAATCAGATTCATCAAATAATATTTTAAAAAATTGAATCACACATGGTACACATGAAACACGATAAATAATTGAATGATACTCTATTGAAGAAAAATTAGGAATATGTTTCACAGTTTATGCGTGAGCGTGTGTGCGTATAATTGTATCGATTATTTATTGTATGATTACTATTTTAGTAATCATTTAACGAAAGTATACACACCGATCATGTGTGTTTGTATGAATTGAGAAAGTGCAGCAACTAATTACATACATTTTTTTAAAGTTTATTTCGCAACAGAATTAATAATTAGATGTTCACAGATTTCAACATGTAAAACGCTTCGAAAATTGTTTTTCCGTTAGTGCAAAAATTTTGCAATTAACTTTGCCTAAACAGCAAACAAGGACTTTGATATTTCTATAGAAATTTTTTTATATTTTCATTTGTGAATGAGATACACGGGAAGTGATAGGCAATTTCGTGTGCCTAATTTATTTACTTTAATTGATTAAAGTTGTTAGTAATTTTTACTAGAAATGTATAAGTACGTACGTACGTACAAAAGCTTATAAATATAATTACACGTTCATTGTGGTACATTTTTAATAGTCTTCGTTTTAGTAATGGCGTTCGAATGCATTTTATTCTTCTTATTAAACGACTTTATTAATTATTATCGCAAATCTGTTAAAGGTGTCGAATGTGAATACATTTGTGACGCAAAAAAAATGTAACAATACGCATTTTAAGATGTCTGCAAACTCTACGATGATGACACGCAGAAGATCGTAAAATGTTATCGTCTCGACTGATTTGTCTCTTATGTTAGTTTAATTATTGAATGCTTTAAACGAAGTAAATTATTTATTTAGTCGAAAGATTGAGTCGTCCTTTTGCCTCTTGATTGCGTTTAATATATCCGTAAAACATTTATTTAGCGAGTAAAATATAATATTTTACAACAATATTATGT
This sequence comes from Anthidium xuezhongi, assembly GCA_022405125.1. Classification (NCBI taxonomy): domain Eukaryota; kingdom Metazoa; phylum Arthropoda; class Insecta; order Hymenoptera; family Megachilidae; genus Anthidium; species Anthidium xuezhongi. Next base: position 12,366,371 of record CM039651.1, read on the forward strand.
GATATATATCTCGTCAAGAAGACAATACGATATTGATAGGATACAAAGCAAGTGATATGCTCACTAGTGAATTATTAAAACACATTTAATCGTAACAATATCTCAGGATATAAAAATATCGATTGATATTTGTTAAAATATATTTCCACGTTGTGGATTTGTTTATAATAAAGTGGAATTCTCAATCAAGAATCCCCTGTATACAATAAATAATTATGTGAATAAAAAAATGTGTTAATAAAGATCTATGTTTAGCAGCAGTTATTTGAAAATGGCGCCAGTCATTTGGCCGTAAATAACAAAATTATCATACCAAATACTGTTTTTTTTTATTTTATTTACAAAGTTACTTACACATTTATACTAATTTGGTTGAAACTTAAAGTTAACTATTTATAACAATTATTTATTATTATTCAATGTACAAATTTATTTAATTTAATCATGATTCATCCTTTTTTAATGTATTGTATTTTAAGATATGAACCAGTGATCTTAATCCAACTCCAGGACGTACAATTTTGAAATAACCTGGTTTAGTTAAATCAACTATCGTAGATCCTTCACGTAAATGTTCCGCCGCTTTACCTTGCAAAGTACCATTATAAAATATTCCGCCCAAAAAAGGCCATAAATTTTCGAATTCTGAAGCATATAAACAACTTGGTTTGTTACTTTCGTTAGCGCTTGTTAACGCTAAAGGTCCGATTAATTTTGCAACACAATTTATGAAAGTAAACCTTGGAACTCTTATACCCACGGTATCAAAATCTGGATTAAAAGCAGGATTTAGGGCCGGTGTTCGTTTTAAGATGACTGTATAAGGACCAGGTAATATTGTTGGTAACAACTTGTTTGGTAAATGATCTGTAACTCCCCATGTGCTTATATTTTTGACACTACTAACAGAAATAGATAATGGTTTGTTTTTATCACGTTTTTTAATGTCATATAATTTCTGAATAGACTCATTCCTCGATACAACACCAACAAGACCGTATATGGTATCTGTTGGAATTGCTATAATTGAATCTTCTTTCAACAATGCAACAGCTGTAGCTACACTTCTTCTCCCTATACAGTTCCAATGTTTAGGAGAATCCTTTAACAACTCAATTTCATTGGAAGCTGAATCTATAAGAGTCTTCATCGCACCCAAAGTATTGATGCTCAGCATGCGTTTTCCATCAAGTTGAAAACAAAACTAAATTTTCAAAATAGAAAATCATTATCTTTCTATGACAATCAACTCAATAGCTACCATTAAAATATTACAGATTTGTCAAAATGTACAACACTGAAAGTATTGTGCAAGAAATGTTTTAAACAACTATTTAAATGATTGTCATTTTGAAACAACTGAGTACCTTTAATCGCGCCAATTGTGACCACATTGAGAATTGCAACATTTGTAAAATGTCGTCATAGGCTCGTCGGCAGATCTTGTTTGTATTTGCATAAAGTAAGCTCTAGAATGAGAACACTTCGGACATCGTTCTTCCGTCGAGTCCACGTTCTCCCAAGCTGCGCTTCCACCCAATACGTCGTCCACTTCCTTTAATTTCGGATACGTACGACTGCTTACTTTTCTTACAATATTACATACATACGGGCACGTGTTACACGCAAAACGTAAACCTGCTAAAGCTTCCTCAACCCGTAGCACGTTACCGCAAGTCGGGCAGAACATCAACATCGTGGGAGCATTGATGTAACAGAATCATCAGGGTTGTTGAATTTTCCGCAATTTAATTGATTCATTAAAAATAAGTACTTTAAATACTATAAAATATGATATTTAGCACTATTTTACGTTTAAAGAGCTCAATATACTATAGCTTTCTTTAGAAAAAATCATAATATAGGGGAAGATGCCCCCACCACTTCATTGAATTCAAGTTAGGTTTGAATTAAGTTGAACCTGAAGAACGTTCGATCTAATAAATATTTCAAAGTAAGTTATTTAGATTTATATGGATCAAATGTATATAAAAATATTCTATTATAAATTTTACTTTTATTCATATGTGGATTCGCCCTTTAGCAACATGGCAGCAAAAATGGCTTTGTAAATAAAGCCTTTGGTACTAAAAGTCGAATGTTGTGATTTTATTTAAAGATTTGAATATATATTTTTAATTAATTATTCTTTCTATTGTAATAGAAAATGACATTAGATTGTATTAAGAATTATTAACCGGTATTATAAAAGCAATAACTAACACTTTTGGTGAAAGTACAATATCATGTGTTGTATTTACAACTAAACGTGACGACTTTATAGGTAATATGGTAAGAAATCATAATCTAATTATACAATTATATTGAAATAAACAAGTTTCAAATAATAATTTTAAATGATAATAAATAATTTGGCTTTATTATTTTTTTAGTTATGAACTGCTGGCCTGTCGTATGAAATATCAATCTTCGTCAACCAAAAATAAATACCGCTAATCGAAGAATACATGCGACTATTTTATAATATATAAATTACTTATAGAATTATACTTTTTTTAAGCAACATTACGCATTTCAATATGTTTCAAAGGTATGTACACGGTTTGTTTCAACTATTGTCATTTATATTAATACATTTTGTTATGTTTTAGGTTAAGTTCACATTTGAAATAAATCTATTTGTTGTTTACAGTACAAACATAAATGATTTTTGCATATAATACATTCAATAAATTGTTAATATTAATTCCAAAGTAAAAAATTTATGTTACTCAAGTCTCTGTTATTATTTGCTTATAAAAATAGAATCTTTAAAAAAATACATTACACAAATTTCAGGTGTAAAAGTCTGTGTCTCTCACCGAACATACAGTCAAGATACCAGAGTTTGTTATCAAGGGCTAAAGTAAAGCAAAGAAGAAATTTGTTGTTCGAGGAAGAGAAGAAGAACCAAAGAGCTACCATAGGAAGAATTGAGAAGATAGAAGTCAAATATCAATCTCCAGTGGAAGAAATTGTTCTTATAATGAACAAACATATGTCAACCCCTTCTGACTGTGCAAAACACATTTCTGAGGGTGTGACTAAAGTATCTGCTCTTGCATTGGTGAATGGATCACCGTGGGACATGCAGAAGCCCTTAACATCCAACTGTGAATTAAAATTGTTAAATTTGCTCAGCCCAGAGAATGGAGCAGTGAATACAGCTTTCTGGAGAACTTGTTCGTTCCTGTTGGGTGCTGTTGTAGATTCTGTATTTAAACCGGATGTAAATATTCACTTGCACAGTTTTCCTGTGCCTATTATAAAATCAGGTAGCTTTATGTATGATGTATATTTAGAATTGCCTGATTGGAAGCCCACCAACCAGGAGCTACAGGCATTATCAGCTCAGTATATTAAGTTAGTCAATCAAGAATTACCCATTGAAAGGATAGTAACCACGGAAAATGTTGCACTGAAAATGTTCGAGGATAATCCTTTCAAGTTAGAACAAATACCAAATATTGCAAAGTCTAATCAAAACGAAGTGACGTTGTACCGAGTCGGGGATCATATAGATATTAGTAAAGGACCAATGGTGGGCAACTCTTCGTTGATAGGACGTTGCACAGTAACTGCCGTTCATAAATTAGAAAATAAAGATAATCTTTACAGATTTCAAGGTGTAGCCCTCCCCAGAGGGATCTTTTTGAATCAGTTCGCGTACGGTATATTGCAGAATCGCGCTAAAAAATTAAACACATGGCAAGTTTCGAACAAAATCGAGGAGGACGAGGAGGAGGATCTTAAAGAAATATCGGTTTAAAAATTAAGTTTGACATCTCGAAAGAATAGTTTAAATAAAAATACATACTTCATGTTTTTTATGTTGTAATTCCTTGTTTACCTGTAAATAAAATCAATGTTACCGTCATCATGTGAATGGAACAATAATCGTCCGCTTCGCGTATATTTAAAATAATTTATTATCATTCTATGAGTATCTACTATTAAATCTTTCATTCGCATACAGTTATCGCATTATAAATTAATACAAGATGTGTAAAAAGGTGTATACTTCGAATGTATAAGTGTACGTGTGCGTGTGAGTGTGTTGTAAGCTTATCGTACTTAATATAGGAAGTAATTTACGAATTTTGATATGCGTGTCGCGGGCTACGCAGTTCCCACGCGAATGTGCCGGGTAGTCTGTTGGCCAACGACGCGGGACACGTGATGCTCATCCTGAGGTACAGCTTTTGATTTCTGAACGTTTTCGTCTCGTTGGCGTCGAAATCGTCCGACCTCAAGACCGCCCTGACGGCGAGCGGAGCCAGCTCGGGCGTACACTTGAACTCGACCTCGATAACCAGGTCGAAGGACGGTGGCCTCTGAACGCTACGTTGCTCCGTCTCCACCGTCAGATTCGCGGTGCTGACCGTGTTCAGAAACTTACTCTCGTAAGCGTACTTGTTCATGTTCCCGTAGTAAAAGAACTGACCACCGTATTCTCCGTATCCCGAATAGGTGGAGGCGGGCGGCGGCCTCAACGGAAGCGTCAGTGGTACCTGAAGAACGAATGCGGATGTTGGAATGATGTCTCTGTGTGCTTGACTCTGTTGCGTGTGTACCTGTAACATCAGGTCGTGCTCGTAGTGCATGTTCTCGAAGAGGTGCTCGTTCACGCTGCCCACCAAACGTCGCAGCCTGAGGTACATGAAACGTTGCTCGTCCCGCCACGAGTTCTCCTCTGCGTTCTTCGCCACCTCCAAACAGGTAAACCAAGCATGCTTCATCACGTATCTTAGTTTCATGTTGATGGTGCGTCCTGTGCCTCTTTTGTTCGGTACCGTTTTAAAGCACAACACCTGTCGACCTTCGATGACGCAGTCCAGAACGTCTACGATCTTACAGCCGGAGATTAAAGCTGATCTAGCGACATCGAGAACGGATATTCTGGTAAGATTAAATATAAAGTTAGAGAAGTTGGAGGAGGGTATCGGTGCACCCTGTGGACAGTTGGGTTCTAACAGTACCTAACATGTTTCTGATCGTAAAATAAAAGGGCAAAGGGGTTACTCTATCATTCACTCCTAATTTCAAATATCATTAGAAATGGCATCAGAATCCTTAACATGTCCACCATCATGGATCTGCTGGTACGTATACAAGATACCGCATATCTTCCTAACATCCTGGATTCATTACATTGTACTGTCTCATCCATTCTCCTTGCAGAGTAATTCACCTGTTCACTCTGCGTTCAGAGACCTTTTCGAAAAAGTTCATGAATCTCTTGCACACGGCTATAAAGCAGGCGATGCTCGAGTCAGAAGTACGTGGATTTACGATGGACGTGTGAAATTTGCTGACCCGGCCAAGAAGTTCGTTCAGATTGTCGAGCAAGCTTCCCGCGTAAAAGCAGAGCCTCGGATGCTTCTTCTGCCTTATCGGCGGATGCGTGTACCGCCATGTCACGGCGCGTAACATCTTGTACTGCGCCTTGAGAATTTGCAAAGCGTTCAGGGCTTTGTTACAAGCCAACACTTCTTTGCTTGTCTTCGTGGTGGTCTTCAGGATAGTTTGAATGTGTCTCGTCAAGTTTTCCAGCTTCGAGCCAGCCGCGACGAAGGCACCGTTTAAAACTGTGGCTGCGACCGTTGAGCAGTGTCTGAAAGGATGAATGAGAAATGAGAGGAATATCTTGTGTGATAGGTACGCATTCTAAAACATAGTATTTCTAATGTAAGAAAGCACAGTAGCCCTAAAGCATATGTTTCCAAGGCATAGTAGCCCTAAGTAGTATAAATAGTAGCCATAGTAGCATAGTAGACACTCCAAGATGTAGTAGTCTTAAAGTAACCATTCCAAATTCAGTCTAACCCATAGAAAAACACCTTGTACATTACCTCCATTAACTACTCCTGTTATTCAACAGAATTACCTGGAAACCAAGCGTACAGAGGTGGCCACATCGTGAAGGGGCAACAGTCGTAGTATCATTTCCAACACTTCCGGCGGAAGCGTGTCCAACGCGTAGCTTTGGCTTCGTTCTACGAACGAGATCTTCTCGACGTCTTTCGACGATTTCTCTTGACGTTCCCATCCTGAGGCAGGCAACTTTTGTCGCTTATTCACGTTCATTTAAAATCATTTAGGGAGGATCAGGGGAGACAAAGAGGACTCTCCTTTTCGATCGACGCTTTTTTTCTTTCTCTCTTGTCTTTGAAATTTCACTTTGCGTTTGGATCGTTCAACCACACCTTGTTCATCGCATCGCACTTGTTGCTAAATAAAAATCGTTGCCTTCCAGTATAAAAATTTAATAAAAGTTAAAATGTCAGACAAGGCGAAACAAAACAAGCAACGAATTTCTCTTCGATCTGGCCTTCGATTCTCGTTTCATATACGTGTACAGGGTGTTTCATTACGATAATCTATGGTAAATGTATCAGACATTGTATGGTTGTACTTAGTTTCCATTGATTAAGTTTTAGGAGAAGAATAATTAATAATAATTAATAATAATGATTGCTGTTAAAATTATATATATTATATATTGAAGTTTCTTAAGTGTACAATCCAGTGTCAGTTACAATCAATGTAGTTTGAACTGTACATTTTCAATATTTTCTTTACACTGTGGAATAAAATAATAAGAGGCTTTTACTGAACTCATATTTCAGCAAAATGTTGAACTATAAGCAATAATATTAATTCTTTGATAAACATACAATTGAGTAATTTAACAAAATAATGACAATTCAGATTTATCTGATTACTACTGTATATTATCCATTTTATTGGAATGAAAATGTTCAGAAGCCTCATAACTTTATCCCACAGTGTACATCATCACACAACACTTAATCTCTTTGGTCTGTCCATTACAAAACGACTATAGTCCATCGTTTAATGACGGCCTAGCTTCGCGTTAAAATTTTTCAAACCCTGTTTTCACGAATGATAATTAGAAACTTAGGAACTTAAAAAAGAAACATACAACTAAATGATTGAACTGTTAACACGTTGTCTGATGTGTGACTCACACCATAAACTAAGTATAATCTACTAAACAAAAGAAACATTATAAATAACAGTAACAATTTAAAGTAAGAAAATGATCTTATTTTCATTAAAACAATCAACGTGTTAACTCTTAACTGCTGAGATGGGAGCCTAACACTCTAAGTGCCTCAATGATTTTCCAGGTGGTGAGCCTTGTAATTTTCCAGTCACATATACTGAGGACAGTTTCAGGATCCCTTTGCCAGAAGGTAAGATACCTTTTCAACAAGCCATTGCAGTTGTACCTGTACTAACTCACTCCCATCTTCTCAACAGAAAGAACAAAATTCTCTATGGAAACAAGGAAGTTCCTCAGGCAACATTTCCTACACCCTCTACACCGAGAAATTGACTGGCATCAGGAGCGTGAACTTGGTCTGATCGACTGGCAACTCCTCGGACCCGCAGGGACTGATGCTGTCCAGAAGCGTCTGTATGGCGTTCTGATTCGAAGGATGCTTTCTCTTGGTGTGCTCCCGTCTGTGCTTCAGTTCCTTGAACGTTTTCCCGCACTGTTCGCAGACGTAGGGCCTGGCGGCCTCGTGGGACCTGACATGGCCCTCGTAGTGGCTTTTCCGGACGAATTTCTTGCCGCACTGGCCACAGTCGAACTGAAAACGACCCTCGTGGGCGGCCACGTGCGAGCTGAGCGTCCACTTGGTCTTGAACGTTTTCGAACAGTAGTCGCACCTGATCTTGGACCCTCCGTTACTCTTGTCAGCTTGCGAGGTCCTCCTTGGATTCTTGTTGAGACGTAGCATCTCTTCCAACAGGAAGTCGTCATCCTCGTCCACTTGGTCCTTTCGCGACGCTTCGCTCTTCTCCAGCGCCATCTGCGCCTCCAGCATGGTCGCCGTGTGTTGCTTCATGTGCTCCCGCAGATCCTCCTCGTCCCGGAAACACGTCCCGCAGAGGGTGCACACGTTCTTGCCAGTCAACTGAAGGTATAACAGGTATATTATATTATTAAATGACAAAATGCACTAGTGCTAGTAGTTCTGTTTAGGTTTAGGGTTAAAAGAGCAAAGTAGAATTGTACTGTAATAGAATTACTCTACCACTAGTGTTCTTCTACCATTCATACCTTCTCGTGTGAGTTCATGTGAGCCTTCAGCTTCATCTCACTGGTGTACTTCTTCTTGCAGTACGAGCAACAATAGGATTTGGCGTTGGTCTCGCGCGAGTCATCCGTCCAAGTCGCCTGTTGCCCGTTGGTCGACCCGTTCGCTATACTCTCCCCGCTGTTCTTGTTACTCTGTTTCTCGTAATCGGACAGCTTCTCCTTTCTCATCTCGTGACGAGCTATGTGTCGTTTCAGGTCGTGGGCCCTGGAGAAGGCCCTGCCGTACCTGATGCAGCCAGGATAGGGACAACCCTTGGTCTTGTCGTTTCTTGGACGAGAGGGGACGCTGTTGGTCGACTGCTTGCCATCCTTGTGACAGTCCTTGCAGGATTTCGGGATCTTCTGACTGGTAACAGTGGCCAGCTGAGCAGATAATGGTATCACGATGGAAATCGTCTCGTTGGTTCCTGGATTCACGATGGGACCAACGTGGATCGCAGGTGGCGTCGCCAAGGATATGCCGTTCTCGCTGTTCCTGCTCATCGCGACCTTCTGCAGGATCTCTCGGATACTGAAACCTGTTCCACAAGCAACGAATGTTTCACCCGATTTGCTGGAAATATTTCGTCTGTCAGTTTCGCTGATCCGTCTTTTTACGTCTGTTTGCTTGTCTAGTGAAATGTCAGGGAAATCAAGCGTGAAACGGCGTCGTTACTTAGATGATTAGGTATCTGGTTAACTATGTGGAATTGGAGGTCAGCTTTAGAAAACTAGAAATTTAGCCAATTTTGAAAAATTAGAAATCTTTTAGAAAGGCAGGAATCTGAAATTTTTGGGAAGTTAGAAATTACAGGTAGTTTGAGACTGAAACAGATATTTTTCTAAATTTAGGCAAATTAAAAGTTACAGATAATTTAAGATTATTTATTAGTATGTTATCTTGAAGAATCGACCGTTTCTAAAGATCAGAAATTATCGATCAATTTTTCTAGGAAACTTGGCGCCGGTGATACGATGCAACTGGTATCGATCTACGAATTTACGATGAATCACGAGTCCTAAGCACGGTAGAATGAATCAATATCGTAAAACGTGGCTCTATAGCGACGCAAGAAAGCGTGAAACTGCAGAAGAGAAGACTCGTTGTTGTTATGTTTTTAAATTCCACGTGGAGAACACACGCTCCAGAGAAATATTTACGAAATCGTGTACAGGGTGATTCATGTGTCGTCTTCATTTCAACATCTTTCAAAGTACAAAAATCTGTTTCAAATACTTCAAAACAATTAGTAATTAGTTTAATTTCTCATCTAGGATCAAGTTATACATAACAAAAACATCAGCCATCTTGAATTGATTCCACCCTTAAATCTAATCCTGGTGGATAAAGTAATTCACATATTTGTTCACAAACTTCTGAATATTAGCTCATTAAATATGAAACAATGACAATTTTCAGTTATAAACAAATGTAGTTAAGTAAATAGGTAATAACAAAGGGTTGTATATGAGGATTTAACTTAAACATAAATTGGGTAGAAATAATATTGACATTGTAAACGTAATTGTAATGTGCTGTGCCCACAGAACGCGTTAACAAACATCAGGTACAAATAAAGGTTTTCATCATTTTACAGCCAATTTACTAATGTTCTGTAAATACTACAAATGTTTTCAAATCTTCTCAAAATTGACTGAACAATGGAAACTTCAGTACACTCCTATCATCACGATAAGAGCGTTAGTTTGATGCGTGAACAAACGTGTGAATCACTTGTAGATACCCTTTGCTAGCGTACTGCGTTCTTACTTGGAACAAAGCTTCCCTTTCGTCCCTTCGATCGTCTCTCCCCTTTTCACCGGAAACGTTGCAATGATTCATCCGCCTTCATTCTCCCCTCGCGAAGGCGCAAAGTCGACAAGCGATCCTGCTTCTTTCTTTCACGATTTGTATCCTCGAAAATTATCCTCGAAGCATAGACAGTTGTTGGAAGTCGTTTGCAATGTACTCGATGAACGTCACATGGGCGAGGGGTCGTGTACCGTGCGATTCATTCTTCAGGCTGGTACATCGCCACTTTCTCACCCCACCCGGCGCCGAATTCAGCGAAAAACAACGAGGATTGTTTCGCGGGCTGGGTTTCTACCTTTCTCTGTTCGCGGCTTTCGTTCGCGGACGATCCTCTCCGAAGGAAACGATACGATGTCCCCCCGCGGGACAGACTCGGTCACTTTCCTCGTCACGATGAAAGTGTGCTACTGATCAGGAACGCGCACTCTCCCTGTTCTCATGGACGCGGTGCGGTGGCTAGAACGTTGAAACGGACGCCTCCTCGTGGACTCGCGCATGTCACGTTTACATATAGGCGGTTGTTCTTTCAGCGTGGGTGTTTTAACGAGCTTCTTGTCGCGTTCGTTTTTAGTCTTTTTTTTGTTATAATGCTCGTCCTACGGCTTGATTTTTCTATGGCTTAGGATGAATTGAACGCGAGCTGAGCGCAGGGTAGATTTGGATTAGATTGAGTTAGATAGAGTCAGGAATGAAATAAGTTTGAATCGTTGGGTATTACAGATTTGAATGAAATGAAATTAGATTAATTATTTTAAAAATTGAGTTAAGTTAAGTTAAATGTATTAACTCGATGTCACTTGTAATAGATTATTTTAACATTAAATATTACAAATTTAAATTTAGAACCTAGAATATTTGAATGAAACCGCATCTAAGTGTTCATTTTTAATTAAAGTATAGGTGTGTTTAAGCTACAATGATTTAGATTTATATCCACGTTAATTTCCTGATAAAAGGTTCATAAAAAGTCACACAACGAGGAAACTCGACATAATTCGTTGATTGATTAGAATGGAAAGCGATGCGTGCCCGCAACCCTTCTTATTTTAACAACCCTCCATTATATACCGTCGTATGCGTGCATATACACGTATAAGAGGGTATACATTCGAAACGACGGAAGGGTCAAGTAAAAGGATCCAGAAATTCTAGTCATCTTCGTTCAGTTAACAAATTACAATACAAATATACTTAATTTTATTAAATATTATTACTTCAATTTTTAATATATATTTATTACTTTACATCTTACTCGTTTCTTAAATTTCAGAGCTCGACGTGGCTTCACAGGAACGTCCGATGATCCTTGATGTTAAACGACACACCTTCTACATCCTCCCTTGAGATTACCATGCTTAATTAACTAATGGCATGAATGGATATAATTAACGTCGTCAGCAGAGCGATTTCATACATAGTTGAGAGTAAAGTTACGTCTCTGAAATGTTTCCACTGTACGTTTTTCTATTATGTTCTTCTTTTTTTATAAATCAAGATGCGTAAAATGTTGCAGGCTCAAGAGGAAAATTTCATTTCATTTTTGCACAATTTACGACGGAAATGTTTGTTGAATATTTGGACGAACACGTGCAATGTCAAGCACACCTGTTACACGGTAATGTTACATAGTAGACTTTAATTATTATTAATAATTATTGTAGACTTTAATTAATTGTGTGGAATTTTGTTTTATCAAAGTACAGTCAAATATTTTATATTAAATTCATTGAAATTCCATACAATTAATTACTGTAATTTGTTGTTAATTATCATATAAAGGTTACTCTATTGCAGGTAGGACAAAGGAATTTTTTATACAAAATAACAATGATAAACTCTTTATTAGGTATTGAATATAATTTCAATGGTACAACGGTTTGACTAGCTAAATAACAGCACTAAGGATTTACCAATTAAAGGAAGAATCGTTTCCATGAATAATACAACTTATTCCTGAAAGAAAAAGAAGAATCAATCTACAAGTTACTCTTCACACTTTGATGGCCTTGTAACTTTATAATCCTTTTTTGCATTGAAGAAGGAATTACTTAGAAAGTTTTATAAAATAACTAATTTTCAAACTGCAATCACTATATGACACAGTTAGATTATTAATATTGAATCGTATAAAGCTACAGTGGCCATAAAATGTGTCGAGATCGAAACCCTCTGATCCGGGGCCGAAGCAACAAGCTCCCAGGTAAACGAATAAATGTTTATTGCAAAGAAAGTACAGCTTGATGGTTTAACGAAGATTCGGTCGAACCATGAAGCGTGTCTGCAAACGAAACTCGATCACAGCGTGTGCTTTCGATAGTCTGAGTGGTTCGTATTAAGCTAATTAATGGGATGCTCCTAGGCATCAATTGTGTACACTGTGCCTCCTATTATACCTGCCACAATGCGTTCTACCTGTGCTCTCCGTTAAATCGATATTTCTAATTTCATCGTGCGCCGGGAGAAGATGGAATCGCAACCGTGGGGGTTGCGTAACACGAAGAGGAGGATGCGAAACGCAGTTTCTGTGGATTGTAACGGCGAGGGCTCATTTAAATGCAGATATTTTCCACTACGGGAACAGAAGGAGGATATTCGAAACGGAACGACGCGGATACGTATTCCTTAGCCCCTGGCGAATGGCATTTTTCTATACAACTTGCTTCTGGTATCCTCGACTTCTTGATACGGTTGAGGATACGCATACGTAGCCCTGAGTTTCTGTTTTCAACGCTTGTTCGAATAGTTTGTTTGTATCGTTAAATTGACAACTATATTCTATGCAATTTTTCTTCAAAACTATTCTAATTTTACTGAAAATTATTAGTTTCAAATTTAGTTTGTTATATAAATTATAGGCGTGGGTCCATTGGACTTAATTTTGGCTGGATAAGAGTTAATCATAGGTCACGGTGGTTCTACCAACAAAATTATAAGAATTGCGTATCGCCATCGTCGTTGTGACTGCTCATGATTTTCCTTATCCACTTCACGTAGTACTGTATCCTAGTGTAGACATCCGGGAAGCCTGGTCTGGCGCATCCTGATCCAAAGGAGGTGACTCCTGCCAGTTGCCAGACACCGTCTGCACGACGACATTGCAGTGGTCCTCCTGAATCACCCTGGCAAACCAAGAAAATGAATATCAAATTATTTTGTCTAAAAATTGTGCTGTTTAATTTTAGTGCCAGTATTATATACATTCCATAGATATGGGTCACAATTGATCCAGACTTTGAACCAGGTTTGAGGATTGAATATTGAAAGCTTCTTTATTTAAAAAGAATTTAATTAATCCTTAATATTGGAACCGCAGTATGAGGTATATTAAAATACTTGTTAAATATTTAACATAAAAATCAATCTTATAAGTAACGGATTTATCACTCCAGTCTGACCCAATCTTATTTATAGTTGCTGAAATCTATTACCCAGAAAATGCAAAAGCTCTAATCTAGTTGAGTGGATTCTGATGATCACCGGACGCCATTTTATATCTGGTAATATACTCTGAACTTTGAATTGCTTCATTTAATTATTTACACTCGAAGTATTGGATCTTATATAGATCTTAATTTTATGCAATTAAATATTTTTATGATACTTCACCAGGGTTTCTTACCACGCAACTTCCGGAAGAGCCATCGGTGTGACCAGCACAAAGATGGCCGCTTCGAAGCGGTACTGATTTCCCATAAGCTTGTGTGCATTTTTCGAGATCGAGCAAAGGCACCGAGGCTTCCAGAAGCGAGGTCGAAAGCGATTGCGTGGGTCCGTAACGACCCCAACCGGAAGCTATGCATTGCCCTTTCGAAAGCTCCTCCTCCGGGTCTGGCAAGCAAATGGTTCGTACTACCTTTGATAAGGGAGCTGGCCTGGCGAGTTTCATCAAAGCTGCAAATTATAATCACCTATATTTTTAATTAATAATCAATTAATGAAAGTAAGCACAGTTTTCACAAAATCTTTACTTGCTTCAGAATAATTTAATATCATTAAGTAACTATTTTTAAATTTTGAGAAAAGTTCAAAACTTTTTAGATGGATTAATTATGAATAATTGTGTACCGATGTCGTGCATGTAATTATTGAATCTTTCATGGAGGATTATTCGTTCAACAGGTAACCTGGCAGAGCCTCTTCCGCCGGAATCCAATTCCCATTCTCCTACAACTGCTGTCCATAAGGCACCAATTGGCAAGTTAAAAAGTTCACTGTGAATGGAAATGGAACATTTCAATGACGCTTCTGACAATCGGCTGGACGTGAAATCAGTCAAAATAATATTAATGGTGATATTATTACTAACTTATTTATGGAGTACCTATGAGAGATTAATCAAACCTCTAACAATTGAAGAGAAAGAAGGCGGATGCAAAGTGACAAAGGTTTGATGTTTCTTTTAATCATATTACGAAGCTTGCACCGGCTGAATGAAAAATGAAACTCACTTATGAATGCAATGAGCTGCAGTGACGACCCAGCTAGGTTCAATGAGAACACCACCGCACCAGTGGCCGATAAATCCCAGCTTCGGATGGAGCAACTGAAGTGAAACTTGCCAGGGCCAGGACCCCCTTTTGCTCGGTTTCCCATTGAATATTCGACCGGTCGTAACCGCCACGGTTTTTCTTCCATCGTGGGTAGAATTAGCCTTGCTTCCTTCCAATGGCACGTCTCGTGGTTGCCTGTGCGTTACTGCTGGACATCCGCAGGCTGTTATTACAAAAACTCCAGTTTCCCACCTAGTTGTTCTTGTTTTCATTAATAATCGAGCCAATTTCAACAATCCAACAATCTTATAAACAATTTGATTGCTTAACAGTTAAGCCTACGTCTGGATTAATACATATTTCCAGTTCAAGGGTTGATACATATTAAAATAATTTTAGAAAAATATTAGAACCGTCTAATAACGAAACAAATTTCTCTTCAGATTCAATTGATTCGCACACCTGTCCAGAAGACAAACAGTAACACATACCGGAATGGTCCTCGCCGACGATCCTCAGCATCGCCCAGTTCACCTCCGCAAGAACGAGAAGAATAATCGCCAGTTCGCCACGAAGATTCATTGCCATTGAACTGGACACAACCCTTAATCGTTCATACACGTCACTATATCCCACTTATCATGTTCAACGAATCAAACTTCTCAACGTCCGTCAATTCTATCAATCTTTTATTTCTTCACTTTTTCTGATCATCGTCGAACAATTACACACATACTGATAAGAATTGGAGAACGCAATTCTTCTATGTTCTTTTTTCTTTTTTTATAAAGGTACACGACGGAAAAATATTTTGTAGCCGATGGAAGAAGAGACGAAGAGGAGGCTGACGAGTAATCCTCGCACACGGCATCGAACGAGTAAATCCTTCGAAGGAACCCCAGAAGAAAGTGATCGTTGACGATTGCCATCGAAGAAGGGGAATACAGTCAGGATCGAAACGAACGAATGGAAACTGGCAGCTCTTAAAACGGACGAATATCGCTCTCACTAACGAAAGTTACTCTCGGCGAGCTGGTATGCTTCTTCCTTACCCGTGCTCGTCTTTCGTGCCGATTAGAAACCTTCCTTTTGTTCTTCGCGTACATATATATTTTTTTTGTAGGCGTTGAACTAATTTCCTTAAGGTGGAGAAATTTTATATTGCTGAAATTGAAAAGGAAATTTGGACGAAGAAGAAAGTTCGGGGCCTTTTTACGAATTATCTTTGCTGAAATGATTAATGGATAGGTTCACAACCAACATGACGACCTACTCAAGGAACCCTAGTTTTGATTGGAACTTGAATATTCATCAGTTTTCAAGATTTAAATATATAAGAAGGTATTAGTCTATTATTTATTAGTCTATTATTGTATCTTTCGAATGTAGAAATTCAGTTCACAGGAGATGGTCTCCTTGCATTCTTTACGGAGATAATTATACGAAACGAACGTATAATCAGTTACGAATCATTCGGTCGTAGTTTCTCGCAATTATGCATCAGTGGGGCACTAAAACAAGGTACAGGATTCTTTTTGTCCAACTGTGAATCACTTAATACAGTAGCTAATCGTTTTCTGGAGAGATTCATTCTCGTCGAGAAACATAAACGCATGTACAAGTCGTCAATTTCACTGGTACGTTGAGGATGTCAGTGATGCTGAACGATACACCTGTACAGGATCTTTCAAATGAGATGTTATCATTTTTTAATAGAGTTGTTTCTTCATTTCAGCAAAACAAGAGAGTTGAGAATTTTAAGAATGGACCGACTCTCGTCGCCGACTCTCCGGACGGATCCTTGGTGCCTATAGGAAAGTATACTGTTAAAATTAAAATTATAGAAAAATTTCCAAGTCCCCATGCTTCAACAATTATAAAATTGAGAATTTTTAATTTCAGAGAAGAGCTTAAGCTCATAAGTCACTGACTCTCTGGACCAATCCTTGGTACTTGCAGTAAATCAAGGAAATAGGACTTTGAAAGGACCTGTACAACTACTCTTATCCAGGCCATTCAATCGCAAGGAAAGTGAGGAGGAATGCAAGGTATGGTCGAGATAATTATGTTTAAGTTTAACACGTTCAGTTCGCTCTGTTTTGTATTCATTACCAAGATTGATGTGGACTTTTTAATTGTCAAGAGAAACGAGCCTGTTCTGAACACGACTGTCCACGCTGAATATCAATTTAAAAAGTCGCTATTAAACAGTTGAAAGTTAGGATGCAATTAAGTCGAAGCCTGTTTCTTTTGTGTTTAAATTGTTACTTCGTTATTAGCATCGTCTCAGACCCAATTTTATTATTTAAGATATTATCGATCGATCTTAATTATGAAAGTGAAAGTAACAAACGAGACGAAAGCGGTCTCTTTTCTTTTGTTTTAAATAATTGAAAAGTTTCTTGTTCAGTAAGCAGATAGAATCTCTTCGTTTAGAAAACTGGGACGAGATTCTTCAAGTTCTTAAATTAAACGAAGGTGTCAGGATCAATTATTTATTAAATAACACAACACCGTTTGTCTGAGCTACTATTTTTAATGATAAAAAATAAATATACAATCATATATGTAGATGATTTTAAAACGTCGTTCTTTCGTTCATATATTAAAATTTCTTTAACGTTACAGATGCATCATACACGGTACGTGCTGTAATTTTAATATTGAACAAGGATGCTGCCAAGAATTAATGCTGCCGGTTAGTGCAAAATTCTAGTTCATGTACGGCGTAACAATGCATGAAAAATGTTGAGCAACTCGATCGTACCTTTAGCGCTCGCAGGTACAATCTAAGGATTATTACAATTCAAACAACACTGATTTTAACATCTGATAATCATCCATTCAGAATACATTTCATGGAAGAAATATAGCGAAACACGTATATCTTTTATTTCAAAGTTTATCTCTAAAAGACAATTTTATACTCAAAATTACGTGGAAACTTCCATTTTTAAATTCCCAATTTCCGATCCGAGAGATTATTTTCTAATCTCGCTATATTTCTTCCGTTCGATACACATTCATCGATCATACTTTTATCTATTAAAACGTTCGAAGCATAGCTAACGATAAAATTCTGAGATAGTTTGCGTGGAAGGAATGGAAACTGTATTTGAAAGGATTTGTTCTTAAACGAATCGTTTCCATTAAAACGGTTTAAGCTTACATGAAGCGTTTGATGTGACACGCGCAAGATTTATCGACGGCAGATCGCATCGTTCGTTGCTCGATCATTCTGATTATCGATCGTTTTACGTAAGGCTTGATTTACACGATAGCACCCTTTTCATTTTACGTCATTCTTCATAGATATCGTTGATTAACGTCGAAAAATCCGTTCATCTAATTACACGCAACATAATAATGTTGCATGTAGGATAATTAATAATACTAAGAACAACGACACTGTAACCACCAAGCAAAAATTAAACTTCGAATTTAAGGTAAGCCTCCATTGCACTCTACTGATACAAGCAAAAAATGGAAGTCTATTATTTTCAAAGAAATTAACTAACGCGCGATCGTATTGCCAAATTTAAAAGCAATTCTAAGCAAAGATCAATAAAACTGCTCTTTTTTTTTTCTTTTGAGAAAAAAGAACAACTTTCTTCGGTGATTCAGCAACAGATCCGGCAAATCGATATTTTTCGATAAGTTCAACTGTTGTATATATTAGATTTACATTGTATGTATAATTCATCGTA
The DNA here is from genome assembly GCA_022405125.1 of Anthidium xuezhongi. Classification (NCBI taxonomy): domain Eukaryota; kingdom Metazoa; phylum Arthropoda; class Insecta; order Hymenoptera; family Megachilidae; genus Anthidium; species Anthidium xuezhongi. The sequence continues at coordinate 12,384,494 of CM039651.1, forward strand.
CGCTCGTCTATTTACTGATTGTTTTTTTAGACTAAAATAAGTAAACAAGCGTTGTTTCTTGTGATACAGTCTTAAATTTGCTTTGCCTCTTTCACTTCTTTTTTTTCCTTCGTAAAATTTTACTAACTATACACATTTTTATACAGTTAGGCATTGGTTTATTTTCTTTTTTTTTTTACTTTTTTTTTTTGTTTTAGACGCAAATATTAAACATCTCGCTCATAGTTACATATCATAGATACTAACACGGATTGGCTTTCGTTTCTTAGAACGTAATATCCGCGTGATATGGTTCGCTTTTCCTTCTTTTTTTTTTGTTTTAAGTGGTCCGTAAATTCTGTGTTCGACGCAGCAGAAAGTGCGTGATAAGGCCCTAAATGTATGTCAAAAAATTCATAAAAATGTTCGGCAGTAACGATGATAGACGCGTGCGAATCGTTCGATAAGATCTTTCATATCGGACGGTTGCGCGCAGACTGAACGCGCCAACCGGAATCACCCGAATGAAGTTCGTATTTAAATAGTTTCCCCCACCTTGATCTCCGTTACTCATTTCGTTAAGATATTATACGTGTAACAAATAACAAACACAGAGAAAGAAAGCGCATTTTCGAAAATTAATATTCATAAAAGAAAACTCTAATGTTTGTAAAATTTGTTAAAAGAGACAACGCGATTTCTTTCTCTGTGCCATTCAAATACGAATAGTTTCCCGCGGTAATCTTATTAGTCTCTGTTGCTTAGCAACGGCGAAAATGGTGGGAGTAAAGTCAGTTGAATTTCTTCACCCCTTGACAGTACTAACGCGGATGTCAATGTATATGCATAAATTATTTTTTTTTAACGTGTATACATTTATAAAAAGGAAATCTTGTGTGATATGACGTTACCTAAAATACTTCGGCGATCGTTTTTTTACTTTTCTTTCGTGCGTGTAATCGTTGCAGTATGTGTTACAATAATAAACCTATTGGAGGACGGCTTTTTCTTCGTTAGCAATTGTTAAACGAAACACCTGTCGTGGCGGTGAGGTAAAGTACCAACTTTTAATATAATTGTCAGCAAAACGCCTACTGAATACGATCGTTCTTCTATTTTCAATCGAAACGTTATTCGCACGTGTCTAAAAGATAATAAAGCGGCGTTGATTACATCACATTTACAATATACTCGTTGGAAAATTATTTACACTAAAAGTCGATCTCTCGTGTAGTGTGTCTCTAAATTTACCAAAATGAAATCGCACCTAAAGCCAGTACACAGTTCTGCAGATTCACATATTTCGCTTTTTTTATATTGTAAGTACTTGAAATCTGATTCAGTACGCGTCTCTTTGATCGTTTTCAGTTTACATATCTGATGCGGACAAACCTTTTCCAACGCCTCGAAAATTTAAAAAATTTCATTAACCGAGTTTCACCTAATTTTTTCGATTGAAATTTTGAACGTAAATCAGTATATTTCCGATATACTCTCAATGGAAATTTTCCTGCATACGGATAGCTTTCTAAAAAACGTTAAGTATCTTGGAAAGAAGAAAAAGAAAAATCTAACTGTTAAAACTAGGTGAAACTGCAATATCAATCTGCGTATTTCGTCATCGTTGAAAACATGTTTGATTTCACCGTTTTAAACGAAATACGCATGCGTATTCGTACATTTACATAAACGAGAAATATATTCTTTTGAACGAACGGAAGATTAAAATGTAAATCAAATGGTCCCATTAAATGGAACGAAAAACTTAGCTTTATAATAAAAAAAATTTTGCTTCGATAAATAACTATAAAAGATTCGTTTGTGCATACAAATTGAAGAATACACGATTTAAAAAATGGAAGGAACTTGGCTTGTCAGTGCATTAAATACGCTTCACAAATATGGCGGCAACGCATTCGAATTTAAAACATTCTTAAATGTCTCGATTGAAATTTCATCATTGCAATTTCGTAATAGGGACGTATATACATATTTCGAATCGATTTGTATGTTCAAAAGAGAATTAACTAATAATTTTCAGCTACGCATGTATAATACAATTCAAATATTCAAACGACGAATAGTAGAACACAATATAGTTCAACAATTAAGACTAAGTAATGTAATTAACAAAGATGTGACTGACTATTCCATTGTGATAATCATCACAATTGCGAAGTTTGAATATTTGAACCATTTATTAAGATAAATATAATTTTAAACAATAAATATTGTAATTATTCTAAAAAATAGTTATTTTGATATTCAAAGTAACTGTTATCAGTTACAATAATTGATTCAATTGTATGTACATTGTAACATCTGGTGTGTTACAACTTATTATGCACATAAATATTGATATATAATAACTGTTAATGTCATTGGTAGCAATAATCGCATACAGACATGATATAATGCACAATATATAAGATAAAAAATACTCTGAATAAAACCAAAAGGATAATATAATTAAAAACGTTCGATTCAACGAACAAGCTTAAGTAATTGATAAAATTTGACTACTTGTACGTCGCAACAAATATCCTTTACGTACTGGCTAATAATTAGATTATATACACCAAAATTCTAGCTACAATTGGGTACCATAAATATTCTAGTAGGAATCTAATAAAATTTAAAATATATTGATAGCTTGTTAAAGCTGATAATTAAAAAATAAATTACAAATACAATAAAATAGATATTAAGTGACATTAAGTATTATATATCTTTAGAGTATTCAAATGCAAAATTGTAAGAACTAAATATTTTATCAATGATTGTACGCTATATTAATAAATACTTAAAAAGTTGTATACAACATATTTAAAAAGTGAGAATGCAATTATAAACTGCTAGTTAATGTACATCATCTGAATATTTGAATCAAATCCCAATAAGAGCAAGCTTGAGCATCTCAATATTTGTATATACATATATATTTATGTGCATATGTACAAATATGCTAAGTACTTCATGATAAATAAATTAGATTATTCACAATATTGTAATAAAAAAGACAATCTTTAAATCTGAACTCAACAGTACTTGTGCTTTAAAAATGCCTTCAGAGAAAAAATGCATTTTGTTAACAAATTGACTGCCATGGAGGTCACCAATGATTGATATCTTAAATTTCATATAGTTGAATAATCAGTCAAATAAAGAAGTACACAAACTTTAAGTAGAACTGGCAGTCGTGTTAAAATCTTACTGCAAGATTAAAAAAAATTGATACAAGTCAAAAATACATATGACAGTATAGTATCAAACTGCTTTCCCTAAGGACAATGGCAATGTAAGTCGAAAGTTACTACACATTCTGCCTATGCACAGTAATTATCCATTTTTACTAAATTAACTAACACGCTTTGAAATAATTACTGAACTCGTCACGTTTAACCTAATCCAGATCTAACCTAGGCATAGTATATGGTAACTTTCTAGTATCATGGCGAGTGGTGTGAGTATCTTCCCCTAAGGCGCCAGTTCCCTGTATGGTAACTTTCTAATACTATAACAACTAGTGAGGTTACTTCCCTCACATGGCGCCATTTTCCCTAAGGAAGCCTATGGTACTGTAACTCAACCAGCGTATTCGACTTGCTCAGTTACGTTGAGTCAGATAAATTTACAAAGTCTACCTTGAAGTTTATCGATACTTAGCACATGGTCTCCGAGGCTGGAGCAGGTACGGTGCTCAAATTCTTGTCGTTGGGATCAGAGCTCTCAGAGTCTCGTATCGGTGGCCTTGAGAGAGTCTGCTCGATTTCTCTGGTCACACTGATAGTAGGCGGAGGTCTTCGAGACTCTTCGTCGATAGCAGAGGCTCTGCGAAGCTGGTGTCTGTGCTCGTTTGATATGAAAAATGGAGCTGCGCCTGCATCATCCTGTGCCTGTAAAGATTCCTCGTCGTCTCCAATGTACCTCCTCTGTATCAGATCCTCCATCTGTTGGTAATCGCATTCCTCAGCGTCTCGCAGGTGTTCGTTTTCAATCTGCCAAGCCATCTCCGGGTTGGACATCTCTGACAAGTTCCTAACCCTCGAGGGTGGTGGAGAGATGGGTGGTGTTCGAGGTGGACTCAGAAGACCACAGTAGCTCTCTAATTCATCCGTGATGCTGGTGTACTCGGCACGCATAGCCAACAGAATGGATCTCTGGGTACTGCCTCCTGAGGACACCGAGGGAATCACCGCGACCCGTGGTTCTGCCCAGGTTACTCCTCTCGACACTCCAGAGGGCAGAATCATCACGTCGTCGGACTCTGAGCGCGTCCTGCTGCTCTGTCTGGTGGGACGCTCTGAAGAATCTTGTCTGATAGGGTCAGATGTCGGTGCCTCGCTGCTCGCCTCTCTGCTTGGCTCTTTGCTCGTCGCGTCCTTGCTCGTCTCCCTGCTCAGTTCCCTGCTCGTCTGCCTGCTCGGATCCGTGCTCAGCTCTCTGCTGCTCGGTTCTCCACTCGCCTCCTTGCTGTCCGACTGAGAGTCCTTCTTTAAGGTGTCTCCTTCGACATCACCTTTGCTCACTTCGGTCTCCTGGCTCGTCGTTGTCTTCAGATCGTCTTGAACAGTATGTCCGTCACCGCTTACCGAGGAGTCGTTTCTACTGAGGTTTTCACGGGACGTGACCGTTTCCGAATGCTTCAACATATCGTCGTCTAGTTGTTGACCTAAACTGAGAAACGTACCATCGGTCATCGACCGCACAAGCCTTTTGCGCTTAGCCGCGATGGTCGGTAACTGCGTGTGAGAGTCCGTCTCCGAGAGAACCTCCGAACGCTCTGATATTCTACGCTGACGACCCTCCAGCTCGAATCCAGCCAAGCCTTCCATGTTGGGCATATGCGTTGCCATGAATCGATGAATGACTCCCAGATGCGCCAATGTTTGCTCGTTTAATTCTTCCAACTTACGGATGCGGAATTCTACTGCCTGTAATGGAAGAGGAGGAATTCTACTGCCTGTAATAGGAAAATCTATCGTGATAACATACTTGAATAGACGATATACTACTACCTGAAGCGAAGCGTTTTGGGTATTCTCCTTTTTGTCAATGTCCTCGATCTTCTGATGCATATTCTCCACCCTCTCAGTCGTGACCTTGATACGCTCCTCCGTGGACATTTGCAACTTCAACTCCTGCTCGCGGAAGTATCCCTCGACACAATCCTCCTCGAAATCATACAGACGCTCCATGTCGTCCGCCTCTAGGAACAACTTGAGCCCGTTGTCGTACGTTTCACCGGTACTCGTTTTCCCTTGTGTCACATATCGCAGCAAATATTTCACCAGCAGATATATGTGACAAACTACAATGAGCGGGGGAGGTAAAACTGGTTTCTGTTCGTACTCCATAACGACAGTAAAACGTTGGAACATCCAAACTTGGTGCGCCACTGCGTTTACCTCATTGAAAATGTTATTGAAAACCGCGATCAAAAGGTTTATCAGCAATATGTTTGCGACTAATAGATAAATAGACATTACGAAAGGTGTGATCCAGCGCCCTGGCAGGCAGGGAATCATTCCTGGCTCGTCTCCGCAATCGGGGTCTATGTTGTCCGCATATACTTCCCCGTACAACATAAAATAGGGCTCCATGAATATCTGTACAACAAACAACGATATAAACATCCTTCAAATAAATAAATATCAATACAAAATTATACAAGATATACGTACATCTCGAATGATTCTCAGTTTGGGTTCAGCATTGGGATTCAATATAGCTTGTCGAGTGACCCCAAAACTCATTAACACGACAGTCAAAAGCACCACAAAGTATATCATATTTTTCACCATTTTTCCCATCATAGTGACCAACGGACCTGAAGCAACAAATGAACAATTCATTCATCCACTGTACGTGTATTTAGTTATCCTTGAATTTGGTGACATGACGTACCAAAGTACTTATTTACACCGAGGATATTTAATATCCTCAGATACCAATAAATACAATCAACACAGTAAATGACACGACCAACGTCAAGAGTAGAATGCCGTAAACGTAAGGCCAGACCAATTTGAAAAAAAATGATAGCTGCCGCATCACAGGGATTCCACATATTCCATGCCCATACACTGAATTTATGCGAAAGAGTGGCCGGCTCTGAAGTGGCAATTTCCCTCACTTTCTCGCATCCTAATGTGCAAATGTATGCTATCGCATAGATCTCTGCCAATGACGGATGATCATCCATGTGTATGAGAATGCAATATGAAAATAGAACCAAAAAAATAATATATGCTATCTGCAACCCAAAAAAATACATTTAATGTTCAATGATGTTTCGTTCAGACGCAACCGTTCTCTGTGTACTTATGGAACTTACAGCATTCGCCCAGAATTTTGTAATCGGAGCCGTGTAAAATTCGTACAATTTTCTCTTCAGCCTCAGCGGCCTGCTATTCTTGATGTCATAGTAATCAGAGTGTATACCATAAGCACGATGAATCACATCATCATTGTCCGTCAACACTTTACCATTCTCTTGGACAATTGTCTCCTTTGCTACAGTTGTTGTGTGCTCATTGCTGATTAAAGCCTATACGAAGAAAGAAAAGAAAAAAAAAGGATATTCCAATTTAATGTATACAGACTGCTTTCGTATAAGAGTACAGGACATTAACACACAAATAACAGGAGTCTCTCAAATGTATTGATAATTGCCTTCGCTAATTATTAGTCATTCTCAGAAACCATTTACAGTACAAATGTCGCTAACAAATCAGTGAAAGAAAGTAACTGAAACGGAATTTGGTACACAGTGGGTAGGAAGCGTACACTGAAACAAAAATATCTCTGTAGGCATTCTAAGACATTGTAAAAGAACAGTAAAGGGTACATAACACACAGTAATTTCATCATTGTTACTCTGTACGGTCACATAGAACTGTGAAGTAAAATGAACTTTCTAACAGATATTTCATTACCATGAAGGGTTACTTGGAATACCATAAAGCATTTTAATGTGAGGGATGTTATATTAAGAGGGCTAAACAATGTAATGATGTAAATGATAATAAGCATTAATGATTATATATACATTTTTCTTTTGACAAATTTAAAGTAAACCAACAAATACTTTTTCCCACCTATTAAATTAATTGAAATTGCATTGAAGCTATAAAAATGAAATACTAATGAAAATAGAAAGCTATGAACAGAGTGCAATTTGTGTTAAGTGTTATGGCCGTGTGTGAAATAAAATAGTTAGTGCAATTCATTAATAATAGTACAGGGAAAGTGGAGATTTGAGATAATTTTTTACAGGACAGATCCTCTGCTTCGCTTCAATCTTTCAATTATCTCTTGGAATTGTTCAAAGTGCAAGGTTTTATACTTTGAGGTGTCAAGTAAAAAATATTAAAAATAAATGATCAAAACGACTGACAATGGGTAGGGAGGACTTTGAACGCGATAGAAAATATCGGTATGCCATTAATTTCCACAGATCAGAAATGAAGTATTTTCAAGATTTTACTTTCTAGTATAAATAAATAAAATTTCTGTTGTGTAAATACTTACAATACTATGAATAATAATACTGTCAATGTTTACTTAAATTAGTATCGACACTACAAATATTAACATTATAAATATTTATTTAAAGTAAATAGGTAGTAAAACAAAAAAAAAAAGACTACAATAGTTCAACTGTGAGCATTAATGGAGTTAATAGCACAGGAACAGTATACCGATATTTTGGGCAGTAATTAATCTGACATCAACAATTCTGATATATTAGTATTTATAATATAGGACGATTCTTTGACAGTAGAAACGTTATAGTTATCATCCTCACCGGTACGGTTTCCGATATCGAATAAATAGAAGTTTTCCTTGATGATAACTAATAACATAAGAAAGATAGTTGAAAAGTGCACCGGAAAGGTGTGAATTGATTGGTCATAGAGTTCATTGCATTTCAGGCCATTATAGATTATACCTTAGCGCCTTGTTGGCTGCTGGATTTGTTGCGTACACTCAGGCTCCTGCGATGACGTTTCTAAAAAACAATTCATACGCATACCCACATAGTCTATGAGTCACAAAAAAAACAACATTTCAGATACCACTAAAAAAAAAACAATGATCCATATGTTCACAATACTATTTGCTATGTATATATTGCCCTCCTGAACAAGATATTTAAATATACATATTTAAACCACAAAAAGCGATAACATTGTATCTTGTACCATCACATGTGCAAAAATTAAAACATTATTCTTTGGACGTATGATTACATACGTTGATAAAAATTCATGTTTCATTCAGAGTACTCAAAAAACAAGCGCACAAGCAGTCTGCAAAGTATGTGGTTTATTGTACGAATAGAACCTACATGCGTATACGTTTTCATAGAATATTTCCAACTACAGTTCAAAACCAGCAACCATATGTACCAACTGTGCTACTGAAAGCTATTCTTATGAATAAAATGCATTCTAATTATTATAGCAATTATATTGATGTATACTTAAATATTTGATACGGATTCAACTTATTTATCATTTTCTTTTTAAGTTACACATAATGAAAATTCTAATTGATCTGTATCATGAATGGACGAGATTCGAGAACGTTATTACAACATAACAAAGCCGTGATTAATCACTATGTTCAAAAATAAATTAATAACTGCAGCATGGAATGTGTAATGATGAATTCTTGTGCAACGCAGTGATAGCCCGTATTAATTAATATAAATCACCACACTCTACATCCTTTGTAATAATTATTCTTCCTTTACTAGTAAGTCGTACCAATACTGACCACAGAAATTAGTCAACACTAGACATTTAATTAATGTTTAGCTTCCAATGAAAATAATTCTCAAGTTACTTAATATCTTTCATCATGATTTAATTGGGAAAGAAACCATTACCTCGACATCTGGACCAGTTGGAACGCCATGCTCCGAATCGCTATCTTCTTTCTCGTCTTCAAGAGCGATTAAGTGTTCTTCTTGAGTTTGAGGCATCAATTGTAATTCTTCGCGGCTCTTGAACTCCAAACGCGCTATGTAAAAGGGACAGACTAATCCAAGCACAACCTAAATGTAAAAAGGAACGTTACAATTATGAAGAACACAAATCCAGATCAATTGTTAAGTGGATCAAATGTGTGCAGTATAATTACCTTCAGATTTGTATTCTTCCTCGTGCGGAGACCACCCATCCACAGATCAGCTAGAATGATCTGACTGCAAGGATGTGCCAGAAGTGGACGATGATTGGCTGTGACCGCTAACGAGAGACAGGTCTGACCAGACCAGTTTTGTAGTTCAGAAGTTAATAATTGTTGAGTCTGGTCGTCGTCTTGACGGTAACAATAATCCAGCAATTCCAAGGCTGTAAAAAAAAATATATTATAACAAGCTATAAAATAAGCTGAAGTACCCAATTATTGGCTCCGGCTAATATTAATTTTTAGCAATTTTAAATTATTTTCTATAAAAACTTTGTACCGATGTTCTCGAATTCTTTCCCGTAGCTTCGCAGCTCATCGTACACTTCCGTTTCGAGGTCGTCCTCTGCAGCCTCGTGCGCCATCGCTTTGTACAGCTTAAGGGCGACCAGTGCCTTGGCTAAAGCCTCTTCGCCGTGTTGCCACATCAGCAGGGCCATTTGCTGGCGTTTTGTTAACACGGCCCAAATAAGCAGCTCGTTGAAAGGGTAATCAAACAGCGGCGTGTCGCGATTAGCAGGCAATGTTTCGGCGAGCAGGCTCATCGTTAAGCTATCCTGTTTGCTACCAGAGCCTGAATAATAGCGGGCACTGGTGCTCAGGACGCAGCTGTTTCGGTGCATGTGCTGCGGCTGTCCTCCGGATCTCTTCATCACTTTGGTGTAGATCACTCGGAACCTTCTGCGAGTGTACTGGGAGCGATACGCGCCGCCCATTAGTTTGTTTATCACGAGGCCGATGTCATGCAGGGTGTACATGTAGCCGCGGGGGATGTTCGGTCGTACGTCGCGGAGAATGTAGCCCAGTGTGTTCGAAGGACCTTCTTTCTAAGAGATTAATAAAAAGAAGAACTTTATTATTGCGGCAGTAGTAACAGAAACATATTTCGTATTAACCCTCGCAGTGTGCGGGAGTCCTTCTTACTTAACCGACAGTTACTTGTGTTAGTAGCAGAATTACCGACCGTACTTCGAGGGTTACTCTACTATAGTGATATCAAAGCACTCACAGTATTGTATAATTCTTCAAGACGCGGAATCGACAAGAATTTACGCATAGATACTCCATTCTCTAAGAGAAGCTTCACGAAATCGATTCTATCGTGTTGCAAAGCCTGCATCATCGCTTGATCCAAAGCGCCTGCTGGCCAATTTTGTCCGTAAACGAATATCTCGCTACGTGCTATGTCTACTCTGTTCCAAATTAAAGACAGAGACAATTGTTCAGCCGGAGACAATTGTTTGGATTTGAACAGGGCTGTTAGTATCGTTTGATCGAGCTCCTGGGGACGATCCTGAGTTATTCTAAATACTGTGATCTACAATTGCAATTTTTATATAAGACAGAAATATGAATGACGTTTAGAATTTATGGCAAATTATTTAAATATTTACCAAGTGCTTCTTGCGCGTACACTGTAAAAGTTCAGAGTACAATTGCAATGCTTGTTCAGCGGTTACTTTAAAGGTGCGCTTGATTGTATCTAAGAGATGTTCTCTCATACTCTCTAATGGTCCCTCGTTTTCGCCGTTTTCTCCTTCTCCTTCGGATGCATATCTGAATACATTTTTATTATCAGTTTGCATTAAAATACAGTGGTTTAACAGAAAGTAACAAAATGGTTATGAAATAATAATTAAGTTATTACTTGTGCATAAAAGCGATAAGATCAGCAGCTCGACCTGAACCATCGCAAACGACTACAGGAACTGGAGGAACATCCGTGACGTACTCTAAAACTGAACGAATCGTGTTTGTTCCTCCCTCGATCACCAAGGCTACGACAGGAATACTGCTATGTGTATCTGTAATAAAAGAATTGATGAATTACACAAAAATTATTAAACAGTAATCATTGATACTTACATGGTTGTAACTTCAGATTGGAAATGTATTTCTCTAATCTCCTACGCAACACGATCTCCGCACCGTATCGTCCACCAGTACCATTATCCACCAATAAAAAATATGCATGACGATTGTTCAAAACCGCGTACTTAGACCTATACAATTGTGATAGATATAAAACGTTTGCAATGGATTACATGTTGAGAAAAGATTGAAAATACTACCATGGAGACGATAGACATTCGTAAGGTACTTCACCCCCCCGGGTCACAAGTTCGTGGCTCCTGTCTAAAATTCCCCATGGTGCTATACCTATGCTCACAACGCGGCCCTGCCTCTGAGATCTTTCCAACAACAATGCATCTCCTACTTGTCTTGTGATACCTAAAAAATTTAAACAGTAAGATGAAAAATTGTGTAATTTCTTTATTTTATCAAGCATTCATTTCAGTCCACCTGTATTGGTTCCTCCTGTAAATATCCATGCTCCAGTTGTCTTGGCTGCCTTCAATAAACCCTTTCTTAGAACTTTCTTTAAACTGGGCTGAAGCTCGAAGTTAGAGCGTCCACCATGCACTGTTATTAACAACTTAGGTAACCCCAAGTTCCATTCTCTGCACAGCAACTGTACTATTGGTTCTGGTCGTGTGTCATAAGCTAGTCTTACATACTAGGAATAAAAGATATGAAAATTAGATACATGGTACAAATGATAATAGATTTCTTTTTATTCACCTGTGCTTTTGTTGGATGAGGTCCACCTTGAAATTCAATTGTACCATATGCATCAGTTGGAAATGGACGTGTATTCCTGGCAGGTGACCACTGTTCTCTATCTTTATCTTTGGTATTGCTAGCAGTGTAACTTTGAACATCTATACCAGCTCTGCAGTGATGAGTATACGAATATCCACAACAACATCTATAATGATCAATGATTCATTATTGTTTGTATTTAAAAAAAAGAAGGGATTAATTGCACTTGGGTACAATGTATATTTTTTCTTTTTTATTGTTATGCAAGGAGATTTTGAAAGGCACCCAACTCAGAAAAACTAACATTAACTACTGCAATTACATTTTTTTTATAATTAAGCTACTTCTATAATATATTATAGATGTAAAGTATCATCAAGATATTTGTTATACAAAAATAGTCATATTTTATAGCTGCATGGTGTGATCAGAAAATGATGAACATGAGCTCTAATGGATTATGAAGCATCTGATGGGAAGCAGTAAATAAAATATAATTGTAAAATAAAATTTTAGTGAAGTATTTCAAATGAAACAATTACATAATACAAATATGTGCATATTATAAATAAACAATTTAGAGCAGCTCTTGTACAAACCATGATTGCTGAGAACTGTACAGAATGCATGTAATATAATAGTATTTTATTAATAGCTACTTTAAAATATGAAAAAACAATATTTCTTATTTTCTTTTAATATATATGTGTATATATATATATATATATATATATTTGCAGAAGCAATATTATTTTTGACAAATCACCTATTTTCATAAGTAAAGTGTAAGATTTTTAATCACAACAAAACCCACAATGAATTCTCACCTGGAAGTAGTGATCACATCATACTCTGCATTCTTATCTCCCTGTACTTGAACAAACCTACAAATGGAACGAAACAAAGAAAAATAAAGTAAAAGAAAATGAACATAAAAAAATGTTAGTAGTGATCTACAAACATCTAGAAATAAATTTCCAATAACATTTGCAATAGAATCTATACAGAAAACTGTAAAACGTAAATATATTATTAGATATTAAAAATATGTAAAGTGTGTAACCATCATTTATTAATTTCATTTCTTATATTGCCTCTGCAAAAATATTTCCCCTTTAAAAAAAAAAATTATGAATATACATTTATTACTTTACATTAATTGAACTTAACAAAAGAAGTAATAGAAAATATGTATGAAAATGATGTATACTGGAAATAAGAATGATGTTAAAAGGATGATATACATTTAGAAAAATTTATTTTTAAAATACTGTATAAAATCTCCTAATTTTTTTTTCAATACAATTTCATGTTTGAATCACTTAGAATTCTATGTTATGAGTTCACTTTGCTGTAATATATGATATAAAAATGTGCCCTCTGAGAAGCAAATAAGTTTGAAAAAATAGTGTTACATACTTATGCTCATCTTCTGCACTTGGAATAAATTTTGAACATTCCCTCTTTTGAAAAGTTGCTTCTATCCAACTGCGTTCAGTTGCCTATAAAATTTGTTAATAATTTATTCATGCAAACTGATACATTTTTAAAAATAATTTCTTAGCATTTTAAATATACCTTAAAAGGAATTCCAAAATAAAATAAAATAATGTAACAAAAACAAAAGATACCTTTGCCTTTTTTCTTTTCACTCTAGGAGTAGTGGATCCACAAATAATACTTCCAATTGCCATTTTGATGTATACCGTAACATGTATTCAACTTAATATTAATCAATAGTCTAACTAAAAAATAACATTAAACAGAACTAAATATAAATCAACAAAACTAAAATAACCAAATTCCATATGTCATAATTGCTGATACACAAAATATATTTCTTGTAAAATATTTAAAGTTTCAATAATATTTCTGATAATACATAAAAGCTAAAATATAAATGTATAAAGTAACATTACTACTGTTGATATGAGTAACATTATACATTAACTAATTAATTATCAATATATGTATTTGTTAATGATCTAAACAATGCAAAACTATTTTATCAATCATACACAACTATATTAATACATTGTTGAAACAACCAGGTTAAACATAAATATCAGATGATGTTTGATTGCATGAGATAAGATAACTGAAGCAGATAAGGAGAATACACTTGTAATACATATTTTATAAATGAATCCTAATAACATTAATAAGATATGATATTAGTACTCTGTTCTTGTGGCAATTAAAATTGATTTATTTAATTTATTATATATAAATTAGTTTCATCTCTTTATAATACTTTTATCATGTAATTTAATAATATATTGACCGCATACATATTACGTAAATTCATAAGAAATTTGCTGATTGTTAAAAGTATTTTACAAAAGAGAACAAATATGTTACTTCAAAATTATATAAATATAATAACATTAACTGATATAATAAAATTACAACGTGTTGTATATTAAGATATTTTATTGTACTCACCACTCTGCAACTTTTGGTTTTGTCTATCATATCTACATAAAACTGCATGAACAATATCAGTGTGTGTTTAAAATTTCATAAAACAATGTATTTGCAGTTTAAAAGTAGCAATTACAATTGTATTCGCAGTAAATATTTAACTGATACACATAAAAGAAGTTTATCCTGAAAGAAGATTGTAAAACAATTCATGTTTTAAATTCATATTAATTAAAATACATTAAAATATATTGTTGCAAATTGTAAATAGTAATACATTGGTTCTACGATAAACATTACATATTTCAATGGTAAGAGAATTAAAAGGAAACGATATTTGAATGCATATCGCGGTCACAACATTTTAAAATCGGCGGGAAAATTTACGATCTGTCATGTGCTTGTAACTTAACCTGGAAAGCAATAACCATAGAATTTCTTCATAAAATAATTTAAATATTTAATATAAATTAGAAATTACGTGTTAATTAACGTACATCTAAAGTATATTCAAATACACAACACTAAATATAAAATAACATGATGCTCGTAGATACAAACCTTAGAAGTTTAAGTTATCGTACTCATCGTGCATGGAACATTACTTAAATACATACAGAACATACGTTTCCGTGTATTCGTAATGTTTTACAGTACCTCTTAATAATTTCTAAACTCCTTTTACGTCACACAATAAATGCTACACAATATTTATGCTACAATGTTTGCATTTTTTTCTTCTTTTTTACGTTGTAAAACGTTTCGTTACTCGAGTGCGATAATTGTCTCAAAACGTAACAAAATTAGCTGCACAGTTTGCCAAAATTACGTACAGAAATGCTTTGTATAACGAATTCGTTCCATTATCCGCGTATCATCCCTTGAAAATATCGAGCTTGCTCCCCTGCATCGTTACTGACAAAGTAGGCCAAGAACAAGGTTAACTCTACATTGACTCGAAGATATCGGCAGTGGTATCAACTGCAATGTTCAAATCGTAAATCAGTAGTTCGCGTTTTCAATTCAAATCAATCGCAACAAAATTTTAATTGCACCTACTGTTCATTGTTATTTTATTAATATTTATTGGTGCATAATGTTCCCGTTCATTTAATAGCGAAGCATCGATTTACAAATAGAAAAAAGATTTTAATTAAAACGACCTCAAAGCTTTATTTTTCTTTATAGTAAAAACGCGCGTTCAGTATACCGCGTCAATTTCTAAGTATACAGTATGTTGTTAGAGTTTGTAGCGAAGGTAAATGAGCGGCATGAAGAGATAAAGCAATTTGTATAATTAAATACAGTCCTGGGGTCATCTAATTTGAATAGTAGAAAGATAAAACATTGTATTATTTTAAAATAATGAATTTAATATCGTCCAAGCTTTATTTTTCAATTTTTTTAAAGAGCAACTGAGGACGGTACATGGGGTGTTACCGACGAAATTAGCGAAACAGAAAATTGTGTTTTTTCGAAAACCAGGCCACTTTTCGGATAAACTAAAGTTATAGAGACATTTATAACAACAAAATATTTTATGTAATGGTGTTAAAAAGCCGATTTTTAATAAAATAATTTTTACCGACTTTTTATTTTTACCCCTGGCGCCACCTGCGAACAAAGTGCTGAAACTACTCAATAATTACCGACTGAGAATTCCGAAACATCGTTAAAAATGGCGGGCTTTTCAAAATAAGTAATGTACTATTTTGATATTTCTTAATTAAATTCCTTATAAAGGTTTATTAATTAAACTTCTGCTTTAATTATTAAACTAGAAGAACTGGTGTATAATTTCTGATTGTTTCAATAAGAGAAAAACCTACATTTATGTCTTTTCTTCATTAATATAACTTTTAAAGTTGTATAATAAACGATTCAAAGCTATTAACATGGATATCGTTCTAATTTTATCATTTTCAATGCTTTCAGTACGATTGTGTACAGCATTTTATTAATTTAAGATGTTTTTTAAGCTGTAAAAAATTAATTACTTTGGGGAATACTCTGCTACTATTATAAGTACTCAAAAATAACTTCTGTAGTTCGTAAATGAAGGTTTTTCGTTTATCTAAACTATCAGAAATTATACACGAGTTCTCCTAGTCTCATAATCAAGTAGGAATTGAATAAATAAACCTTTTTAAGGAATTTAATTAAGAAAATTTCAAAATGACACATTTCTCATTTAAAAAGCCCGCCATTTTTAACGATGTTTCGGATTTCTCAGTCGGTAATTGTTGATCAGTTTCAGCACTTTGTTCGGAGATGGCGCCAGGGGTAAAAAAAATATTTATTTAAAAAATTGTAAAAATAATAAAAAATAGAGCTTGTACGGTGACAAATTGATACTTTTATGATAATATAATGTTTCCCCTTCCTTCAGTTCAAATTTGGTGATCCTAGAACATCATTTAAGTATATAAATCGATATAAACCTGCGCTTGATTACGAGACTTGAAGACTACATTTTAGGGCCTTTATTTATTATTTTCTTGCTTTATCGCGATTGTTAACTAATTAGAAACGTTCATGGTACTAAAAAGCTGCATTTATTCAATAAACTACATGATTCATACATTCAGCTTTACAATAGTTATTATATTATTTATAACTAACGTTCTATTAGACATAAGAAATAAGATCATCAAAATAAGTTTCACCAAATGCTTTATATTTACATTAAATGTGTATAACAAAGTATATAATACTGTACAAATTAAAGGTTTCATTCAGGTTTCTCAGGGCCAGATACTTTAGGTTTATTGGATGAATCTGATTCTGCTTTGTTAGCTCTGTTTGATCGAAGAACCGCGCCTGGACTCGGATATGGTCTCATTTGATAAAGTGGACCGGAAGCGGTCGTGTCTGCTCCTGTTTTTGCCTCGTTGTGTCTTGCCAAACCATCAGACCATTTTCCTCTGTAAAATATAAAATAAAGAGTAACAATTTTGAAATGAAGTGTAACATACTATTACATATAAGAATAAAAATATGTTACCGTGGAATATCGCTATAAGACGCTGGATCCATGGGATCTAATGTTCGATCCTTTTTCTCTTTATTTTCTGATCTTTCTAATCTTTGATTTCTTTTGTTGTCTCCTGATTTATGCCTTGATCTGCTTTCTGGTTTCCTGTCCTTTCTATCCGACTTTGTTTCTGCTTCATCCACCTAAAAGATCAAAGGTTTATTTGAAATTAGCATTTAAAAATCACGTTTTTCTGAAGGAAGATATAAATTTATAAGATAAAAATCGATTACTGACTTCCATCGGTTCTTGATCGCTACCACTATCATCACTAGACATGTTATCATCTTGATCTGCTGCTTTAAGATGCAATTCCTCTCTTAACTGAGATGCTGGTTGTGATATTTGACATTTTGGATGACCAGGTGGTAACCAAGATACCAAATCTGATGACCAGTCCCAATAATAATGCTGCCCTCTGTGAAAAAGAGTTTATTAATAAAAATAATAGTTAACATAATATTTTAAAAAAGACTAATACTTACGATCCTGGGTCATAAACAGCTTTCCAAGTTTCTGGTAATGGATACCTTTGTATCAACCTCATTTGTTTCTTTAGATATTTGTCAGAAGGTTGCACATGTCCAAGACCCCATAATTCTTTACATTTTTTAGTACATTCATGATAGATATTGTACTTATTAGGACAACCACTGTATCCCTAAAATTATAATTAACATAAAGAGGTTTTTTAGATATTATTATTCAACAGTTGTATTATTATAATTAAAGTTCTATTTTGTAATAAATCCTGATATAATATTTACCATGAATTTTTGTGAAATATCAATCTGATTGATTTCATCTTTGGTGCTATCATAATCCTCGGCTATTACTTCTTCATGTATCTTCTTCTTTGCTTCTTTCCTTGCAGATTCTACAAATATATTCAATTTAAATTTGATAAATAATTACGTTTCTAATATATCATCAAATTATCTTATATACAAATTATTTAAACAGTAAAATACTATTATAGGATTCATTAAGTTTAAGGTTATACTTCAACTTAAAGTATATGTAAAAATGAACTCAAAAGTTGTTATGTTAGAATAATATAACAATATAGAATAAGAAACAGCATATCTGTTCCTTAACATTTGCTACATATTTAACTAATAAATTTACCTTGTTTTTCAGATCCAGAAATGAGTCCTCTTTTTGCGAGTCGTGCAGCTAATGCAGCTGGAAGTGGCATTTTATATCTTTAATATCTTTTGTCATTTACCTGTGAAAAACAAAATGTTCTACATTAAATTTATTGAATTTTGTATAAACATTGGTTATTATTTATATACCTTCTTCATACAAATCTATACGCTAGAAGACTGCCATTATTGTGCTTCGAAAATAGCGCAACCAGCGCCATTCCATGGTGAAGTAACTACTTTCTTAATTTTAAATATGGCGCGCCCCCAAATGCATATGTGGCGTCATCTATCAGTGCGCAACGGAATTATAAAATCAGAAAATCGTATTTTTTTAAAAAATGAGCAACTATTTGACAATTTGGACACGTACGTTGCGTTCTGTGTCCAAAACTCTACCAGAATACTGCCCTCGGTTATTCTAAAAGTTGCTAATTTTCAAAATTGGAAAAATATGCTTTCCACGGGCATAGAAACACTATAACCACTTAGCGGTGGCGCTCCCGAACTAATGAAACTAAATTTCGTACACTGCCATCTATTATACGATTTAAATACAAATTCATATTAAAAGTTCCAACATCTTCTGGTAGATGGCACGACGTCTCTGTTTACAGTATAATTTCAAAATTCGTCAACAGATGTCTATGATTTTTCACATTCACAACCAGAAATGCATAACAATGATTGTAAATCAACAATTGTATTATTCTAATGACTTCATAAGAAAAAATAATTGTTGCTGTTACATGATGCTGTCGTGAACGGCAAGATTTGAAGATTCTTTTTATTTAATAACTTTTTTTTAATCTTCAAAAATGATTCAGGTTACTGAGGGGTACTTAACTACTCAGTGTACACATATACAGTAAATATCTGTGTGGAATATATGTTGCATAGGTATCCACTGCCATCATCTGGTCGTGAAACTGTGTTATGTCGTATGTAGTATCTGTCTACATATCGTAGGAAAGGAATTGTCGCGTTCGTGATTTACGAACAACAAATGGCTAACGCATTAGATGCAGTTGATTGGGAAGGTAGATTTTGTTTGACACGAGTATCGGTTTCGTTAATATATCCTACTGTTGTCGATCATTGGACATTACAAGAACTTCTAACGAATAACATTACTCCTTGTTTTGACATATGTCATTTTAATGATAATTTAATTACCTCCATTGTATCTTGTCAAGAATTATAGATTTAATCTAATGTTCCTTGTTAAAATTTAATAAAAGTTGAGAATTTTCACTTTACAGATATCAGTTTCATATTTTACTATCGTCAAGTCAAGATTCATTGGAAACAAAAAAAAAGAATGTAATTCCGAGAATTTTTGCATTTACGTATGTAATTGTAGTTTTAAAATTAGTCTTATACAATTTTTAAATAAAAGTTTGTTTATAATAAATTGTTTCGTACTAATTACTGTATAAATAATATTATTAATTTTCTTAACCCTATCAAAACATTTTGTTAGTATTTTTTTTTTAATTATTAACAGTATTTACATGATGACTTGCTTATTAACAAGATTAAGTTAGTTCAGCTATATCACTAATAATTTCCATCTTATTTACATTTATTCAAGCAAATTATTGATATTCCATTTTGTTTTAGATTTAAGACGGCAAGCAAGGCATCTAGAAAATGAGATCGATGCAAAACTGGTAGCATTCAGCAAGCTTGGTGTCAATACTGGCTCCAAGCTTGTTAACACAGATGAAGTACCACTTTTGGATGAGGAGCATGTTTTTGAAAACATGGCTTCTGAAATAGAAGCACTGCTCGCCAAAGTAAGTTCAAGATACCAGCATCAAGTTTCAATAATCTATATTACATATATATTTGATACAGTTATTCTCTATAAACGAGAGAATGAGCGAGTTACAACCAAACGGTGCTGCTATGCTGCACACTATGCAACGCCACAAAGACATACTGAAAGACTACAAATTGGAATTCACTAAGATCAGAAATAATTTTGCGGCAAGAAGAGACAGAGAAGATCTTCTAGGAAGTGTTCGTAAAGAAATCGAGTATGTATAACAATTACATTAACACCTGTTATCCTCACTTTTAAATACTTGATTGAGCTTCTCAATTTTTCATGAAATAGTAATTACAAAAGCGTGGGCGGGCTGAATCGTCGGGAGATGTATTTAAAAGAAAATCAACACATTCACAAGTAAGTGTTTACTGTACAAAGTGTTTACTACATTGTAAAAACTACCCTGTTCTTTATATGTAATCAAATACATAATTAATGGAAACTCGTCGTTTCAGCTCGGATCGTTTGCTCAACGATCAGATAAGTATAGCGATGGAAACGCGCGATCATCTGATGACTCAAAGGCAAACGTTCAAGCGTCTACAGACCAGACTGAACGACATTTCGAATCGGTTTCCCGCGGTGAATAGTTTATTACAAAGGATAAATCTGCGTAAAAGACGAGACTCTCTCATTCTTGGTCTTATCATTGGATTTTGCACGTTTCTTATGCTTCTGTATGCTTTTCATTAATCAATCTTCAATACCAAAGTACTTCCGCCCTTTATGAGGTTAATAATTCATCGATGGGAATGCATATATGTAGAAGAGGTATTCGGTGGCTGTATTTTATGACATATAACGGATAGGAAAAAAAACGTTGAAATTGATGAACAATGCATGGATCGTGTAAATGAATTATGAATGGACCGAATGAATGTTTCTCTGTTCTTATAAGTAAAAAAAAAAAAAGAAAAAAGAAATGTTAAATTGTACAGTTTTTTTATTACCTAACATAAGTCGTGGGTCAAATTATGTAAAAAGAGAACTATAATCCACGAACGACATGTTAATAAACGTTGAAATGAATCACGGTGGATGTTCTACGCATATTTAAATCATTTGTACTCGTTTACGATTTCCTATATACACAGTTATATTATTTAACAATTATTTAAAACGAACATTTATGCTTTGTACTACAAGACTGCAAAGAATCATGCCTTTGTAGCGTTAGAATTCAAGCAGATAGTTGTATTGCATATGAATTTAATTTCCTAATCGTCTGTTAAGAAGAAACTGAAATTTGTATCGTTTTATACATAAAAGAAAAACACAATGAACAAAAATCTTGATTAACCGCTGCAGTATAATAGACTGATACTTATGTAAGACATTTTATTTGCTATTTATATAGTTTCATGCAACGCGCAGCACTAAGTCTGCGCCTGCAACAGAAAACAATTTACATGGTTTCTTATTTTTTTTTTTTTTTCTTTCACGGAAATCCATTGTATCTTTTATACGCCTATGAATTAATGTTTTCTCGTATGCCTTTCGCGGTATAACATATACGTTCAAAGCAACAAGAGGGAGAAAGTAGCAGACGCATCATTACGTTTAAGTTACACAACAATGGAGGAAAATAATATTTAACGTTCATAGTAATAATAGTTGGGCTTGATGTTCGAAGGATCGATTTTAACATTACTTCCTTTGTTTTTTTTGTCACTTTTTTTTTTCTTTTACTAAGTATCGATTTTACATACACAAACATTTATACATGTATATATACACACGCGCGTACATATATATATGTATATATGTATTTTAGCATCTTCAAAAATCTCTCATTCAATTTTCACAAAAAACACAGCACGTTACGAAAAGGGAATCGTTTCCGGCCCGTGTGCCAGGTGCCTGTTTCCACGTATACTAGATACCACATTTATAAATTACACTCCTTGTCTGTAATAGGAACTCAAGCAATAGAATTGTAAAAAGTATTGAATATAAGGTACACGTGTCACCTAAAAACTGCTTCGTATCCTTTAATATATAATATTTACACTTTCAAATCTTTTTTTTTCCTTTTTCGTACAAATCACTTTTTCGTATTTGAAAAATTTCGTCAACCGACGTTTTTCGTTCCCCAGGTTTGGGTTTCGTTATAAGAATCTCCACGTTTGTTAATAAATTAAAGAGAATCGAACGATACAAAAAAAAAGAAGAAGAAGAAGCGAATTTATGTTTCGCAGAACAACCGATTCCATTTAAAAATGACAACAAAAGTTAAACAACGAGCAAATACTAATCGAATAAATCATATTTGTAATAATATATTAACAAATAATTTATCGTGCATTATTATTTCGTATCGTATCAAATTTTACAAAGAAAAAAGAAGAAATATTAGGTGCATGCAAAAGTTTCAATCTTTTTTCGACGCTTTTAGTACGCAAGTATTTTGAATTCAAATAAATTCCCGCCTATTTTTTGGTACTTAAGTCATAGAAAATACTTTGATAATTCAATTGTACTTTATACGTGACACGAAAATAAAGCGAACATTTGTAGAAAAAGAGATAAACTTTTGCGTACCACTAATTGTTTTTTCCTTTCTTTTTCTTGTTTTTATAAATGCAATATATAGTGTATCCGTAGAAACGTAGTGGGTTATCTTTCGTACGCTACGTCAAACGATTCTTTACGAAGACAGGAAAATATATTCGCAGCGATGATAATTCCCGATTTTACAGCGTCTGAAACACATGAACGTTTCATTCATGATAAATCTGTTTTTCTAATGGAGATTCTACATAAAACGGATTCTATCGATTGCTCCGGAATACTCTATTTTTTCTGCTTTAATTCATCATCTGGATCTTCCCTTGTTCTTTTTCTTTTGTTACTGTTTGTTTGTTCTTTTTTTTTATCCATAAATATTAGAGATCTAATATTTGTTTCAGTGCTCTCACTCCAGGCGTACAAACAACAGACATATCTACTCAATATACATGCGAGTCGCATGACTACCTTATGATTTTTGAATATAAATATACTGCCATATGTATTGTTCAATCTAATCTTTTCTTTTTTAATGCTGACTACTCGTTAATGGAAAATATTGGGAGACGAGATTTTCATTATCATTCTTTCCTTTAAATCATTAATGATATTACATGATTTTCATGCTATTATTATTAACACTTTGAGTGTCACATTGAGGCCCTTCAAATTTATAATTTTATTTCCAAAAAATTTTGTTAATTATTTTGATAGTAGCACTTTCTATCGTACATATATTCAAGTGTCTGTTGAAATTATTTGCAATTAGTTAAATAAATAGAAGATGTGACATTCGAAATGTTAAATTAAAAACAAAAAAGAGAACTAAGATAATATTCCTTCAAATCAGTTCACGAAATTTCTAGAAAAAAGGAACTACGCTATATTGGCACTTCTTTCGAGAACAATAAATTGTTTCGTACAGAATGGTTCCGTTCGTTATCTCGTCTCTCTAATTTCCTTGTAAATAGTACATAATAGTTTTTCTTTTCTTCAGTGGGAGTACTAGCACTAATAATAATAGCAGTAGTGTAATAATATTAAATGGTAGCAGTTAGCAATGGTTCGTAATTAACTATTCGATCAATTTAAGGATTAAATAAAAATTGTAACAGTTGCGTATACATCTGTACTCTCTAGCGAGAATTGATCGTTTTCGTGCCGCTTTCTTTCGTAACATAGTAGTAATACTATTCCATCTTCCCTCTTTAACTGTTTGTTAATCAGTCACGTTACACAAGCAAGCGAATCCTTAAGATTTCACAATCGATTCTCACTGGTCGTTGCTTCGTTTCTTCAAGATATGATTAGCGTAAGATACAGTTTCTTTTTTTTTTAAGTCGTACGAATCACTAGTTCCATTTCATGTTCTTTTTTTTTTTTGACGTTCCAAATACAACGTCGCGACAGATGCAAAATAAAGCTATCCCACACTGACCGAAATTCGCTTACCGATTTTTTAACAAATGAAATGTAATTTGCTCTACGTGCGATGATACATTCAACGAATCCTAATATCTTCTTCCTTTTTTTTCTTTCAAGAATAAATCAATAAATTTGAACCGTATAAAATTATAATTTTTTTTTTTTTAATAGAATCCTCGCTTTTCGACGACGACGACGACGACGACGACGTGAAAAAGATGAATGAAAAATAGAAAAAATTATTACCCGGCAACGTCCCGCACAATGTGGGCGTGGTCTATGACTAAAATTAAAAAGAAGACAAATTCTAGCTACTTATGACGACGAGCGAGAGAATACGTTTCGTTAAAACTTATAAAATAATAAACGTGAGAACCTAGATGAACAGACACGTTCAGATTTTAAAGAGTCCGTGAATAGGAAAAGTGTTCGTGCCTCACATTCATTTCATTTCGTCATATCAGACAAGACGATTAAAACACAGGCTGGTAGACATATACCTTCGCGTCTACCTCATGCACGTTGATTAGTTAACACGTTAATTCATGTTTTCCGCCATGCATTTTCAAGTGCACCCTCTTCTCGTGACACTTTTTCCTGAAAAACTTGGGAAGAGGGATTTGTCCACCATATGTTGTGTCCATTTAGTCGTTTCTTTTGGTCCTGTTTGTAACATCAAATAATAATTACATAATTAATAATAATTAGAATGTTAATTATTTGTATATGGTAACCCTTTTACCTATGACGTTCAAAATGTAAGTTCTTCGGTGTTCTCAGAGTCGGATGAAAGTTCCTGCCGCAGTATTTCCATACAGGACTTTGGAATAAGGGTACCAACTATCTTCAATCCTTCATCTGTCGTTCAACGAAGAAGAAAAGATGCATAAGAATTGTTAAAACAATTTTCAAATATTTTACAAAACGATGCATTACCAGTTCTTAACCGTACGACTTGCATCTTAGAATTGTGAGCGGAACGCGTCGCAAGAATGCTTTCCACTCGACTCCACACGCTTAAAACTGAGCCTGACAGGACATTATAGGAACGTCTTCGGAGACCGACCTCGCAGTCCATACCAATGGTCACATTTTTACAATTACCCCGCCAATAGGCGTGAGAACACGTATCTACAGAGGCTTCGTACTGCTGAGACCAGTGCGGTTCCGCTTCATCCGACGATACCTTCTTGTACTTCTTCTCCAGTTCGCCTAGAGTCTCTTGTTTTAATTGTAATCCTGTATTGGGCCTTTTAAAAAAATGGTAGGACTTGATTAAGACCGTAACTCTCTTTAAAAAATAATTAAACCAATTACTATACCTATAAACCATGTACAGCTGATCTTTCTTGCTCTCAGACTTCTTTTTTGTACCAGTGTCCACAGCAACAGCGAGGATCGCCGTCTGCTTTCCGTTACGAATCTGATGGCTCAGATAGAAACCCTCCTTGGACCCAGTCAATTCGGAACATTTATCCAAAGCTTCAGCCCAGTTCATTCCACGCTCGACGTGAACCACGTGAAGCTCCGTTGGCGCCTTTCCGGTAGCATGCTTTCGTAGGAAACGATACAGTTTCACCCTCTTCACGTTCTCTCCGGATGTGCCAAGGTCGAGGATACCCATGTCGAAGCGACCGGTCTTCTTGGCCTGCGTGACGATGGCGTTCAGGGTATCGGTGAAGTATTTGAACAAACGATTCTGTAGATCCACCGGCATGCCCAGGATACGATTCAGGAATTTGGACATGTTGTTGTAATCCTTGTCCAGTGTGAGCACACCGGGTGTGCTCTCGCTGTTGCAGATCAAACCGACGCCCATCAAGGCTTCAGCCACGTCCTTGAAGAAGTCCCCGTGGTAATCTTGAGGGGGCGGTACCAGAGGCGGTTCGTACTTCATGATGGTCCTCATCGTTGCCTCTAGGGCCGCACGACCGTACTTGTTATCGATGTTGAATTGAGAAAGGTCTCTGGTTTCCGTGGCTCGTCTGTCCCCGTGCGTGAGAGCGCCCAGACTCTCCAGACGTTTGGCTACGATGGACGCGAACCGCCGTTCACCAGCCAGGTCGGATATCAGGAATATGTACTCGGGCGCGTTCACCTGATTCGAACGATGCGTTCGTCCGAATTGCTGTATCGCTCTGTCCGCGCTCCAAGGTAACTCGAGAGTGATGTGCACTCGTCGCATCTGGTTCCTGGCTCGTCTGTCGCTCTGCAACGATATACCGCTGCTAGCCGCTTCGGAGATGATGGCCACCGTTTTCTCGCCGTCCATGAACCTTTGTTTCTCGGTTAAGTTGAGCGTTTCCAACGGAACGTCGACCTCGGATCTGGATTCGTACTGGATGGTGCCGTCTTCCGTCTGAACGACTCGTCCTTTCCTGCCTGTCATCTCAGCCACGTTCTCTGGACCGCCGAATTCGTCTATCAGTTGATCCAGAGTGTTAGGAGGCAGCCTGTCACCCAGCTCTTCTACCTCTGCCAGTAACTCTTTCTTCATAGTGTAGGCGCGTTCGACAGCGTCTCTCGACGGTGCCCGATTACGCACCGCTGTATTGGCAGGCGTTCCACGCTTCTTCACCGGTTTCTTCTGCTTCTTGGCACCCTTCTTCTTTCGCCTTCCGTCGCCCGAGTCGGAGTCCGACTCGCTGTAGTTGAAGGAAGAGTCTGAAGTGATGTTGCTCTCCTCGTCGCTCTTGTGGTCGTCCTCGCTCTCACTACCGCTCTGCTTGTACTCCGAGCCTGAGCTATGGCCGCCGTTTCTCTCGTCGTCGGTGAAATCGTCGTCGGATGGGAACGTGCGGACCCTCTTCGAGGCCCTCTGAGCCGCCTGCCGCACGGGCTTCCTTTTGCTGCTGCCCGCGGAACCGCCGGCGCCGTCTATGTCGTCCAGGTCTTCTAACCTCTGCATCTTCGACGGCTCGATGCCGAGAACTCGGTGTATGTGGTTGCGATCCGACGCTGGAAAATGTTTCTCGACCAACGACTGAAGCACTCCCTTCGCGGTGGAGACGAAATCGCTCAGTTCACCGTCGTCGCGTTCCAATTGTTCCAAGGTGCGAGCCTCGCCGGTGGACTGCAGACCGATGACCACGCATTTCCCGCATTTCACCGCCTCCCTCGCCACTGCGACCGCGTGTTTCACTTTAGCGGCGATGCACAGATACTTGAAGAAACGCTGATGCGACGACCAGAACTGGCCCCACATCGTCTTCTTCATACGGTTCTCCGCGTCCAACAGTTCTGCGGCTTCTTGAAACCTTTGCATCGCCTCGACCCATAGTCGAACGGAGCGATCGTATACGTCTGTGAATTCTTTGGACAACGGTACCTCCTCTATTTTGAAAGCTACGCCGTGAAAGCTGAGCTGTCGAGCGATGTACATGCCTCGCAGCTTCATGTCCATCGCGACGATCTCCATCGCGCCGACTCCTCGCTTCTCGACGGCGGTAATGAAATCGTTGAACTCTGGGAATGGTGTTCCTTCGCCCCACATACCTAGTCGCACCATGTAGGCCATGTTACGGGGTTCGGACGCACCTGTGGCACTGGCATACACTACTCTCGCTTTGGGAAGCTTGTTCTGTAATTCTAAAACTGTCAGACCTGTAACACATCAAGCATAAAGCAGAATTTTGTGAGAATATTTTATTATACACCACGAGGCAATGATTTATAATCTGAACAATATATGTACCAGTTTTGGTAGGCTTTGAGCTACCCGTTGGACACAAATTCTTCGCACGATGACACTCATCGAAAATAATTAGTCCGTCGAAATCTTCACCACACCATTGTAAAAGTTGCTTTAATCGACTTTTATATTTCCCCCCGCTTTGCGTTGATTCTCCAATCAAAGCGGAATACGTACTAAATATTACCCCCTTTTTCACATTACCGTTTACTGCTGATGAAATCTTTGCGTATTTGAACTTATTTAATGCATGAACCTACAATTATATTATTTATGTTAATAAGCAAATTGAAATTCAAACGTTTAAGTTTAATGGTTTTTATGTACCTCAATTTTTGATGCGCCTATATCGTTCAGATCACGTTCCGCATCATATTTCAGATCATTCGAAACGGAAACCCAGATAGCGCGCTTTCGACCCTTTAAATAGTTCTCGAATATAATACCGGCTATAGTTCGTCCTTTACCAACACCAGCACCGTCGCCAATCAAGAAACCAGCGCGTGAACCGTCTGGCAGAAGATGCTCGTGTTGCTGGGACGCGTATGTTATTGATTCGAGCTGTAACGCAGATAAAGCTCCAGTTCGTATCGTTTCCTCCGGTATCGATAGTTTGTACCAAACATCTGTCGGTTCAACGCTAGATAACGATGCGGTTTCCACAACAGGATCCGGATGCTTTCGTCCAAGTTTAACTATTAAACGTTAAACCAATTGTTATATAGAAATATAATATGTACAATGTATTATCAGAAAAAGAACACAAGCGTACGTTTAGTAGGCATATAATCGGCATATGTTTCCGCAACACCCATATCCTCGTCATCTACTTCTTCCTCTTCCGGTATAGTTTGTTGCATATTCATTTTAGTAGGGTCTCCGGCGTTCATCCATAATTGAGACACAGCTTTACCTTGAATAATTGATTTATGTTAATACAACAGTGCTTTAATATCAATTTAATATAAAAGGAAATTAAGAAAATACCTGATAGGCCAGCTGGCCAGTTTGGATGCAAGCCGTTTTGGTTCAGTAACTGAACAAG
The DNA here is from genome assembly GCA_022405125.1 of Anthidium xuezhongi. Taxonomy (NCBI): domain Eukaryota; kingdom Metazoa; phylum Arthropoda; class Insecta; order Hymenoptera; family Megachilidae; genus Anthidium; species Anthidium xuezhongi. Next base: position 12,413,384 of record CM039651.1, read on the forward strand.
AGGATTAACACCCATGTTCATTCCAGGCATACCCATAAAACCACTCATTAAGCTCATATCCATGCCTAGAAAATAATAATATACATGAAATCTCTCAGTGGTTCGTTTAATATCGTTTATTTAAATCATTGTATACAATAAAAATGTATTTTTATTAAATAGTTTAGTCATGTATGTGCATAATCTATTTGTACATACATTAAATATATTTTATTGGCATAAAATGGTAGAAATAAAATGGTTTTATCACATTGCACGAACGGTATGATTGCTTGCACTTACTTGGTGAAAAAAAGGCTGCAGGATTGAAACCTGCAAGGGTTGCTAGTCCTGGTGGAAAAGCATATGGTCCACCAGCAGCAGCTAACTGACCTAATTGACCTAATTGATTTGCATTAACAAATCCAGGTGGTGTACCCTGTGATCCTCCTACGCGTACCATTTCATACCCTGGTGTTGCAGTCTTAGTTACTAATCCACCAGGAATTTTGTTTCCAAATTTTTGATTTAACACTATCAAAAGAATATAATTTTAAACAGTTCAAACACTTTCTTTTAATTCATAGATAAATCAGGCTAGTGTAAATTCACTCTTACTATTCATTCCCCCCTGTCCTTTTGTCATGATATTAGATGGTGCATCTGCAGGTTTTTCATCTTTAATGTTTGCAATCCCAGTTGCGGTAGCAAGATCTTTCCCACCACCTGAAAAAAAATTATACACATTATAATAAACTTATGATAATAAAATACAAACATTTTAAAAGTATAGACTTTACCTGGCACACCCATGTTATCGGGGTCTTCATCCTCATCACTGCTGCTATCCTCATTCATTGCATCCTTGTCCCTTTTGGCAGACTAAGAAACAATTTTTTTTTTTATGGTTTTATTATTAACTTATGAAGTAAATAATAAAATCACTGCTTTCTATTGTTATTTCTGTCACAGACATTCTTAAAATTAAATAAAGTACATATTTTTATACACATTGATTAAATTTAAAAATAATCACAAACTTTCAAAATATCATGCAATAGTTCATTTATCTTTTATTATACATATGAAAATTATATTTCTTAAAATAATATATAATATATTGTAAGCTATAATTTTATTCATATTTGTTTAAACAATTTATTGCAAAATAAAAAAAATAAAAATCTTGTTTGTAAACTTGTTTGAGTTTGAGAAACAATAGGGAGGGGGACAGGGAACAGGGAGAGGGAGAATAAGTGTGAGTCATTTAAAATTACAATAAGAGAGACAGTGTGTATTCGCAGTATATATGTATCACGTCTATAGGTTAGTTGTGCCAAGAGATGGATGCTCAAAAGAAATACATATCATACGAAAGAAGCGCGCCTTCTTACAAGCAAACGAAGTGAAACGATTATAAACAAAAACTCACCATGGCAAGAGGTTCTTTACTATTCTTACTGTTACAAAACGTTCAAAGTAAACGAATACTTCGATGAAACACCGACGATGAATAATTATCTTTGGCCGTGCAGTCGAAGATGCTGACTGACAGTGCACGACACTTTTTTTCCTCTCTCAAGAATTTCCTGTATTGTGTTTCGTCAAACGGACATCACCCAGCAACGATCGAGTACTCAGTGGCTTGTGCGAGCTAGGAAATCACAGTGTGAGAAATTATTGTGCGTTTAGGCCGAGCCATTTATGCGGTCTAAACTAAGCACACACTTGAAACGCGTTCGCCAAACACGGCTGCCGCCATCTTGGCTTTCGCCCGGCCCACGGTGCACCGCGATGCAAATACAAAAACACACGCTGCTGCTTGCGGAATATGATCGCGCGACGTTGCCAAATTGATGCGTGTAAGGGGACGTTTCTACGAGCGCGTTAACCAAAAAATCTCATCTTTTCTAAGGAATAATTGATCGATATACCATATTCAATTCAATCAGCAGCAATTTTCCATGATCTTTAAATTTTTAAAACATTGAGATACATACAAAAAGAAGGTTTTCCAATACGAATAAAAAGAGCGGAAAATTCTGACATCTATCGACTATTTCGTAACTACATTTTTCATGACAATGCATGCAAATTTAAAGCGAAACACCGAGTGTCGTAATAAATAATATTAATAAAGTTTTCAAGTATAACAGTTAATTCTAATGACTCAGAATAATCACGGATTGATAGTTGTCACGAATAGAAATGATATAAACGTGTACTTCAATTTCGTTACAAAATTTCGATTGACATGTTTGTTTTTAATACCATTTAAATAAATGATTCTTCGCTTCAGACGTTCATCCGTATTTGGTAGCAGAAATTAACACACCACCGTGACGGAAAGTACTAAAGCAATCATGAGACAAGTCGTTGGCACGTGATGAAATTAATTACTATAGTTTTAACAATCGCTTATTTGAGCACGTGTTCATCCAAATCACAATGAACCAGTAAACAAACTATGTATGTATATCGCGTATCATGTGTTCGTACGCGCGTGGTTACACTTAAATAAGTATAGCCGTGTACAGACACTTGGCAACGCTGCTGAAGCGCCACTCTGATCGTTAGTTGATTTAAAGTATCCGCGGTAAAAAGAAAAGAATATGGCAACTAACTCCGCACAGAAATATCAAATAACGCTTACTTAAACAGAATCGAGATTGTTTGTGAAAATCAGACGGTTCTAAATTGTTTCTTTGCTAAAATAATACACATATATTTCGTATTCTGCAATTGCTTACCTAAATCTATCTAAAAAATAACATCGTTCTAATACGATCGATCCGAGCTTCGCGCCGCTGACAGCGCCACGTAACGACCAATCCCTGTAACTAAACGTTATTGGAAGATGATTCGATTTCGTTAATTTTATATCATGATTATAGACTTTTAATATTTACAATTACTTTTAATTTATACAAGCACATTTATATATAAATGATTATTTGTCTTCATTGTTTAATGCTTTCTTATTGAACATACCTGGTTATAGTCTTAAATGTACGAATTCGGTCAAATATTTGTTAATTTGTTGTTTAAACTGATCATTTACTAATATGTTCGTTTTTTCATAAGAAAAATATATGAATGTAGATATTTATACACCTGTATAGTATAAAATATAAACAATATGTTTTTTACTACACTTTTTTAATCAGTTTTGAACATATCCACATTTTATTTATTCAAAATAAACACTCGATCCTTGAAATACTAGCGTGCACTAAAAAGTCATATATAATTTTAAACCTTCATTTAGAAGTAATGCTTGATGATTAAATCTTATAATTTGATATATTTAAAACTTATCGACGCATTTTAATAAAAACTATAATACATTGAATAACTCCAGAGAAAATACAGTACAAAAAACATATTCAACTAATCAAATTCAATTCTTAATAGAACGCTTAGTTTTTTTTCTTTTGTTAAAAAATTGCATTACATCAAACAATGGATGATTATAAAAAGTAGTTATAATTAAATATGTAAAAAATATGCATTGTCATTAGTAAAATAGATATAAAACATCGAATATATAGATCGTTTCTAATTTGATAATAATATTTCGTTGTTGGATGGGCAATGGCGGCATATCCGGTATGTTATTTCGGTATTGTTTGTAATTTCCATCTAATCGTACGGCAAGGATACTTTGAACGGGTTGAAGAAATTATTAACAATAGAATCGTTCACTTATTTGCATTTCTCATTCAAGTATTTCTTCGAAGTTGCATGTGACAAAGATATACGTTTGTTGAAAAAATATACAAATGTAAAAATTCGAATTAACAAGAATCGTTCACATTAAGTTATATCAGCGTTGACGGAAACTGAAATAGTGGTCTGGCATAATTGAAATTTTTTGTATGAGAAAATTAAATTCGATACTCGTTCGTTACGTAGGTAAATCGAGGGATAACATGGTGAAAGGTAGGAACACAATTTGGAAAAATTTGAATATACTTTCACTGAAGATTTTGTATTATAAAGCCAGGTTATGTTTTGATGGATTTCACTTCCTCTCCCTCTCCATTTCGAACGTTGTGTTAGAAATGCTGATTTATCTAAAGCATTAAGTAATCGTTTTTTTTTTTTTTTGTCAAATCTTGTTTGGAGCAAATTCTTTTTACATTTTTTACGTATATGTATTTTCTTTTTTAATATTTCGAATATGGTGTAGAAAATAATAATTTTAAAGTCTCTGAATAAATTTTTTTTTTGCATATATTTTAATATTAATTAATGTCATTCGTTTCTGTAAGTTGTATGAAATAATGTAATTATAAATCATAAATATGAAAAGCTTGCACAGCATAGATAATTATACATATATGTATGTGACTACCAATAATATACACCTTGTATATAAAATACATGCTTTAACTTATAATACAAGCATATGTATTCAGTTGTAAATAGAGTTCTTCACAGCAGTAATTAGATGTAATCTTTCTAATTTTAGGAAGACGAAAACAGAAAACACAGAAAGAACAAATGAAAAGTATAATTTGTACAAGAGCTACTGTAAAATCTACACAATGTAATGATATGAATTCCCCACTAAAAAAGGAAGCCAAACTAGATAATGGTATAGATATAAAAAATAATAACCCAGGTAATACATATTCATTGACAGAAACATGTAAATCACCCGTACACATAGATACATATTTCTATACACAGGTATGTAATTTATCTTAAGTACTATAGTGTAATATTATTACTGTTTTCGATATAAACAATTTCTTGTTTAAATCCTAATATGTATCTTCGATTGCAGATTGCAGATGTTGTAGACTCAAATATTTCTAACAACAAATCTTCCATAGGGTCTATCGGGGAAAGGTTTTATACAGATGAAGAAACTAATGTACAAAATGACATCCTCACTGATGTTGGTCACTTTAGAACGGATGGTAGTGTATTCTAATTGTTTATAACATATGTATATACTTTTAAACAATATTCTTAATTCAACAAATACAAATTTCAGAAACTCCTGTAGCAGTACCAATTTGCAGCCCATCCACACCGCATAGGATAAATATGCCAAACACTCAGTTAGAGGAATTGGATGAAGCAAATGGCAATAATATTATGCATAAGAAGCCAGTGACTCCTGAGGTTAATTCAGAGCAGCAAGCTTTCAAGAAGCCTGGTAATCGTGGGCGTAGAAAATTAAACAGTAACCAAACTATCGGTCAACGTTCGACAAATTCCTCGAATAACAAAAGTACAAATCACAAGCTCACTGATTATTTTCCCGTGCGTCGCAGTATAAGGAAATCTAAGAAAGCGGTATTAGAGGAGAAGCAACGTGATATGGAAAACAAAGTGCTTTGTCAAGTAGAGGAAGGCTTAGAGGTAAAGGAATGTTAATGAAAAAAAAATCACTGGTACGAACCGGTTACTTATAACATAAATTTTGTACAATGATTTTTTAGGTAAGACATTTTCCGGGTAAAGGTCGCGGAGTAGTGACAACGCGAGAATTTGCAAAGGGAGAATTTGTAGTAGAATATATAGGCAATTTAATTGACCAAGTTAAAGCGAAGGAACTCGAGAAAGAGTACGCCAAGGACCAGAATACCGGATGTTACATGTATTATTTTCAACATCGTAATCGTCAGTTTTGGTAAGTATTTTATACACGGTGATATGTAAATATTATATAAATCATAGATTACTTATTTGTCACTGCATTTTTAGTGTCGATGCAACAAAAGAGACTGATAAGTTAGGTAGATTAGTAAATCATTCAAGAAACGGTAATTTAATTGCACGAGTAATAGAAGTAGGCTCAACGCCTCATCTGGTACTTACGGCAAAAGAAAACATACCTGTCGGTGTAGAGATAACATACGATTACGGGGATCGAAGTCGTGAAGCTATTCGTCATCATCCATGGTTGGCATTATAGCATCTTCAGATTAATTAATTTGGGTAGTACGGAATTAACGTTGTACAGCAGAAGAACTCTCGTTTAACTGATTTTGTTCCTCCTATGAAGGAACAATAAATATAGAGAAAATTTTAGTAGAATTTTACAAAGCAACCATATACAAAATAGTATATATATATATATATTCATATATCAGCTTCCTTTAGTATTTACACGTTTCCTTAATTGTTCAACAAAGGTCGCATGTCTGTTTTATATATATTTTTTTTTTGACTATCAAAAAAGCTAAACATATAAAAAAATATGTGTACTAAAAAATTTGTAATTTCTTTCAATATATGTATGATTATTGTTTTATGACTTTCACAATATTTAAGTTCTACAGTTTTATAAATGTCCATGTACAATTACTATTCGATTGATAACAAATGCTTCATCTAGTCCTAGCTTTAGTCTAGTATTTATTGAAGTTGGGGATTATAATTATGTGTCTCAACGTACTAGGCCAAAACTTTTCCTGGTTGAAGGATTTGTGATACCGTGACATAATTATATCCTGTTTTTCTTTTTCTTTTGAATTTTTAACAGAGTACTTCGATCTCTGTATTGTAATATTTTGTTTTAAAATGACTTTGCTCTTATCGATTCGCCACTGCCACGATTCAGATATGATATAAAAAATATGTTGAAATTTCTCGAATGGAATAAATAATCCAATTTGAGTAGTTTGAAAATATTCTAATTTTTTGAAAATAAATAAATTGATATATCGTAATTATTGTTAGGCAATATATTGAAAGAACAAGAAATGTCTTCGTATAAACAAAATTTTAGTGAATACGTTAAATAAGTATGCATAGGATTCGTATATCGTGCACCTAAGTACTTTTACCAATATTTTATCAGTATTCTTTTGTCTATTATTAATTTACACATATAAGTTGTAGTGATAGCTTATAAGACGATTGTTCATCGTAATTCGGAAGTTTTATCGATCTGAAGTGTATTTATGCAATTTCTTGCAATAATTTTTAATATTTATTCGTACTTTTTATTTATACAACGAGGTATTTTATATGATCGATCTTAAAGATGTAAAGAACTTCTAAAAAATTCAAATTCTAAGTTGACACAGTAGTATTGTAATATACGTCGTTATTCATTATTATTATCATTAGCAATACGCAAAGTATGAATTGTACAAACACAACTTTATTTTAACCAAAATGTATGTAAAGTATATAATTTATTTTAAAAATGTAAATAAATAATCTCAAAAAACATCAAAATAATTGACTAAGATTTACTGATTATTCGTAATATCAGTATTTTCGTCGTCTTCAGAATTTTCACCACTGCCTATAAACGTTTCTTCGTTGGCTTTTAAAAATGGCGGTGGTAGAAACAATGAAAATTCTTTGTTTCTGGGTAAAGGTATCATAGGAATCGGTAATTCGTCTTCTGAAGTATCTTCATCAGAATATTTTTCTTTTGAATTCGTTTGGCTTCCAGACACTGATTTCACACTAGGTTTTCCAGATTCTTGGTTTAGTTGAAACTTGTGGGTTGAATTATTACTGGTTTGATTACTTTCAACATGGTTCTGTGAAATATTAAACGAAGGCATCGGTGGAGGTGTAGGAATGCGATAATGCTGATCCTCTGGAGCAACCTCCTTCATAATATTTTTATACATTCGTTCAAGAGCTTTTGCTTCCCTTTCAGACATCGACTTTTGTTTATCAACTAAAACATCTTTCAATTCAGACATGAAACTTTTAATCATCAATTTGTCCCGTTTGTAGTTGTACAGTGAAGTTTCATCGCTCTCGTCGATTAAAGGTTTCAAATATTCTTCTTTGATGTACTCTTCGAATACTTCATCCAGAATTTGTGGTTCTGAGTCATGTACAGTAAGAATCTTAGAATCTTCAACAGATGCTGAAACATTTGTCTGTATGGGATTATCACTGTAATTAGTAACTTGTGTTTTTACAAGGAACAAATTGCTAAATTCAATGAAATCTTTTGCATTTTCAATATCCTTGTGAGTTGTATTCAACCTCTGTTCTATATTTTCGACCAAATTTTCATATGTCATGCTTTCACTAATATTATCAATATCCTGAAGCACTGATAGTATATGGCTATAAGCTAATTGTAGCTTGTTTGAAGCCAAATACAGGTGCATGTATAAATCTTGCCACTGTGATGAAAGTGGCCCTCTGAAACAATAAAAATCATATAATATAAAGAATTTTTTAAAAGTGAAAGAATTTTCTGTAAAACATTCTTACTTGTATTTGTATGGTATTGGTTCCACTTTAAAGCTATAGTAATTGTTGATGATTTCTGATAGTTTGTTTTTATATATTGTCAAGCGTTTGACTAAAAGTTGTATAATGTAAATTAATTTTAATTCAGGAATTTTACCGTAAGATTGTTGCCAGGTATAATTATCATATGCAGTGACTAATAAGTGTAACATTTCCGATTGTGTAAGAATATAGGTGTGGTATAAGGTCTACTAAAAACAAACCTTAGATAATATATAATATATATAAAATATATAACATAAATTATTTTCGTTTTAACCTTCAGTTTTTGATAAGTTATTTCACCATGTATCTCAAATGATGTAGGTTCAAGTCTTGTTAATATATCTTCACGAATAACATTTGCTGGTAATAACTTTATAAGAATTAAAGATGTACAATAATAAATATGTGAAGTATGTTCTAAACAGTTTACTACATTTTCAACTATGGGTTGTAAGTACTTCAGTCTGTCTGCTGTGAGATTACTGTTAAATAAAATATTAATTAGTTATGCATGTAAAGTTATAAATATTGAATGAACTGTATACAACTTACTGGAACTGTTGAGAGCTTTTTCCTCTGTTCAGTTTTATTTTATACCCATACTTCAAAATTTTTAATCCCTTCTTACAGAGATCGAACAAGTCATTTTGTAATGCTACAAGAGACTTCAAATCTGTACATGCTTGTACTCTCAAGCATTTCATGTAACTGATAGAACATAATATAAGTGATGTAAATAAGTTTGCTAAGTTTTTACACCCAATCTTATATGAAATATAAACTGAAGATGACAAAAGTGTACCAAGTGAAACAAACTGTAATAATGTAATCCTGTAAAGTATTAATATTTATTAATTTCTACTTATATATCCTTTGTAAATTCAGATATTTACCTCCATGATTGAAAATCGTATTTGTTAAGAAAATTATGTATTGCATATGCATGATCATTTAAAAGCACTTTTGCAATTAAAATTGTTTTTACTTGTTTGTTAGACAAATCATCATCCTAAAGCAGACAAAATACTCTACAATTTACATAAACAAAATATTTGATACATTACCATATACATTACATTTATACCTGAATGATTTTTAAACATATAAGAAAAAGCTTTTTCAAATTCTTTTTTACAGCACATAAAAGACCCTAAAAATATACAAATGTTTATTGCATTGAACAATGAAACATTCGTTTGTAAGAAAAAGAAATTTACAGCTAATGTAGATTTCTTTTCTTCGTTATTGATTGTGGATTTAGGTAATGGTACACTTTCAAAATCCATGTAACCTAATTTATACAAATGTTCATACAGAGAGGACCCCTAAAATTAAAAGACAAAAAGTTATGAATTATTAACATTAATGTTGTAAATTATTATAAAATACCAACAATATTTTATACCTGTATTATCACATCTTCATCTTCATTATCCATATCATTGATATTCATGATACCATTTATATCATAAATAAATTCGAATAAGAGCAACAAATTAGATTAAATAATTTTTATAAATCAAATTTCTTGTAAAAATACACTTGTTATAATTGATTATTATTACATTATAGGTTAGAAAAATCTATTTCGTTATAAAAATCGCCTTCTTGCTCCGTTATAATAATAATATTATTATATTTTTTACTGTACATACTTCTAGTATTTAATTTACCTTATTTGAATAAAATATGAACTATTTAAGTACGCAAAATTGCATAATTAATAAAGTACATTTATTGATATTTTCATATAAGTAATTTCATTGTTATTGTGTGTCACGTGGTTATGTTAATATCAAACATAACCTGTCATATTATTTTGAAATCATTTTTAGGTTATAGCCACGTTCTATCTAATAATACAAACAATAATATATTATACGAATTATAGAAAACAATTTACAGTGTTCTTTTATACATCATAGCCGCGCGTTATTGTTCAACAATGAAAAATTTAACAGTGACTCAACGTGCTAGTCGATTCTTAGAAAGTTGCGGAATTCAAAGTTTGAATTCAAACAATTCAAACATATTACACACTGTTAATTCGATCAATGATGATTTTTATTTATTGTTAAATAACAAAATATATAAAATTCCGTCAGACTGTAAAAAGGATGTAATTACATTCGATATCGAAGAAAATTTAGAATTTGTTAGTTTAGAATATTGTAGCATATCACAAGAATTGTATGGTGCTTGTAAATCTGGCGATATTATGAGAATAAGCGTCGAATTTGAATTTGAATGCGAATTAATCACACAGTTGAATGTAAATTTACAATGTATGAAATTAAGTCCGGATCATGAAATAATTATATTTGTCACAGTTGATGATGTCATGATTACAATGGTATCAAGTTTTCAAATAATAGCAGAGGTAATGGTGTTGTCTTTGTACTATAATCTTGATTCTGTTTTACATGTATATCTATTTAAAATTATAAATATAATTAAAATAAATATTTTAGATTAATTTACATGCACCAGATTTTGGGCAAAAGCAGTTTGTAACTGTTGGTTGGGGTAAGAAAGAAACCCAGTTTCATGGATCAGAAGGAAAGCAAGCCGCATTAGCTAAGCCAGTGGAACCACATAAAAATGACTCAGATGATGGTTTATGTAGAATAACTTGGCGAGAAGATGGGTCATTATTTGCTGTTGGTTTCTTGAACCCTGAAAATAAAATACGCCAATTCAAAGTATTCAATAGAGAAGGTATTTTACTATATACTAGTGAACAGATTAACAATTTAGGAGAACCATTATCATGGAAACCATCTGGAAGCTTAATTGCAACAACACAGAATTTGTCCAATAAATATGTTGTTGCATTATTTGAAAAAAATGGTCTGAAACATAGAGAATTTGTACTTCCATATAAAGCAGAAGAAATGAGAGTATGTATATATTTATTTTTCTTCAAGAATTTAAAAATGTTTCAAGCTTATTAATCTAACATTGATACTTTAGGTGAAGGATTTATTTTGGTCTCCAGATTCAGAAATTTTAACCATTTGGTGTCAAATACAAAAAGATTCTTCTTCAGTGTTACAATTATGGTCTGAAAATAATTATCACTGGTATCTGAAACAGTCAATCAAATTTCCTATGGATAATTCACTGATATGTGCAACATGGTCCACAGCCTCAAGTTTCAAGAAACTGATCCTTTTAACATACAAAGAGTTTATTGTTTATGATTATAATTGGTCTGTTAATCACAGTAGAGGCAAAAATGTGGATGATAAATCTGTTGTTAGTGTAATTGATGGAAACAAATTATTAGTGACTGGTTTTAGAGCAGGAATAGTGCCACCACCAATGGCACACCAAACTCTAGAAACTTCAGAGTGCATAAATGCTATTGCTTTTGCACCAGATGTAAAAAATAAGGATACCTGGATAAATAGTAACACATTCTTTTGTGTTTCTGACAGTAACCAATTGTTATTTTACAAGCATAAAACTGTAAGTATAAATAGATTGAAAAATTACACTTGCAATTTCACTAAAATATGTACAAAAAATTAGGATTCCAGTCTGTTGGAGTATGAATATATTAGATCATATAATATTACATGGGACACAACAACTGAACATGAAAATTGTTTGTACAACATGCATCACTTTCTATGGTTCGATGAAGATAAAATTCTATGTTCAGTGTCAACAAACAGCCAAAGTTTCCTTTGTATTTTAACACTAGATGCAATAAATAATCAAGCTCTGGGACAGATAACAGTGAAGTATGATTACTTTCTTAAAAAAATGTGTTGTTGCTTTATTATAAGAGGTTCAAAATTTCTGTACTTTTTTCCAGAGAAACACATGTTATGGAAGGCTTAATTCAACACATCATTCCATCTCCTGATCCAACAGAAGCATACATAATAGTGGAAAATTCTGTTGTAAAGTACAAAGAAGGAGAGATAGTTCCAACCGACATCCAATTACAGGGACACATTTATAAAACAGAAGTTGTGAAGATCGGTGCTAAACACGTTTTACTGTCATTGTATCACAGGAACTGTTTCTCGATAAATGGGAAGCAAATAGCTAACAACATAACCAGCTTCTTTGTCCATTCAGAATTTCTGCTTCTCACAACTACACAGCACACACTGATATGTGTTAGTTTAAACGAAGACGACTTTGAGGAACTAACTAAGCAAAATTTGACCATAAAACCATGGGAAAATAAGAAGTCAGACGATGCATCATTTACAAGTACGCACTACTCTGATCTTACGATGTTTACCAGGCAACTTTAATTAAAAGTGTGATTAATTTTCCAGATCTGAACATAAGGCGAGTGGAAAGAGGATCTCAGATAATCGTATCAATCCCTAAGAACTCAAGAACCATTTTACAAATGCCCCGTGGTAACCTGGAATGCATACAACCACGAGCACTGTCTCTGTACATAATTGGATTTTATTTAGACAATTGTGATTATTTACTGGCATTCGACTTGATGCGCAGGCAGCGCATAAACTTGAATTTGATTTACGATCACGATCCAAAGAAATTCATTGAGAACGCAGGCAAATTTGTGGAGCAAGTTTTTAAGCCAAGCTGGTTGAGTTTGTTGTTGTCAGAACTGTCGGAGGAAGACATCACCATGACGATATACGCGAATTATTATCGAAGACAACCTAAGTCGGACGCCTTTTTGATGGATAAGATTGAATTAGTCTGCGATTTACTGCGAAAGATCATGGAGGAAAGGGACGACAATAACCGACTGATTCAACCAATATTGATCAGTTTAGTTAAGAACAAGAATAAGCAGGGAATAGAAGGTGCACTAGCAAAGATAAACGAACTTAGAAGATCAGAGAACTCCACAGACAACGAAGAATCTATCACATCGGATGAAGCCCTGAAGTATCTATTGTACATAGTGGACGTAAACGTACTATTCGACATTGCTCTAGGAATGTACGATTTCGATTTAACCATGTTCATTGCGTCCAAGTCGCAGAAAGACCCCAAAGAATACATTCCTTTCTTGAACAATTTAAAGAAGCTCGATGATAACTACAGGAAGTATTCCATTGACTTGTATTTGAAGCGCTATGATTCTGCGCTTAAAAACATTGCGAAAGAATCGAGCAAATTCACTGAATGTATAGACTTGATACGCAATCATAATTTGTATACAAAAGCTTTAAAATTGTTCGAGAGAAATACTGGACAGTACAAAGAGGTGGCTAGAATGTACGGAGAGTTTCTATTGAAGAAGAGACAGTTTCAAGAAGCTGGAATTATGTTCCACAGAAGTGGTGATCTTAGAGAGGCTTTGAACGCTTATTTACTGGCTGGATGCTGGCAAGATGTTATTGTCTTGTGTACTCAGATGGACCTAAGGTAAATATGAAAATTCAAATTTGTACAATTTTTCTGTACAAATATACATAATTAAATAATATTGCAGTGAAACAGAGAAACATACATTTTACAAAGACATGGTGGAACATCTTAATGCAAATAAAAGATACGAAGAAGCTGCATACATTTTAGCAACTTATTTAAAAGATTCTGCAGAAGCAGTAATTGCATTATGCAATGGCAGACGTTGGAAGGATGCTGTTAAAATTGCTTACGATACTCAAAATCTAGATCTGATTGGTAGGTATACTTTTTTCAAAAGTAGTGTAAGTTGATTGATTGAAATTACTACGTTCTAGAATCACACGTGAAATCAAGCGTGTACGAATACGCAAACCACTCAATGTATCAGATACAAAAGAATAAACAAGATTTCGAGCAGTACAGGTCTCGCCTCAGTGTAGTCAGAGACAATATTTCTCAGCGAAATCTGAAATCGTACAATGAGATCATTTCAGAGAACGAATCTGTATACAATAACAAAGGTATTTCTGATATCCTCAGCGACACGAGTAGCGTTACTGGTTCAACTTCCAGTAAAAAGTCAAAACTTTCCACTTTGTCTGGGTAAGAAATATATAGATCTTATTTATAAATTATAATTGTGCTGAGAAATATATACTCATGAAACATCAAATAATTTACAGAAGGAGTTATAGATCAAGCAAGAATCGCAGGAAACAAGAAAGAAAATTCTTGAGTTTGAAAGAAGGCAGTGTTTTCGAGGATTTAGCATTGATACAAGCTTTATATCAAATAATCAGTAATACATACAAAGAAAGAGGTTCTTATACTCGATTTACAATTGATTGCACATAGAATTTTAATATTACAAAAACCTACATACGGGTACTTTGTATTTCAGACGAGTCACACGCTTTGATACAAATGCTCGTGCATTTCGACGACGACGAGTATGCGGAAAAGGTGCAGAATTCTATGGAACAGTTTCTTATATGCATAGATAAAAGTAAATCTGAAATTTGGGATAAATCTGCACCTTCGAGCCTAACGGAAATGGTATGCGATAAATAATATATATAATTAATTTAATTGATAATATTAATTACGATATGTTTATAAAAATTTTAGGAGAATATGGAACTCACAACATCGTCAGACGTGCAAGAATTATCTGTTTGTCAAAAATTAATCGGTAAGTTAATACTCTAATTATTTGTAATATTACTTATTGGAGATAAGTAATATTTAATAACACCTCTACTTTATTTAATTTTAGAACCTTATGTTTTACGCCCGCCAGTACCTAGTACCTTATCTTGGAAACTAAATATATTTTAGCTTTAATTACAATAAACATTTTCTAAAGGATACATATAAATTGTATTTATTATGTCTTTCTATCTGTCATTAAAAAATTACTCAGACTTTTTCATTTGTCATACTTTGTTATTTTAAATGAAAATATGTATAAATATTTCAGCATAATATCCTAACATGTATAAATGATATATATATATATATATTACATTGGGAACATTGTTATACTTTATTTATTTTTCTTTTTTTTTTACTTAAACCTTCTTTACATAAATTTTATACAATCTACGTTCAAAACGCGCGAATAAAGTGGCAAAAATGCCGCGACAATGAACAGTCACGTTCATCCGTATAATATTTGTGAAAATATTGATATATCAAAGTATAAATTAGTATCGTCTGGAATACTCGTATATTTTCATATATTAATGTTAAAACTATTTATAGTACTAATATCAAAATAAAAAAAAATGTTTTTATAATCACGAATAAAAGTTAAAATTTCTTCAATATTTCAGTATAAAAGATATAGCTTTGTAATTCAAATACCTAAAAATCCTGTTTCAAATTGAATAAAAATTCGACAAAATGTGAAAGAAACATTTTCATAAAAGGCTTCAAAATTATTTCATTTTTAGTCAATGAACAATTTATAATTTATTAAGTGGTTAATATCAATATGTAATTGTATAATTGCATTATTAGAGTATTCTATATTAAATATATTTTAAAATCATTGTTAGTATGTTATCAAGTAAACTTTTAAGCTTATTTAATTAAAAAGAGCCTCATCATTTTTAACATTCGAGGAACTTTAAATTTTGCATTTACATGCTACATCACTTTGTCGAAGTTTTATTAAATTAAAACCGTGATCTTTTGGCAAACGTTGTTCGTTAGTTTTGTTATAATAATCCAAAATATATAAATTTATCTCGACCACTTCACTATATTCTCATGCTTCCTTTTTTCTTGTCTATAGCTAGAAAACTATGTATACAATTAATCTAAATTCTATAATCACGTGGATAAATAAAGAAAACCTTTAATAAGTAATTCACGTGTAAACATGTTCCTCTAACAAATAAAAAAAAATATTCTATATAAGACGGTGCAATTATGCTTGCGAATAAAAAAAAAATATATTCGATGTAAATTACACGAAATTACTTGTTTAAGTTTTTCTTTCCATACTTTTCCTACAAACCTCATATAATTCCGTAACGCTCAGAATTAAGATGGCTATGTCTTATTTTTAATAGGACTCGCACCTTTAAAACAAACATTTCAACATTCATAATTACAAACGAGACTATCGTTCACAGGTATTGAGTTTAGCCCAGAGACTGACATAACAAAAAAAAAATTAAAAATATTTTTCTTTTAGCAATCATATAGTTTTTATTACATACTTCATATAAATATAAAAACTATCAATCCAATGATTTTAATTATCAAAACATTTCACACATACGTAATGTTTCTTTTTTCATATTGAGTTTTAAATCATTTACTTCAATCAATTTTGAAGTCAAAGTCATCATTAGAAATAATTTTGATCATATAATTTAATGATGAATGAAGATAGTCTCGTCTCATTTTTTTTTTTTATTCATATCTGGTTTCTTTCTCTGTTTTTCCTTTCTGAAAATGGATCATCTATTTAAGCTGTAATTGATTTTGTTCAACGTATTATTGAACAAACAAAAACATTTATCTACAGTTACCACTTAACACAAACATTATACTCCTTCCTTATTCGCGTTAGCTATGGCGATTATAGCTGACGATCTAAGTTCGGGACGACTACTGATCTTCATATATTTCGATTGGGCGTATTTTTTCCTTACAGCTTGATATTTACTTTTATCCGCATTAATGATAATAACTGCTGTCTCCCGTGCCACAGGTAACACGTCGTCCTTAACATAAGTACTGTAATGCGCCAAAGTGCGTGTCCAGACAAATTTTTCGCCCTCGTCATCGGTACCAATAATTCTATAGTATTAAACACCAGATAGTGACAATGAATTATTAATTATTAATCACTGGTCCATGTTGATTCAGTTTTCGATATTACAAATTATAGTATACATTTATAATAAAATGTACACTATAATAAAGCACCTCTGAACACACAGTTTCCATAATATAGTCTATTGGAAGAAAAAAACTTACGCAAATGCTAAATATATAGCTGCAGCTGCAATAAGACTTGGTGGATAGTGGCACATTTCATAATACACCAAACTTTGTTCCAGGAAATATTTGGCCATTGTATGATGTATTGGTAGAGCCTTGTAAATATACAATTTATCAAGTTACAAAGTTCAATGAACTTAAACAATGAGAAATACAAATTTGTAAAAAGTTATAGAACATACCTTTCCAGCCTTGCTGTACCTTCTGAGAAAATGTAAAGGCAATGGTCGACCAAAAGAATAATCCAATGTTTTCACGATAAGCATCTCCATTTGTAAGATCTCTAACTTCGTGTACGCATTATCTGTGATATATACAAAATCATTTATATCAGGAGAATACATTTCTTCATATTTGCTAGCAATGAACATTGCTGTCACACCAACTAGTTGTAGCCTTTTCCTATCTATTGAGCTGAATGTCTGTTGAAAAAAAATAGGATTTATGTTTCTAAGGAACAAATGGTTGTGTAATACACACTTTATTTATACACATTTGAAACAAATACGTTGATATTCTAATAACAAACCTGTAGAAATCTATCGATAATAGCAACAGTAAGATACAATGTCTCTTGCATCAGATGAAATTGCTGATGAACTTCAACTAGCCAGTCTATGAGTACACTTCTCATTTTTGGTGTAACTTCCAGACCAAGTAGATATCCTTTTGTGATAGGAAATTTACTCTCTAGATTTCTCAGGTAATCATATATGTCATTACTATAAATAGAAACTAGACTAGGGTTTCCTTGATCTTCTTCATCAATATCTTCAACTTCCAAAAGATCTGAAGAGAATGACTGTACTTCCTTTTTCTGAGGAACTGGCACCACATGATTTTCTTGAGGTACTTGAATCTTTACTACAGGTTTCACTATCTGTACAGGCGTTTTCTCTGCTGCCTTTTCTGCCGGTTTAACGATCTGTTTGGAAGCTATTACATTTTTCTTCTCTTTCGGTAATAAACTGGATCTGTCAATGGGTTCTACACCTCTCAGTGTGTTCACTTTATTGCCTATCTCTCCTAAAGCAGCTCTCTTCGTCTTTAATGGTATTGCAGTTGTTAAAGACTTGAAATTCTTAACATTTTCCTGATTTATAGTATTCTGAAAATTTATTTTATTTCTGTCTTCTAATTGCAATAACATTGAGCTTAAATGATTAAGTTTCATTATTACTTTATGATATAAAGTATGAAACTTTATTATTAGAATTATACATAAATTCTTATTTTAAATATATAAAGTTATATAAAAATTCTCTCTACAAATAATAATCATATATCAATATAAATTTAAAAAACAATTAAACATATTGTTAATGAGTTTTTTATATTATATTTACAAATAATAAAAGAATAATGATCATAACGATTCTGATAAATGTACAAAAGTATTTGCATATAAATAATTTTCTAATATTTATAAAATCGCGTAACGAAATTTTAAAGGTGAAGAGCCGTAAATAAAACATCGTTTCAAGGAACGGAAATTCTTTGGTAATATGTGGTCATTATGATTTACTGGGTCGAGAATTCGTACAAAATAAATTATCCTACAATAAGAGATAAGAGTGAGTTCTGATATTTATTGGTTCAATAGACTTTAAAATGAACGAAGGGCATTTAAAGATGTCAGGAAACAGACGGTTACCCCATTCTATTGACCTCCCCCATCGAAATTATACGGCTAATGACCCAGCAGTGATTGTTTCTTAAATATTTTAAACCTACCGTAAGTGCAGTCCGATTTCTCAATGCCATTATGAATCCGATTAAAAGAGGATTTTAAATAACGGTCGAAATTAATCTTCTGATCCAGTTACTTCCACCTTTTCTCAAACAACGTTCACCTCGTAGTAACGACTTTGTCGGTTTGAATTTGTTTAGTCGTTCAGACGGAAGTTCACCCTCTGCGGATGTTGGTATACAGAAGACAAACCGCGAAAATTAAAGCCTCTGATTGGTTGCTTGAACGGCTACATAATTCAAACAAGTTAGCAATCACATTTCAATTTTTTTATAAATTGACAGGTTCTAAATGTTTTTTTGTTATTTTTTTTTTCACTAATAAATTAACGGAGAAGCATTATACTTTGTTAATAAGTATAATTGTTTCTCTTGAAACGAAAAGATTTATTTAATTAAAATTTATTTTATTAAATTAAATATATTTTGTTATATGGATATATCGTAAATAGTTAAACATTTATTTCGCTTTAAATAACAAATTTAAAATAATTACAATTGTGTATAAACATTTGTGCTATATATGTGAGTAAACAGCTGATTACATTGGTTAGGTTTCTGTCAATTGTATTTGAGCATTAATTGTATATTGTTGTAATTAATTTCATATGGTGATCGAATACTTTATTGGAAGATCTTTATTAAAAATTTAATAATCAATCGAATACATCAAATTAACTAAATAAAAGTGATGATTTTTAACAAATGTCATCCTTAGACACCAAACACTTTTTATACATTTGTTGATTAACTGTTAGTGATAATTAACAAAATGTCAATAAATATTGATATCAAATTAAAACGAGCTAGTAAAATATACCATGAAGGGGTACGTTTTATTATAATTTTATATCAATAACTGTACAAAACAAATAATGTATAGGTTATATTTTAGGAAATAGTTGCTGGTTTTATATTATTACAAACTAATTCAGATGTAAAACATGATGGGATATTTTTGAGCATGGAAGGTTCAGTTAATTTGCAACTTAGTTCTAAAAATTTTGGTATATTTGAAGCTTTTTATAATTCTGTAAAGGTTAGCTCATTTTTCAAACTTATATCAATTTTTATTCATCATTGGATGCATTTAAAGATGTATATAATTTCAGCCAATACAATTGGTTCAATATACTTTAGATGTAGCTCCTAGTGGCAAAATACCAAGTGGTAGAACAGAAATACCATTTGAATTGCCGTTAAAGCCAAGAGGAACCAAATCTTTATATGAAACATACCATGGGGTTTTTGTAAATATACAGTATCTTATACGTTGTGATATAAAGAGAAGCTTTTTGGCAAAAGATGTGAGCAAATCTCTAGAGTTCATAGTAGAAGACAAAGTGCCTCGTAAGATAGAGAGAGAGCCTAGCAAATCAGTGTCCTTTAAAATTATGCCTGAATCTTTACAAAATACAAGAGACAGAACTAATGTTCCTAGATTTTGCATTTCAGGAAAGCTAGATTCATTGTATTGCAAAGTTTCTGAACCACTATCAGGAGAGGTAATCACATAATTGTATTAGGTTTTGTAAATAACACCATTAATTTATTATTATGAAACAACAATTATTTCTAAATGCAAGGTTGTAATTGAACATTGTGAGGCTGTAATAAAGTCAATTGAACTTCAGTTAGTCAGAGTTGAGACATGTGGTTGTGCTGAGGGATATTCTAGAGATGGTAAGATCACTTAAGCAAAGTACATATAACAGTTTCAATTATTAGTTGGTAATATTATATGTGCATTAGCCACAGAAATACAAAATATACAAATCGGGGAAGGAAATGTTTGCACAAATTTGCCAATACCAATATATATGATATTTCCAAGACTATTCACATGTCCTACATTAAGCACAAGTAATTTTAAAGTTGGTAAGATTATGATTTTATTTTGATTTTACAAACTTTCATAAATGATATTGTTGTTCCTTATAACAACTGTATTTTATTATGCTTTGTTACAGAATTTGAGGTGAATCTTATTATAATATTTGAAGATGACTATCTAGTCACAGAAAATTTCCCCATTATACTATCAAGATATTAAATTTTATATAGAAATACAATATTGTATATAAATTATGTATATTATTTACAAAGTATATGTTTCTTACAATAAATGCAATTTGGTTTCAGTGAAAAATGTATAAAAAAAGGATCCTTAATATACAAATTAATGAACAAATATAAAATCTTTCTTATTCCAGTCCAACTTTTTGAACAAATAATTTATAATATTTTTCCACCTGCTTATTATGAGTCAGTCCAACTGAAGCCAACAATACCACATAACCAAGCACAAATGTTAACAATTTATGTTGCTTGAACCATGCCAATAATCCTTTGTTATTGTTACACCTAAAATATATACTGTTATAAATCAGTATCACAAAAACATATTGATATTAAAGGTATTCATACCTTCTTGGTTGAACTTCTTGACTGTAAACAAGAAGATAACGTACTCTTACCAACTCACTATTTGTAACCAAATAGTACTTATTTGGAACTTTTCCACCCATAGAATCTGTGACTGCTCTGCGAGCATTGTCTTCTGTAAAAGTAAGAAGATTCTTATTAAGTAAGAATGATAAAAGCACATTTTTCTGTAATATTTTTTTACCTGAATCTCCAGTTTTTACATCAGCATGATTGATGAGTTCACACAAAGCTATGCAACTCATGTCACTTCCCAGCAAGCTACCTCCCCATCCATAACCCACAGGGCTATATAGTAAACTTACACCTAATTCACTTGAAAGATATATTCCTTTACCAAACAGTGATTTCTAGAAGTCATAATATC
The DNA here is from genome assembly GCA_022405125.1 of Anthidium xuezhongi. Taxonomy (NCBI): domain Eukaryota; kingdom Metazoa; phylum Arthropoda; class Insecta; order Hymenoptera; family Megachilidae; genus Anthidium; species Anthidium xuezhongi. The sequence continues at coordinate 12,435,036 of CM039651.1, forward strand.
ATAATAGTTTAACTTATTAAATTACTATTTAATACAGTTCTTAAGCAAATTGCTTTACCTTACACATACTTTGTTGCAGACCATAATGTATAATGGAATGAAAATTCTCTAATCTACTACCATGAAAAGCATAAAGAGTTGAATGACCTTGAGCAATTGTTTTCCATTTTTCCTCTGAAGTAGACTGCTTTGCACTTGCAACTTGGAATATTAAATTTGGTGCAGCTACTGACATTTCTGAAGGTACTTTCCTCAGTATTGAATCATACTATATTGCATTTTCAAATTATCACAAATTATGATTATGAAATTAAAAAATTTAGAAATTAAAGCAAACAAGAATCATACAACTAAAGGAACTTACAGATTCTTTGCTAACACTTTTTATATAAGGATCTCTTAAACGTATTAAAACCCAATGTAACAGTTCTATAGCTGTTCCATATCTACTGTATACATCCGATTCTGACAATGCTTCAAATATTACAGCCAGTGGAGGAATCAGTTCTATAGCTCTTCTCTACAATTAAATTCATAATTTATTTGATAAATTATCACAGATAAAGCTAACAGAAGTAATAAAATTGATAATTCAAAAACTGTACCAAGGCTTCAATATCCTTGCACTCATTTTTTATGTACATTGGTGGAAATGGTTTTAGACATGTGTCATAGCGATATGTATTGCAAGCTGCTACGAACAAGGACCATTTTAAATCAGCTGCTTTTAAATCCTTTTCCAGTAAATGTCTCAGCGATGAAATTTTCTTCTCAATATCTTCTTGAATTGTATAATCTAAATTAGTTATGTATATCACATCTGAATTTGTGTCTTTGGCAATTCTGTTCTCCGCTCTTTTTAATTGATTTTCTTTTTCTTTTTCTTTGTCATCATTAGTGTATTTTTTATTGCTTGCATTATCCATTATTAGTGATGAATCTAATCTAATTATGAATAAGTATCATTAAGAAATAGTTATTACAAATTATCTGCCTAACATATAAGTTTAATATAATTCTTAATCACTGATACAACATGAAAAAAATATTTTTAAATAATATGCTTTATTTTCAACCGGCGTAGGAACATTTACATTTTAACAGTTTCCTAATATTTATACACCTTTCCCTTGAAATAATTCGGGTGTCATATGTGCTATAATTTTTTAAGACATCCTTCGAATTTGCATAAATGATAATTTTTAACAATTACTGAGTTTTATTTACATAACCCGAGCGAATTATGAATTAATTGTTTTATGAAATGTATGAAATAACGATAAATAATATCGAAGTTTGAACAATGTACGACTGAAAGAGGATGAAAAGGGGTTAGCTGTATTTTGATACGTATTTCTAAAGAAATTCTTTCTCAGTTGATATTTTAATGTACTACTCGATCAATTAATCGTTTAACGATGACATTACAATGAAAAATCTGCTCAAAGATGTCAGTTTTTTTAAAATAAGAAATAAGTGGCAAGTGAAAGATAAAATTTCTGATTGTTTACTTTAATTGGTACGATATAACAAGTCGTTTAGTTGCAACGTACTTACAATCCACAGCGGGCATCTTCGGAATTAAAATTTTCACAGTGACTATAAATGAAAAATAAATAGTCAGTTATTTCAAATAATATATATTTTTATCTTACTCTACAACGAATTTGTATCGAATCATTAACATTGTCCTAACGTTTCATGCTCTTGTCACAGATCACATATGTTTTATTGCGTTCGTTTGTTACAGCGATGTTTCTCTCTTTTAATTTATTATCATTTAGTTCTTCCTTATTTATTTCATGTTTGCATAAAAATACAATGTTTTAAGTTGGATTTAATTATATTGGTAATGATACGCTATGTTACGAGATATAAACAATATAAATCATAGCAATATACACAGAATGGCAATCTCTAAACGGTGATTATTTAAATTTGACAGTTATTTGAATAAATTTAAATAATAAGAAAAGACATCTAAAAATATAATAAATTAATTAAGGTGTGCCGTAAGTAATACATTTTTATTATAATACTTCTGTTTTAATTCATAAAAGTACAGTGGATCATTCGTATTCGCGGAAATAGGTTCCAAGATTTCCCGCGGTTACCTAAAACTGCGAATAATGGCGAACGCTATGTAATGATATAATACAAATTTATTTACTGGTTATAATGATATATTACTGAAAATTAATAATAAAATATAAAAGTTTAATAACAATAAGAAGCCAGCAAATAAAGCAATAAAAATATTCAATGAAAGCTGGATTATGTACGACTATCAATAATTTGGCGGGAATTTAGAAACTGTCCATTTAATTTCTTCGGCTCGCGACTAATCCCCGCTGACGAAAAACACATTCGTAGATGCAATTTAATACAAACAAAGAATTCCCTAATAGAACACTTAGAGAATTTAATTGGTTCGATTGGCAAGCATGCAACTCAATGTCATGCTTCAAGGTAAACTATTGATGACGTCAGTGTACGTCACTTTAACAAGTGGGAGTGGATGGATAGATGTCGGCAGCCGTGCTGTCTTTCGCGAATAATCGCACACGAAATTCGCTGCGGACGATACCGCGTCGTCGCGATAATGTCGCGTGTTTCTTAACGATGTGATTCTTTCGCCTGAAGAAGAAAAAAGAAAGGAAAGAAAAAAAGACCCCAACGAATACAGCAACATCGCACACGTGTTTCCGCGGTAAATGGAAAAACACCGAAATCAGTCTGCGCATGCCCGACTACCGATGACGTCACGAAAATTGTGCTTTTGATCAAACTCGCTCTCTCGCTGTTTTTTTTTCATCGTGGATGTAATAATGTGGAAAGTGAAATAACCGTTTGGAAAAGCTCTGCAGGAACCGCGGAGAAGCCGGTGAAAATAGTAAGTGAATTTCATTTTTTTCCATTACCGTTTCAGAAGTCATTCGTTGACTTACAGTCTGTTAACATGGCCTTCAACACATGTATACATAAGCATATATGCACACACATATACAGGGACATATACATGAGCACACATGCATACAAAGCGTTCATGATTTTTAGGAAAAAAAAGCTCATTTTTAATGATATTTCAATGTTGAATATTTCATAGGTTTCATATGAAAAGAATATAAGTTTTCTTTTAAAAATCATACTATTTCTCACGATTAAAGAACCTTTTTTGTTGTAAGATATATTGATCTTCTTCTAAAGGAACGATTGAAAATGACAGGTTCTATGTATATTCGAATGTAATTCTCTGTCAAATTTTTTGTTTATTTTATTGTTTTGAATTTATTGTCTTACGATACTTGAACTATTGTTATTCATCATTGTTGCTCATATTATTTTGTTCATTAAAATATTGATTTTTGAAAAATATTATTTATAGGTTATTGAACATAGTACTGTTAAACCAAAAAATGTTTATCATTCAAACAACAATGAAAAAATGTTTAGAGTTCTATAATAAATAGTTTAATAACAAATTGTTAATAAATATAAGAATCTTATGAAGATCAGTGTTTCTTGATCACATGTTGAATGGTAATGTTGCATATATGTATATAGTGTGTCAATACAAGCAGCATATTTTTACTTAAAATGAAGTATATGTAACAAAGACAATAGGTTAATATTATTACAGTATTGGTAAACATTATCATAATCGATGAGTTATCACTTATGAATTATTAAATTAACTTTTATGTTTAATGTAAGAATATTATCAACATTTTTTTTGTATTTACATATTCTTCTTTTACAATACTATTGAATATGCCAAACCATAACGTTTGTCTGATCCTAAAATGAAATTATTTAAATACTTTGAATGTTTGTCTGTGTACGACTTTGTACCGGTATTAATATAAGAAATTTTTATGTTTTTGATATATCATATGTCAGATATTGTGTATATAAGTTTTTTACATCGTAATCTGAGGAATTACCTACAGAATGGATTTTAAAGTTACCAAATGTTATACAATTAGAGTTCTCTTGTCAAAATAACATAAAAATATTGATGAATGAATATTAAATCAGAGTCAAAGTATTTAATAATTTGTGTTTATATTAGTGTTTCTAATATTAGTTTAAAGGGATAGTTTTTGCAAATAAGAGGAAGATTGAATTTTATATCTGATAAGGTCAGCATAATATCATACATTAAAATTATGTTATATGTTATATAATTTGATATGAATATTAATAGGAAAGTATTCAATTCTCATTAAAATTTTTAATAATTTTTTTTTTATATTTTTTGATTAACAAATTTTGTAAATATCATAAGATGCTGCCATCTGCGGATACAAATTTCAATCCGAACGAACTCCATCGGTAAAGTAGAAACTTACCAATTGTTGTAATAATGTTTTTACATTATCATTAATTGAAATTGAAAAACCAGAATGTTTAATAATTTATCTAGGAAGTTATTTTTACGACAAAATGGTAGCATTGTTAGTATCTTTCAAACCCAAAAGAAAATTCTATTATTTTTTTCTTTAACAATTTGTTTTTCAATATTATAAATATTTATTTGAAATTCATATAAATATTGTTAATTGAGGGAACGAAATTTCACATTGTTCTTCTTTACTCTTAAAAGATTCACCTAAAGCTCAAATATTTAACCAGAATCCTCGTAAGAAACAAAAATAAAAAAAGCAGCACTTGCCCTTATTCTCTAGGGGTAACTAGCATAGCGCTTGTTACAAAAGTCTCTAGTTACTTTGGAAAATTGTGTTTTTTCTAAACTTATCAATTTTCACAAATAAAAATTTCTTAAGGGAAACAATCATTAATTATGGAATATTTAAAAATAGAATGAACTTGAAAATCTGTTAAGTTGAGGATTTTTGAAAAATCCTTTAAGATCCACGCACAATGTCGTGTTAATTGCGGGGAGGGAAGTGTATGTGTGCGTAAAAAGTCTGAAGTAAGAATGCTTGGTTTCGCTTGGTGAACGGAAGTAACGCGGGAATCAATGCATTTAAGGTGGCTTTGTATCAGATGTAGACTTATCGTGGGATCTCACGGAACTTGAACCTACGTATTAATGCGTGGCTGATTCGTTTCAAAGAATTACACGACCTCCGCGGTACAAAGCAACGTACAATGTGGCTGCTCGCTACCAATGTAAATGGATGGATGAAACGCATATGACCTAAACCCGTGTTGACTTTTTCCATTATTTTCAGATGCTCGGCTGGCTAGAGAAGCTGTTGTGACGCTTAAAAAAACTCTCGACTCAAACGTGCCTTCTTTCAATGATAAATTACAATGCTTTCTTCTTTTTCATAAACTTTTATAGTAATTGAAACAAATTTAGAGTTCCTTTATGGAATCCTAAAATGCAACCTTTTCATGAAATTTATAGATTTTCAAATTTTTATAATAATTATAAATTTCTAAGTTTCCATAAAAATTCGCGAACTTTTATTCTTGCAAATTTTTTCTAAAAAATTGGCAAATTCTGAATTTTCAAATTTTCATAGAAATTACCGACTCCGTACGTCGAATACCGGTTTTAGTTAACTAGTTTTACAGTTAGTTTGTTCGAGTTAGATCAAGATAGCGGCCGATCAAAAATCTGGGTAGCGTACTCGGGAAAGGATAGGTTTCGGCGAATATTTGTGCTTTGCAGTCGAAAAAGATAGCGGTTCATAAACATTTCATGAAGAAATTGTGCACGTCGCCTTCGACATCGATCCTTGTCCACCCACCTTCTACACAGAAAGAACGGTTTCATCGATAACTTTCCTGAGAACGACCCCAACGTCATTCAACGTATGCGAATTTTCAAAAAATTTTCCAGTCTGAAAATTGTAGAAAAATCTTCGATTTTCAACTCTCGTTCCTTGGCAGATTCGTATCTTTGTTATTAAAAGATTTCGAAATTTGAAAATCTTCTTCTCGAAAGCTTGAAATGATAAAAGATTTGAAATAATGATCTAGAAATAGGGTCTTAAACTTGAAAATATTTGATATAAGAACCAGATGATATATATTATTTGTGGTTATGAATTGATAAACGAGTGAATTATTGAAAAATTTGGATGAATTTTTAGTATCTTGATGGATCGACAGATTGAATACAGCAACGGCGAGCGTTGATGAAATTTTAATGGGTTTTTGATATTTCGAGAAGTTGTCCTCAAGGAAGATTGTTAAATGTTGATTTATATTTAGAAAAGCGAGATATTCAGGTCGATTTTTCGTTCGCTTTAATGAATTTAATATTTCGTGAAATATCTGTGACATCGGTGGATTAAGTATGAATCGTAAAATGTATATATATATGTATATAAGGAAGAAGGAGATTTATAATTAGAGATCAAGAAATTGGGAAGAAAAAATCTAAATTTGAAATGAATTGTATCAATGCGCTTATCTATAATTTGATCGAATCGAAGTAACGATTACGAAATGGATCGTAATAGATTTTCAGGACAACGTTTAAAACAAATTTGCTGGGATCTTTTAATGGGACCGGGTGTCGGCTAATTTAATTCGACTATTTAACAATTCTGACGCTGGTCTCAATAATTCATTGTTCTTATGTGATATTCCTGGAAATTAGGGATCGCTATCCCGTGATAAGATAATGTACTCGCAAAGTATTTGGATTTTGTTAAATAAATTATTTTTTATAAAATTGAGAATGCTCGTGTCGCATATTCCTCGTGTTGTACGAAAGCATTCATAATTTTTCAGGGTGTTGTACGAGGATTTTCCTCATTCTCAAACCGTGTTATAGGGATGCCGCGTTAGGGATTTCCCTAATTCGTGAACCGTGTTACATGAATACTATAGCTAAAAAAAAATTTTCTAACTCGAAAATTAATCATTTAATTAGGATCAATATTTCGATATAAAAATGCAATTCTTGATCAATTATCACGATTTCGAGACTGTCCCTGAACGTATCACGTCTAAGGGTTGAAATCGTATTTGGAATATAGGTCGATCCAAGAAATCAGGATTGTCGATCAAAGACGTTATTCAACGGGAAACGTTATTATTCAATATTGGTTAGACTTCATCCCTTTTCCCCGGGGGGAATCATATCTCCGTTGCATCGTAAGGAGAACCGGATGTCGGACCCCGTTGGAAAGCTCTCGGTATCGGAAAAAGCCCGGGTGCAGCAGGCTCCGTTTTCCTTTTAACCGTCAGCGTTTTTTTTCCACTCTCTCTCTCTCTCCTATCTTCCCCTCTTTGTCGGCTGAAGGGATGTCTTTGAAGCTCGCGCGTCGGGTCACGATTGACGCAAATCCGAACGCAACTTCGATGATTCTTTCCACCTACCTCTCACGTGCGACGTACACGTGTCGTTGTTGGTTAAAAGTCGATTCTTGCCCGCCGGAAACCTTGCCTGCCGGGTCCTCGGACGTTAAGCGTTCGCGTTTCGCCTCGAAGGGAAAGTTTTCTGTACCCTTATTGTAAAGCAACCCCTTTATTTCGTGTTTAGCCGGCGCCCTTCAGCCACGTGTTAAAGGCACGTGCTTTTTCAACGGTGAATTGTTCGCTGCGGGAAATTAAAGGGTTGTTTGGTTAATATTTATATAAAGCTTCTATTTCAAGTTGTAGTACTTGCAATTTTCGAACATTTGTTTCTCCTTTTGTCTCGAGTCCCTCGTTTCTGCAAAATTTGCAAATATTTTACCAAAATTGAAATATTTCTTCGGGAACGCATCCCCTCCCTCCCGTTTCAGCGTTACCCTCGCCACCTCGTCCCGTCCCCTCCCCGTCAACGATCACCACGTGTTGGTAGCACGTGCTCTGGTCGCGTTCACCTTTCCATAAATCCCGATCGACTTCTTATTATTCTCCGAAACGATCTTTCTCGCGATCGATTCGTTAACGAAGTATCGTTTGCGCGGGGTCGTTCGAAATCTTTTTTTTCATTCCCGTACGTCAGGAAGGGATCCTTTGTCCAAGTACCTCCACGGTTGTCTGGTTACGCAAGTTGGGATGAATTGTATAGGAAGGTATTCGAATTTAGATTAATTTAGAAAGCAGAAGATACCGTTTTCGTTCGTGTATCAATTCCGCTGGTCATCACCGTAACACGAAAACGGCTGCATTGTTTATCGAAGGTACTCCAAAACGCTAAAAGGAAGTGCGTTTGACGACGCTTCCTTTCAAGCCTATTTTGCGAGACAGCTTCATAGAAAATACCGTGTTGTCTGAGACCCAGAGGCAACACAATTCTTATCGTGTTAGAGTATTATTAGGGTTTGTGCAATTTATCTTATCGCGTTAGAGCGAAGCCGTGTTGTAGGAGGACTACCTGTGACTTCAAATACCATAACAAAATCAGATTATTCTAATTGACAGTCTAACTCCGTTCTCGAAATAATTTCTACGATTAGATTCGATTTCGGATAAAAATGGATCTGGATTAGGTCGTATCTAAGAAATTGAAAATGTTCCTATCTTTTTGGACTTAACGTCAAAATAACAAATCGTCTAAAGGTAAATAACAAGTCGTCTAGAGGTAATTGTTATCGTAAAAGGGGAAGAGGATCGCGATTCGAAGAACGCACAATAACGTCCGTATAAATCTATGGTGGATGCACGTTAACGTGTATGGTGTGTGGCAGTGGGTCGAGGCGAGAGGTAGGGTTAGGAAAGGGTGGTCAGGGTATCGAGAGGGGTCGATTATAAATTTTGCACGCGTGGTACGGCAACGTGCACGCTCCAGGGATTTCTATCGAGGATCCGATCCGATTCACTCGATACACCGTGCAGATAGGACAGGCTGATAGGGTTCGAAAAGAAGGATAAGCGAAGTGTGGCGAGAGAGGGTGAAATGCACGAAGGAACGAACGAAGGATGGATGGAAAGGAAACGTGCAGGGGCGTCGGTGGTGGGATAAAAGCTGGCCGCACAGGTAGGACGCGCACCTACGGTACACCTACGTGCCGCCACCACCCTTGCGGTAGCCGAGGTTGCTACCTACGTAGTTAGGTAGCCTGTGTGTACACGGGGGTAAAAGGTGTATACCGTGTGTATGCCCGTGGTGTACAGGTAAAAGAAACGTCGTCATGGAAACGACCATGGCCACTCTCAATCAATACGCGATGGGATGTCGAGTTCGGACGATGACGTAGGACAAAGGACCACGTGGTCCTGTCTGGCCACGTGCGACACTTTTGTTTGCCCCCCCTCTTCTGTTATTTTTTTTCTTATAATATGCAATATATTTTTACGTGTTCTTCATTTATTTCTCTATGTAATTGAATTGTCAGGGTATCTGTCTTTATTTCACAATGAGACACTGATTGCTCAAAGGCGGGAGTTTGAATTTCAAATGATTATACACGAAGCTTTGAAGAATAAAAATTGTTATATGCTCTTAGGGGAATGTGTTTCGAAACGAAACAATTTTATTTTTAAAAAAACTTCGTTTTTACAGAAATGTTACTTGGAATTTTTTTAAACGTTTTTCAAGTTCGAACGCAGTTGAGTATTAGGAAAATAACATTGATATACTTGTGTAGCGATTGTAAGAGAGTTGATCTTCAAATTTAATTCTCCTCTCTTCCTTTATTTTTAATCAACCTCTTCAATATTTAACAAGTTTCTAAAAACTTAACAATTTCAAAAATTCCAATAATCAAAAAATGATAAAGCATCCTAGAAATGTTAACAATTTTGTTGTCAATCAAAATTAGTAAGATTTAACGTTGTCCCCTTGAAACACGCTCGACAACGAGCGCCCTTAAGCGCCAACGAGAAAAACAAGGAAAAGCACGAAGCAGATTACCAAAAAGAAAAGAAAAAAAAAGAGAAGCTACAGGAGGAGAAACGAGGAGAGGGTGGGTGGAGCAGGGAGAGAGGGAGGGAGGATTGTGGAAGATAGAAGAACAAGTAGAAGAGGTAGATGAGGTTTCGTGGAGGCTCTGGCGCTCGGTTCGACTCGCTCTCAAGGTGTCGGTAGGTGGAAGCGAGACGGAGTGAGCCAAGAGGAGGGTGGGGGGTAGCGGAGCAGTTTCGGTAGGGGAGGGTAAGAACGACGCGGGGAGGGCCGTTGCGACGCCGGGCGTCCAGTGATCGCGCCTTAAATGGTTCGACGCCGCACGCGCCCAACATCTGCCAGCTCCGTTTCTCCTCTCCTCTCTCTTCATCTCTCTGCTTCTCTCCTCCTCTCCTTCTCCTCCTTTTTTTTCTCCTCTTCGTTTTAACGAGAGCAACAGAGAGGCCGGCTTAACGGCAAGTTCGAGGAAAGAGAATCTCGCGGAGGACATCTTCGAAAAGGATTTGGAAAAATTGGGGATTGATGGGGCATTCAACCCCCCCTCCGCTATGGTGTTCTTTGAAAAAAAAAAAAAAAAAGAAAATTTTTGTATCCTAAAAGAAATTTGTGTCCATCAGACACATTTGAAAGAGTATAAATATTTATTTTTATTTTAATTAATTTCAATTTTTTGTTATAAAGTAAAATAAATAGCTTGGAGTGCCTTTGAATATTCATTTTGGTGATTTTTGGATTTAATCTTCCAGTTTGGTATCTTGAATTGTTAACTTAATTTGTATATTAATTAATTGATTCTGAAGTGTTTAAGATATCGGTCACGAGTGACCCCGATAGCGAGCAGTGCGTTAACCCTTTAGGTTAATAAAGAATTATCACTCGTGTTTCTTCGAATTTACGTACCGATCAAGCACACAAACGTCTCGGCTAATTTTGCGCGCAGAATCGATTCGTACGGATAATACTTATTATCGTTCCATTTGAGACAACGGATTCGTTAACAATTTACCCTTTGAAACAACCGAAACATTCCTACAGTAACATAAGAACGGGGGCTGCATGTGGCAGAACGATTGTACTCGATAGGGTTTCAGGGTATGTCGGGGGCTCCCTTTTGTTTCTAACAATTAATGATGTTCTCAAATAAACACAGACCCATTGGAGTCCTTCCCTTTTCTCCCTTTCTATTTATCTATCAGTTCCCTTCGGTTCAAAATATATTATTTGTATATCATAAACAAACGCTACATCTAATTTCAATTCAGTATAAATTGTTGGACCCTCTCCATTGTCGGTATAATAATATTTCATTTATACAAAAATAAATGAAATATTAATTTAGTTTTCTTTTAATATCATTCGATATTCCATTAAAACTATTCTAATATTACAGTAAGTAAAATATTCGTGTTACTCGAGAAATTGAATTAATCCATCTATTCGAATATTCGAGTTAGCCAAAAGTTTCAATCAGAATCAATTATTCTCTTGAAAAGGGGTTAATTTTCTGTCTCCTTCGATGCATGACTGTTCTTCAGTAGGCGCGTTCACTCAACTCACGAACCTCCCTTCTTCTTCATCATCATCATCATCATCTTGTTTTTCTCTTTTTCCCAAGCCTCTTCTTTCACCACCATCGCGTTCTCCCTCTCTTTCACTCCGGCTCGCTTTCATTCTGTTTCGTTTCGAGTAGAATCAGCGGCGAGTATCGCGTTTCATGCTTCCAGCACGAGACGAGGAACGAGGAGGAAAAGCGTCTCATGGATGACTCGTTTTTCACGTTGTCTTCGCGCAGTCTCGTATTATACGATTGATTCCCCCCTGTCCTTGATTTTCTCGACCATGACGAGACATTGTTTTCCAAGAAAAAAATATTTCCCCTCTAATGATGTTCCTCCAATTAGTATTTAACAAACCGTCGAAAATTGAAGGGACCAATTATTGTTGTATACGATTAACTCTGAGAATTTTTCTAATTTTATTAATTCATTTGTATTTTGTGGAAATGAAGTAATTAACGCGTTAAAACGGTATCGCGCGGATCAGTGTGGAGAGAAATAGAATTCGATGAAAATTGTTTGAAATGAATTCTTTTTCTCGCTTTCGCACTTTCTTTCAACGACACACAATTACCGTTGAACGATACCGAGAGAGGAAAGGTCACATCTATCTAACGAGCCACATCTAATAATTGATACAACTGATCGTTAACGAGTGAAGAACCGTGAAATCATTCAAGTAAATAACAGCCAACACTGAGCCTCGATGAAATGCATTCGGTTGATCTTATTAGATTATTTTGCGACGTTTTTGTCCAAATATGCTATAATTTATGTTTCATCCCTTATTTATTTTTACAACTTTATCAAGTTTCTATTTTATTTGTAACTAGTACTCCGACTATTCATTTCCCTATCTTCGACTTTTCGTGAAAACACGTCAAAAGGTTGATCAACCTCCAGCATTGTCCAGGCGAGGGAACATCGGAATCTAATGTGTTCGGTATGGCGTCGCATCGCGTTGGCCAAATCTAACCGTGGGGTCCACTTTACACGAACGTACCCTTCGACCCTTGTTGCCCTCCTGCCACGTTTTCTCCTCCCATTGCCATTCATTTTACCCCCTACTTGAACCTTACCAATCACCCATCGATAGAGTAGAGTGCATCAGTAACCCAGTGTGCGCAAAATATTATTTATTTCAATTAAAGTAAAGAACATAGAACAATATTTATTAAAGGGGTTAAATAAGTTTTTAATTACTTATATTCCATATGAAATAATTTCGACCTTATAATTAAACAAAAAGAGGCTCCCTGAAATATTCTTCGAATATTTTTTGTACACGATTCTATTAGGATGTTAGTGAATTACCAAAGGGCATGTCGAATCCCTGTTCCTCAGGGTCTCTGTAGGAGAGAGGAACACGTGTGTTACAGTCGTGGTTCATAGGCCACGTGTGAGGTGCAGGATGTTTGTATCTGCCCCTCGAAACGTTCGATTCGTTCGTGGACCAGAAATCGATCAATATATCCTGATAAGATCCTTTAAATATAGAAACATTAATCCTTCTGGATTCTCTGAAAATCAGATGTTTCGTTTCAAAAAGGAAATTTTATCTCATTATCAATTTCAAATCGAGTTGATTGATTTAATAATTGAAATAGAATCGATTCGATCTAATGTCTGTTCTTATTGCTGATATTTAATTATTGCTATCGTTAAAAAATTAAAATAGCTGCGTTATAACTAAAATAACTTTGCATTATAATTAAAATAGCTATTCGATAACTAGCTTTATTATCCCTAGGAAAGTTTATAATAAATCAAAGCAAATAAAACAATATCTGGACGTAAATTCTTGTCGTGTCCCTTCAGAGGTGAAAATTGAACGAAAAGGGTTGACAGCCCTGGCGCTAAGAACAACTATCCTTCTGATCTGACCAAAAACCGAAGGATTTGCCCGAGACGCAAGATGCAAGGGTTAATCGGTTGAAAATCGTTCGATCGAGAGGAAGAAAAGGAAAGGAGGGAAGAGAAACGGGCGATGTTGGCCCGAGTGCAACTCCCGCCATATTCTTTGTCCTATGACACGACGAAGTTAAAGCTCCGTGGCTAAAATTAAACGCAGCCGCCAGGGCTGAGTGTAAGACCCGAGGCTGAGCAGGAGCAGCCGCCAGAAACCAGAGCACGTGCTTCAACTAAGTGACGTGTGCCTTCCTCCTCCTCCTTCCCCTCCCCCTCCCCCTCCCCCTCCTCCTTCTTTCCTTTTTCCCTCCCTTTTGCTTGGACCGTGTTACAGCTTTTTCCTATCTCGACGAATCCCTAATCGCACACGCGTGCTCCGTGATTCGGTTCATTTCGATCGTACAATATTGTTGTCATGGAGCAAGGAGGGGTAGAAAACAACGGAAGAGAAAATAAAATAGAAAAATAAAAGGGATGTTGCGATCTATCACTCTTCTCCGCTGTACTATCGAAAGATCTCTTTTCACACCTGTGATGGCTCGTCACTCATCCTATTCTAACGCGAAAATACCTAACGAAAGGATAAAATCTGTATGACGTCACGGGAGGGTGAAATTTTTGATGGATGTGTAGTAGGGTCTTGTGTAACACGATATTACGATCACCGCAGTTTCTTGTACAAAAGAATTTCAAGTTGTATGATTGGGAATAGTTTTTTATTCAGAAAAGAAAACTATAGTTCACCAAGATATTCATAATTGAATAATTAATCAAAGAAAAGATAAATTAAAGGAGTAATTTGAATGGTTACATTTGAAAATTCGTAATAAGATAGAATTCGTAATAATTGGAATTTCAATGTGTCTGACCACACACGTCTGTTTTCACTGTGCCAGTCAAAGTGTTGTGCATCTTTTTTCAATTTGAAGATTTTCTTCCTTTCTTTTTTTTTTAATAAATGATGATAGGGAATTTGATGCGAAGAATCGATTGTAAAAGCGGTTGGTCAGCGAACCGATGAGAAGGAAATTATTGCGTGGAGAAGGTAGCCTGCGTTCTCGCGGCCACCAATGACGCAAGTAACTCCGCTGATCGATCAAGCGTTATACCGTACACGTATAACTCCGTTGCTTTATGTAGATAATACGTAATATGTGATACGTGACACGCGACGCAAGCTTCCATCTGTTGCTATTCGCCTACGAGATGTTCTAGAATAGTGCTGAACTGAAATTTGAATATTCAAATACTTTGGATAACTTCGAAGTTCGATAATTACCAATCGAGATTGGAACTTGGATTCGTATATTCGATTATTCAGAAACTCAGAGAATTCTAGGAAGTATTCGAATATTTGGTTGATTTGATTGGTAGGATAATTTTAGTATTTGCGTAGTTGGGTACTTGGATAATTCGACTAGTTTGAATGTTAGACTACTCGAGGGCTGAAACAGTGGAATAGTATTGGTGTAGTGGAATACTCTACTATGGAAATACTGGAATAATGAAATATTCGAATTCTCGAATACTCGAATTAAAATTCTTAAAGATATGGAACAAAGAGGACCACGGCTCCGTTGCGTTCGTAAGATCGTGTCAGAGGCAGCTGAGCGGTCGTATGGCGGGGGTGTCGTTTCGTGGAGGGGAAACAAACCGCGACAATAATTTTTGCCTTGGTCGAAGGCGGCGACTAGAAAAGAGGAAGGCATAAAACGACATTGCTCTCCGGATCGGCACGTGCCACTCGATAAATCTGTCGGCAGCTGACGGGTACAGCCGGCTGTTCCAGAGGAGTGCAGCCTCCCGCTTGCACTTGCCTCCTTCTTCTTCATCCCCCTTGTTCGTGACTCCTTCCCTTAGCCCTGTCCCATTTGCTCTTATTGCAGGAAACTTTCTGACCCTCCTGGAAGGGAACAGTCTCCGTTTTCGAGAAACGTGTCCGCCTCTCGAACCTCCAATTTTATTGCCCCTTTTGCCATTCAATTTCGACACAGATTAAATATGGCTATTTAAATATTCAACTGTTTATACTCACCTGAATTTTTCATCGTTTATAATCATTTTTTCAAATTTTCAATCATTCATGGCTATCTGAATTCTTAACCATTTATAAATATTGTTTCCAATTTTCAATCGGATGAATATTTAACCATTCATACTCGTTTCAATTGTTAATCACCCGTTCGACTTTTCAACCATTTACAATCATACTCTTTTTTTTACGATTCTCAATCATTTACGATGATTTAAATGTTTCATCGATTCATAGGCGTTTTAATTCGCCACCGTTTATACCCGTTCGAGTTTTCAACTATTTATAATCGGCTGAATTCGTAAAGGAACGAGGGGGGAAAGGGTGGAATAGCGAAATTTTGAGAAGATCACCAACGATAGGAATATCTCGTTGGCACGCGGTTCGAGTATTGTTTTATTCAACGGAAGATTCGATATAAATCGTGGATCGGGGAGAGAACGATTGACAGTGACATAATGTGATTCTCGTATCCGTTTTCCGCGTCGTTACGTCTCGGCGGCTGGTTGTAAAGATCCGTCGTAACGTCCAGGTTTCCATAATTATGGGCAACGCGGATCGGTACGGGCAATCAGCCCCGGCTTGCCTGTGGGGGAGGGGGGCCGACCCTCCAGTCACTCAATCTGGAAGATTTCCCTTGAATTCTTTATGCGATCTCGCGCTTTTGGCTTCGTGTTCGGGGCTTTTAATCGGGTTAACGGAGCATAGAAGCTTCTCCAAAATAGCGGATCGTTATTAATTTAAAGCCGCTCTTAATGCGGTTCCCTGGCTACCATCTAACAGAAAAATCGTTATCCCGACGGTACTTCGGTTACGAACGTCATTTGTCGATCGATGGAAATTTCGTTTCTTCGTATTTTTTATCAATATTCTTTGTTAGGTCTTTGGTCATTGAACGATGGATCTTAGAGTGATCTTCTGGTGGCGTTTCATGACAGAAAGGTGCAACCGAATGGCACTTGTAGTACCTCATTTTGAAGCTCAAAGTTTTATGAAAAACTGCAAAGTTGCAATAACAATAATCAACTTTGAAAGATATAAATTCTATCATAATTTTATGACAGACAAGTATCACAAAGTGGCACTTGTGGTACCTTATTTTAGAGCTTAATTTATTTATTAGCATTCTTTTTGTTTAAGGACCGTCATCGTGTATGCAACTCCGATCCTGTATCTTGGCTCCTACATGCAATAGAAGGGTGAGTCGTTCATTTTTTAAGTATCAAATACAATGAAAAAAAACTATTAGTACAAGACAATAAAATCAGTTAATTTCATTAAATTACAAAACCTTCGAGTTAACATTTAACGTTTTATCTGTTAAAATTTCAATTACTTTTAAATTATTAAGCAATAATATTTATTTTATTGTATCAAAGTAAGAGTTAATGTGTTAAAATGTTTAATTATTTGAACGAAACGTGCATGGAACGGTACATTGGTTCTCGAACGAAATTTCGGCTGTTCCTTTCTTCGAGACACGATGGAATCAGTGGTGCCAGTTGTTCAAACAATTTGTTAACGATCACGAATGATTACGATACATCGTGCCACCAAACGATTGCTTTGTATACCGCCACGTGTACTGAGGGTGTTGTTGAATTACGGATACGAGCTTTATAGGCTGCCAGACCTTACCGCAAAACGTAACGAATTATATTCCCTAAAAAATTCATTTCTATTTAAATAAAATAAGTTTTTTTTTAAGAAAATTGAAAAATTTATTTAATTCGAAGGAATTTTTTCAATTCAGTCAAAGATACATTGATCATACAGTGAATTTAAAAGTCAAAATATATAAATATATTAAATATATACATCAAAATATATCGAGGTACGATTAACCTTTTGAGTTCGAGTGCCTCTGGGACGACAAAATTCAAAAAAATTCTGAAAATCCCAAAATTTAATAATTTCGATATTCCAACATTCTAAAATTTATTAATCAAAGCTCTGCTGGAAAATTTATCTACACAAAAATGCTTCGAATGCAAAGGGTTAAACTGTTGTTCCGGATGTTAGCGAAAGGGTTGATATAGCTCGAATTTAGGTCACAATTTGACTTTCGATAAAAGAAACTCGGCTGGTGGTCCAGATCGAAGGCTTCACGAGTTAATTCGATCCGTTTAGTCAACACAGAGCACGACGTTGGGTATCCTGCGACAGGAAGTCGTCAGAACGGATGTCAGGGAGGAAAGACACGTCCTGACGTTACCGACGAACGTTCGATATCGATTGATGGCGGTTTTGCTCTCTTCGTCAACGCATTTTCTTCTTAACACTGGAACAACTTCTATCGTAGTTGATGAAGTAAATTAACACTAGACGGTACATTTACTTCGAGGTTGAGAATAAAATAGAAAAATAAATAAATGCAGATTGAAACTCCTTTTTATCGATCGTTCTTCTTTTGCTTCCACTTGGTCTTTGTGATGGTCATGGTAGTCTTCAGCAATGGTAGATCTTCTTTGGTCTTCATGGTCCACGTCTTCGTTTTCTCATATTATTCTTCATCTTCCTGAATATTAACTCGTAGTCAACGAGGCATCGTCAAATAGTAGTCAAACATTAACAAACAAAACTGATCATCTCATCGAGCAACGAACGAGCCCCTTTTTCCTTTCATTTCACCAGCATACCTTGGTCACGACGATGTTCGTGGTAGTCTTCGTGGCCGCCAGTTTGAACGTATCGTCGGTAAGGTTAGTTTAGTCGTGGTTGACTCCGGTGCAAGCCGGTTGGACGTTCGTAGGAAAGAGCTGGTTGGTCGCGCACACAAAGACCATCGCAGAAAAGCTATATCGGTGGTATTTTGGTTTTGGCTCGGCTCGACCCGCGCAGTTCTGGGAGTGGAGTTCTAAAAACAGCAGAGGTAAGTCCTGCTTGCTTGCTTGCTTGCCTGCCATGTCTCGCCTTTTGCCTTGCGGTGCCTTCGTGCCATCGGCTTCGTCTGCTCTCTCGCCATCGTGGTCGCCCCGTCGTCCTCGATCTTCTTCGAAAAAAAAAAAAAAAAAACCTCTGTCCACTTTTTGGTATCGATTGCGTGGAATCGTCTTGAGATCTGGTCGAACGGAGGATTCGGTTTGAAAGAATTTGAACGCGATTGGCGCGGAAGCGAAACCGCGACCGTACACCTTAGCGGACTAGCGGACGCGATCGCCCGTACGGTCTTCTTATAACTCGCATACTATGCCGGTTTCGTTCCCAGAAGGCAGCCGGTGGCGAACCTTCTTTTAGAGAGAGCACCCTCGCGACCGCGTTCGCCCGGATTTATTTCTTCACGGCGAAATTATTTTTGGGATCTTTTCACGCGAGTTTGTTAATACCCGTCTCTCCCGCCCGCGATCTCGCGGTACCATCGTAAGGGGGCCGCGCGGCCACGGCGAAGAGATTACACAGCCGTCTCTTCCTCTTCTTCGTCGTCCCAGACGTTTGAGTTAGCACGCCCGATCCCACGAAAACGACGACACCCAGGCCCGATCGTTCAGTCGGTTCGACTTGTCTTTTGCGTCTTGCCTTCTCTTTCCCGCGACTAAAATCGGAACCTGCCCGCGATCCGCCACTTACACGCTTTTAGTCGTCGTAACGCGGCCGCGTCTTCAGCTACCGCGGGGTCCTTTTGTCCTGATCGATCGGCATCGGTCGGATCAATCGTATCGTCTTGGTTCTTCTGGATCGCTCGTCCTCTCGCGTCCTCTTTCCTGGTTTTTGGGATTGTCCTGGACGTTGGAAGGTTTTGGACCCATCCTGGTGGCCTGTCCTTTTCCTAGATCCTGGAAGAGGAGGATTCTGGATTTGACGTGGACAGCCTGGGACCAACTTTCAGTCCTTCGGCTAGTGTGCTCTTTGTCCCACACGGAGAATTCTTAACAGTGCTTCTTGTCGATCTTTCATTGTTTACACTTTTTATTGCGTGCAACCGACGTGGACCTAGCCGTGAATCGCTATTTACATTCTTCTATCGGTCTCTTCGGCTACTGTGTTCTTTGTTGTGATCCATCGTGATCGATATGGGGATTTGATTTGGTTTTTGTATAGACCACGTGGTTCGTGATTCAGTGAAAGCAACATGGCCATCCGAGAACGTTGGACGTAAGTAAAACTTTGCAATCACACTGTTATTTGGGATTGTTAATTGTTTTGTCAATTAATGGTGGTAATAAGAAAGGATGAAGCTTCTTGAGAAAGATTTTTACACAAAATTGTATTTACTGGCAGATAATTGCTTCTAGAAATTCTATCAATTTACACGTTTATTAAAAAGGGTTCAAAATCAAATCACTGTTAACTAGAATTGATTTATCGAAGAATTAAATCATTCTGTTAGGAAAATATTGGATTCAGTCGATCGTTCAAAGTGTATAAGAAATGTAGACCAACGAATCCTCGTCATCACGAGGCTCGTCACCTTGATCACCGTCCAAATCGAACGTAACAACAACGAAATACCATTTATCCCTCCTCGCCCCTGTGCCAAGCATGCAAAGAATTTATACGTCTAAGTATTAGAATCATACTAATTTTTAAGGTGTACTGGTGCAACGAATAAAAAAATATTTACTTCAATCCTGAAACAATAGCAGACAAATCGAAAAATTCATAAATTAAATTTAAATAAATATTTACATAATTCTGGCTACTGTACTTTGAAGAATTTATTGCAGCTTCTTTAAAAAAATTATTTTTCTTCGATCGAATCGATTGGAGTTTGATCGTGATTGTTATTATTTCTTCTTTTTTTTTTCTTCACCTGATATTAAAATCGATCGATTTCGTCGAACGGATTAACGTAGCGAAGTAAAGGCCAAGAGTAGTTTACACGGTTAAATTAGTTCGCACTTTCACTAGCCTCTTTACACGCGTTTTATCTTCTTTCACCTCGTATAATCTGCAAGAGTTATTTCAGGGTAAGTTTGCCGCGCTCGCGAGCACAGAAGGGGTGAATGAGGATCAATTTGTAAGCTCGTCACTCGACCACCTTGAAACCCTGTTATAATGATCATGTTTTACCCTCCTTATTATTATATTCTTTTTTTTTTTTTTTTTTTTTTTTTTTTAAAAGACGTACATTCTTTGATCCAACTCTGCTTTCATGTCTTTTACCATATTTTGTTTCTTGCTTTTTATTCGGTTGTTTGGTATGTTCGTGAATGCAAATTTTTATGTTGTATTTCCGTTTTGTTGGATTATTTAGAGGTTACTGTACGTGAATTTTTGATTCGCAAATTTGTGGACTGAAAATTTGGAAATTTTTAAATTCCTAAACTCCCAAATGTTTAAACTTCCAAATTCCTAAATTTCTCAATTTCTAAATATTAAAATTCTCACAGTTCTAAATTTCTAAATTTCTAAATTTTCAAATTCGTATTACAATGTCACAAATTTCCATTACTCTCATTACATATAAGATTAGAATATCCTTCGTTTTAACATCGCAGCAATATATATTTAGCTCTATCCGACCCACCTGTTGAAAAAAATGATACGACAAGGGGTTAAGCCACTCGGCTTATTTCGATCGAGTCGATCCTCCCAATAAGCAGTTTCGTCGACGATCAAAAAAGAAAGGCTTCCTTTCGCACGTCCGTGTCGGAGGGGGTAGTCGAGGAACCTGTTGCTCCCCCTCTGTGCACGAGGATCACCCAATTAATACAGGGGTGCGATACAAGTTGGAAGCAATCCGAGATTTCGTTCGGTTTTCACGGTACTAGTCACCTGGTGACGTCAACCCAGAGTTTGATCTCATTCTTTGGCTTTTGGTCGGCTGCCAAGTGCGCAGATCGCACGTGCCTCGGTTAAATGGCGGCTCTTGTCGATTCGCCATGGAACGCGTACCGTTTCGTTGGAACAAAAAAATCCTCTATAGATCATCCTATTTTATAGCAACGATAGTTAATCCATCGTCCACGGGGTAATTTTAAACCATGCTGGATAGGCTAATAAATAATTTTGTGTTTTGCAACTTAAGATAAGTTGACCCCTTTTAGAATTCCTATTAGTCCTTCTTCTCACCCCCACCACTTCTTAAACCAAATTATGGAACCTTTTCGAGGACTAGTAAGACCTTTTTAAAAATTGTACGGCTCCAAACGTGTTTCGTATGATTTCTGTTCAAAAATCTTAAAATTGAAGTCTCGAATCTTTGCAGAATATTAAAAGAGTATTGTTATAAATGTTAAGGGGTTAGGTTCTGTCGAAAAATCGCTGGCGTGCTCTCTGTTGATACGTAGGAGCACTTATCGGGAGTTCGAGGGGTCGTCGACGACACGTGTTCACATTTTATAAGCAGGAGAGATTTTCCAGCGTCGGAACAAGATGTTTCCCCGGGCTGTGCGGCGCAGGATGAGCGGATATCCGGTGCGCCGGCAGACGCCTGGACCTCGAAGAGACAGCCGTTCGCTCGAAGTCAAGACGGTTTGGTGGCCACCTGGTATTTTCCTTTCCTTCGTCTCGAACTAACGATCCCAGGCTACGTTTCTTCAAACGGGAAGCTTTCCCTTCGATCGGGATGAAATCCTTACATTACAATTAATTATAAGATCAGGAATTCATTCGTTGGGATCTTGGTTTATTCAGAAATTTTCTGTGTAATGGTTTTTGGTCTATAATTGGTTAATGTAAGATAATTATTTAGTTAAAAATGAAAAAAAAATCTGTTGCTCGAAGATGAAATTGATAAGCACTATCGCTTTCGAATTAACTAAAAATTGAAGATCGATGTAGTCAAGGTTTTCGTAATTCCATCACATCTCATAATTTTGTTATTACGATCGAGCTACGGACGAATTAATATTAATGATCAAAATCTTATTAATCATACAAATAGAATCTATTGGAATGGCATCAGTTTCACAAATAATTCTGCTATTCAGTATTGCGTACACTGCACGAAAATGATATAACCTTCCTATAACACGGTAGATAGGTTATTACTATATAACATAGTAATATAGTATATGTAGTAATAATAATACAATATAAACGACAATATAGTTGATACAATAAGTATGACAGCGCAGTAGTCTATCTCCGCATTAAATGTCCCGATAAATCATTAAATAAGGAATAATCTATACAAAAAAGAAGGCATTCAGTGATCAGATAATACGTATCGAACGTGGAAAAATTCAGTCGGTGTATCGTGTGTCAGGTTAAAGCTGGATACGACGCAAAAATCGCGTCGGCCGATATTCGTACATATATACGACCCTACGGGGTACGAAGCACACATCATCTCGTACTCCTGTCTCTCCCGATATTGCTATCGATCGATGCTCTCCAAAGGTATTTGTTACGTGCATTGTTTTTCCTTCGCACCGTCGAGCAAAAGGAGATCACGAGGGCCGACATCCCTTTTACACGACGGGCTCTAAGGTATCCGCGTCTAGTTAACCGTTCCCTTTTTTTTTCTCTCTCTCTCTCCTCGCTTTTTTCCCCGCTTTCTCCGGGGCAAGCGTCTTTTTTTTTCACAGGGTTACTTGGGACACACGACGCCGCTCGCGATCGACGCCCACCTCCCCTCCCCCCGTTGCATCCCACGGGATATCCCATAAAGTTTTGCCGTTTCTATTCGGTTCAGTGTTCCTTCTTTACGACGATTGAAATTTTTTAGCAGAATTTCGTGACGATGGTGGATAGATTCTGAAATTCGAACCCTAAGTGGCACGGTTTCTGGGTTACGGTGACTTTGTTAGCTTTTCTTGGCGACATTAAGTATCATTCTTAATTTTTCTTCGTTTTAATTCTTAGTTATGAATTTGTTGATGTTTCTATGGAATTCTTTGGGTTTTTATTTAATTTATTTTTATATAAGTTCAGGGTGGATAAATAATTTTAATTCTTTGAAGCTAAAATGAATATTAATACCAGTACTGATAGCAATAATATTATAATAATAGGTAGTATTGTAAAGAAAGATTGTCGATTGTTAAGAAGAGTGAAAAGATTTATTAATCGAACGATCGAACATCGTTGTTGTTCAAAAATATACTAGCATTCAATATTTATTTTCTATTATGAAATCTGTCTTACAACTGTCGAAAAATTAATTTCGAGCTTAATAAGATCGACGTCTTTCAGCTATCCGACCAGTCATTGTTATCGTTATTATCGTAGGATATCTGCTTTTCCAGTTCGTTTTCGTTTTGAAGCCATTTTATTAAAACGAATGAATAAACCAATCAGTATTTAGAGCGAGGGAGAGTTAAACTAATAAGACTAATTTACATAATTGGATTAAATGCATTTCATCGTTCAATTCTGGGATGAAAATACAGAAACGAGCGAAACGTTAGATCGATAGCTCGAATTTTCTTCTTTTTTTTTCAATAATTTATTAAATGGACGTTTAATTATATATTAAGTAGTATGATTTTATTATCTGTATATTCTCGATTTATAGATAAAACTAATACTGTTGTTAATAATATTACCATAGCTAATTATTACAACTTCAGTTATTATTATCGTAGTCAGTGTTTATTATCATTACTTATAACTAATTAATTGTTACTAGTCACTTGTCACTTATCATTACTTATTATTGATTGCTTATCACTAATTACTGATCTGTATTTGCCTTACTACCACCAAAATTATTATTATTTCTATCACTAGCCTCTGCCACTATCTCAAACATAACCCAACAGTACTATCACTAACTTATCTCTGATTTTCCTATTATCATCATCGTCCACAAGAAAAATGGTAATATAGTATTTCACGTGGAAAACGATCGTTTTTAGCAGACTCGTGTGGAATCGATTTTAGGAAGGAACCGTCTCGGTGCGCCGTGTCGCATGTCGGTTCGATGTGTCGCCGAGCGATCTGATATTAAATTCTTCAGGAAAAGCCGGGGATGTCCGTCTTCATTAGCGGTTGATGGCACGCTTAACCGTGTGACCTGGTCGATCCGGCCATAATCTCGTAAATAGAATCGTATCGGGAATGACAGAAACGAAACGGAAATAGACGTTGGTTTCTGTAACTAGTCGCGAAATAATCGGCATTGTGATGAATCACGTATCACCGTACCAATTACCTCGCTCCCGTGCAATTTATCCACGGGTTGGCGTTTATTCGATACCGTTCGATTTCTGCTCGATAGAGTTGTCGTTAAAATCCTTCGCGGGTCCGTCGACGACATTTTCCATCGAACGGTGTGTTCTTTTTTTCTGATGCAAAAAAAAAATCTTCCCAGAAGTATCGCCCGTAAACTTTGCACGCCTCGGAATGCATAATGTACAACGGTGGTGAGCCTTAAGAAAAAGTACCTTTTACGATCTCGTATTCAACGGTGCTCGATCGGTGATCGACAATTTCACGTGTCGCTCGTTGTTGCAAACACAATCGTCACATTATGGTTGGACGTTCGTGTCGTCGTTGCGTACGACGATAATGTTGTAACGAGACAAGATCGATCATTAAATCGTTAATCGGATCGTATGTTTAATGGTACTTAAGATTAGCATGTTATTGTATTAGCATATGGATAAGTGTGGTATAATTGGTGTACGTAGTGTACTTATCTTTGATAACATACTATAACTGTTAGTATACTAGCCAAGGTACTTTAGTAGTATAGTAATATAGTAACTTTTACTATATGTATACATAATAGTAATACAGTAGTATAGTAAGTTTACAGTAATACAGAAATATTACTATCCACAGTACTCCACGCCTAGTAATATTCTAACCTTACTATATCAAGTAATTTCCACTATCTTTGTAATCACAAGATACAATCCAATACGCAGTATCCCTAGCTCCATAAAAGATTCCAGGTGTCCTCAGAATGCCCCTTTACCGTTACTCGCAATCAGGGATCCTCCCAGTCGTAAGAAAGTTTAAATCTCGTACGCGTTACGCTCTCCCACATGGTTTCCCATGTGTGTCCCCGGATCCGTTGCAATCCCTCCCCCGGTGTGGTTGGGTGTTCGAGCACGCGGTGCACACGTAACACACAGGATAGGAGTTGGGGAGGGGGTGTCGGGTTATCCGTATCCGGAGAATATTAATTACTTATCTATGGTCCCGTTTCTCGCGTCTTTTCGCGCTCGGTCGACGAGATCGATAGGCTAGGATATATTGAACACTTGTGCCGGCTCTCTCGACGGGTTAGGTTATCCGACCTCTGTAGGGGGACAGCTACATTGCAGCTCATGCATAATACATACGATCCGACCTGGAGTAGATTTATATTTACCCGCACCTGGGATAATTCGTTAAATATCGACAGGCATTGGCTGCCAGCCTCTTTGCCCCGGAGATTCTTCTCTCTTCTCTTTTTTTTTCGCTTCTTCGTTTCTTTTTTCGCTTTGATTTCAAACAATGATTCGACTGGACGTTTTGACACCCTTCGATCCGATCTTTTGACCGTTTCCTGTTCGATTCGGACAGACGGTATCCCCGGTACTTTATGGATTTAAACATTAATCAATCTATCTTTTGCTTTTATATATATTTACAGACAATTGATAAGTTGAAAATTGATAATTACAAAGGGTTGGCAATGCAAATATACACAAATTGTATTTAACAACTTCACTCTTAAAGGCTGTGTTTTTTCACCCCTTGTGTATCATTGATTGCCAGTGAAAAGAGAATATATATTCAATAGTATATTAATATTTCATTCGTCGACGCAGTTATTCGAAAATATTTGATATTTCAAGTTTCATGCATTATTCAAAAGAGAAAAAATTGCATTTTTTTTTCTCCTCCAGTTTTAAAGGGGCGTTAGTGGATTGCTGGTCAGATAAAATGCTCGATACGTGCAATTGTTAAGTACTGGAACGCTTTAAGTGAGTCCTGAGAACATTTCGATAGCCTAATGATCTCTCGTATCGAGGAAGATTACTATTATTACTGTTATTCTTATTCCATGATTCTACGTGTCGGCCATAAAAAAAGCGTCTTCTTAAATTGGAATACGAACGATGTTACGAAACCGCGAATTACCAATCGGTTTCTTTTGTCTTCGATTTCAATTATATTATTTATACGTGTATCGAATTCAGTCACCGTATACATTACCATATTCTTTTATTTTTAATACCTTCTCAATCAAACTAAATTTTTACTTCTAACAAAAATAATTTTAAATTAAGTTTTCACAAAAATGATGATGTTTAGTTTGTCGAAACCACGTGGCAAACGATGGTTCAAAATAATTTATCGAACGGAAGTTTGGCGTGTAAATTAGACGTAACGCCTGTTAGATCGCGTGTAATGGCAAAATATATGGAATTAAAAATCTAACTAACGATTACGTTGCAATAAATAAGCTGTCCACTGTTTATGTGCTGCCTGGTGGTTCAGCTGTGACTTTTATACAGGTACATGGATTAGATCCTCTTGCATCGAGAAGAATGAAAAATTGACGTTTTTATTGTGTGTGTGATGTGGTATTCTATGTGCACGTGTGTGATTTGATGATTAAATCAGGAATTCAGAAATTTTGGAATTCATGAATTCAAAGATCCAGGTATTTAGGAATGTTTTAATTTACGAAATCAGGAATGTGGCAGTTTAGTAACTTAGAAATTCAGGAATTGAATAATTTAATAACTGAAGGATTCAATAATTTAATCAAACATTTTATTGTGGAAATTAAAAATTTAATTTTAAGATTTGACAACAGGAATCGATATGTGTATAAATCTTATCAATTTGAACGATAAAATTAAAAAGAACAGTTTATTTAAATGTTGAATTTAATTTATTAATATTTGATTAATCAAATTACTCTGGTATACTAATATGATGTGACATTTGATGGGAAAGGCAATCGTAAATTATCCAATCGATAATTGTAGTTCAACAAATATAAACTTTCTATACTACAATCGTTATTTCTATCCTCGATGGTGCACTTTGGGCGATGAAGTGACACAGAATGTAACATGCCGGTTAAATACTTTAACCGGGTGTTATTTCTGTTCAGCAAAATATTAATAAAGTGTAAAGATACCACTTTTATGCGTGGCTATCAAAAGTTCTTCTGCGATTATAATTTACATCAACTATGACGTGATTCGAGTAAAAACTTTACGAAAAGGCCTTATGAATGGCTCATGATATTTCTGTTACTCTGTGTACTTTTGATTAATTCGTTGCTGTTTCTTTATCTTGGTATTTTCAGTTGTGAAAACAATGCACGTTTTATCATCTTAAAACTTTATAAACTTTGTAATGTTGGTGTTCGTGTTATATCATTGATATTACCAAAAAAAAGAAACATGAAGAATTGTTAAATTACAGTATGTTATATCTATAGAGAATTCCAACATTTATTAGCTTGAAACAGTAGTCTTTATGTGCAAGTTTCTCAGTGATAAAATATGTTCCTTAGGATAGTTAGAGGCAAATAATTTTGTAGAATGATAATAAATTTATTTGAAAATGAAACATTATTAGAGAAAATTGAAAAAGAATGACGCTCGTTCCACGGTCGAAGCTGAAATGCCAGCGGGACTATTCCGTCTGAAAGTGGCGCGCATGCGCGACGCAGTTAGCATGACACGATTGGCCGTTCGGCGTCTGACGTCGATCTCGACGCTGGCCAATCAGCGTTCGAGTCTCAGTCGACGTTAGCTCGGCGTGCCGAGGCGAACTTCAGAGGCGAGGTGGACCGACTGGTATGTGCAACACGGCCAGACCTCCCCTCCTCCACCTCTGGGTTCGTCGTCTTTCTCCGTCTCTCGGATCTGTCTCTTTCCTTCGTTCCCGTGCTCTCCACGCGACTTCCTCAAATCTTTATTTCAGGCTCGACCGCGAACTGGTCGAGGCGCGCGGCCCGCTTTTTTACCGTCCGATACGACGCTTCTAAATTTGAATCTTCTACGGAGCAGTGCGAATCGACGGCTCCGCCGCACGTGAGAAATATTTTAAGAAAGAACGTGCGTTTCTAGTCATCGTTTCTAGTCAACCAGGACGATTCTAACCTAGCTTAAATCTGGTTC
Organism: Anthidium xuezhongi; assembly: GCA_022405125.1. NCBI lineage: Eukaryota > Metazoa > Arthropoda > Insecta > Hymenoptera > Megachilidae > Anthidium > Anthidium xuezhongi. The sequence goes on from CM039651.1 coordinate 12,463,257, forward strand.
CTGGTTAACCTGAAGATCCTGTTGGAATCGTTTTTTCCTACGGATCGTGCAGTTTACGAAAAGAAAAGAAATATACAAGAGAAAACAGTTTATCAGAAGTGATCGAAAGTAACATTTACAGAAGAGCAAAGAAAAACTACGTGAAAGAAGAAGAAGAAGAAGAAGACGTAGAAGACGTAGAAGAGGATCGAAAGGAAGTTGTCGTCGTCGTTGTTACGAATCGAATACGTGATTGGCTATCTCTTGTCCGGTGTTTGACGAACCGATTGAAATCCGGCGTGTAAATCGAGTGACGCGTGTTGATTCGATCGCCAGAAACCAGTGCAAGTTTTGATTCGTGCCAAAATACCGAACTTTGAGTGTTATTTCTATACGTAACTGTTTCGACGAGAAGTTTTGTTTTGATCTTAAAAATTGTACCTTTCGCGAGGGTGTTTCAGTGGGGAGATATCGATCGCTGGGACCATTGACGTCCGTTCTGGAGAACGAGCTTTTCTCCTCGCACCTTTGACTAGGCTAACCTCTCGATAATCGTATTTTCTCACTTGATAGGTACACACCGTATATGTACATATATCATATTATATTATACGTATAAATCTTACGTGTATCTTTTTCTGTGTGCGCACACACAGACACGTACGAATGAAAATTAGATGCTGGCTGGTATTCAAAAGTTTAAAAAACGTGGATGTTTCCAAAGTAAACTGTTTCGTGACCGATGGAGGCTGTTTCCGCGAATCTTTAGTTCGATGTTTGCCGAAAGGAAGTGGATCTGAAAATAAACATAACTTGCCGGACATCATCCGTGAACTGCTTGTAACGTCGTATTTAGAGAAAAATCAACGTTTACAAGTTTGAATAATCGTTTCTTTTGTCGAAAAATACATGGATATTTGATAGACGTTAAAGAACGTGTAAGATTTGTTACACGTCGTACGTAAACCGAGTGCCTGAACGCAATTCTCCAATTATATTGTGATAATAACATCTGTGAAGAGTGCGCGATCTCCGCCATCTTTGTTTTGATATCGATTTAGTGTGCGCGAGAAGATCGATCGATTGGTGAACGGACCATCGAGATGTTCGACTGATCGAATTCACTTCGAGTTGGTGAGTTATCAGACACGTTATAAAATTGTAAAATAATTAATTACCAATAACAATTTATTTGAATTTTTTGCATTCTTTACAAAATTCAATTAAACATACAAAATAAGTAATAAATATTATGAAATATTGTTTTTAGGTTATCGTAATTCAATTAATTTAAAATACTGCAAATTATTACATTTCAAACGATAAACAATTGTTTATTTATTAAAATCTGATTAAATATAAAAAAAACAATAGGTATAGTAAAATATTATGTTTAGTTTAGCATAATTCGCTTAGTTCTAAATATTACGATACAAATTCTTTAGTTTGCTTTTTAGTTGTTTGCGTCACAAGGTTAGGATTACACGAATCTTCAGAAAAAAAAAGTTCCAATGTCCTCGAACACGCGTTTTTTTGGTTACTTTCCTTGTCGATGGATTTTTTTGTCTTTTTTTGCAAACGACACAATCGCATGATGTATCAACAAGCGAATCGACCTCGTGATATCGAGATAAGGTCGGTCCGGTTGCAGAATTACCGAAGGAAGCGGTTTGGCAAAGTTCAACGTATCATGCTATATACCGAGTACGCGTGATGAGCATGGTTTAAATGTGATAAAGTTCGTCTTATCGCAGCCCGTGTGTTGGCGCTCGTATCGAAACCGGTACGCCAAATTGAAGTATTCCATCTGCGTCTTAACCTAAGCAATATTTAAATATTGTATTAATGTTAATTTTCCATTAAAAAAAAATGATCAGTATTAAAAAATTATATTAGTACATTGACACAGTGGTTAGGATGAGTGTTCCTCTCGTTCTCAAGGTAGAGCATAGTTATCTCTTGTTTATTTCAAAGATGGGTGCACGATTTAAAAATCAGAATCTTTTGTTAGTATTATAAATATCAAAGAGAGATGCTTTATATAATTTATTTATAGTAGTAATTTTAAATAGATTATGATTGATAATAACTAAATTAATTATTTGTCCACTGTTGTATAGGGTTGTACCATTGCAAATGTACTATTTTATCACGGAATAAAATAGTACGGTTTCGAGTGTTACAAACGTGATAGATTTTGCTCTAACGTTATGAGTGTAAAATGTTACGTGTGTATAGAAATACGTGCTGGTCGCTGACCCTGGCTTCTATACTCTTGTATAATAAACCGAATTCGATCGAACGAGACATCCCGCTTACTCTAGTTATCTATGAGTTGCTTTTATTGTCACCAGTGAAGAAAGCTTCAGTTCTATTGCTTTTTCACTCGGCTTCGTTTTTTTTCCACTGTTCAATATACCGATTGATCGTGTGTGGGAACATACAATCAAACGACTCGTTTCAAATAAGTCAGCAAATTCGTTTTGTTATACTACAGATGTCGTTTATTATATTTTAAATCTTTGTACGTTATTATATACTGTGATTCACACAGCTAATATAAATGTCAGGTGTTTTTTAAATTAAATTGGAACTGTAGGAAAAAACATAAAGCGTTTTTCTAAGAAAAAATAACCTGAAATTTCAAATAAAAAGAAAAGAATCAAGGACCGTGTTTAGTTTCGTGCGAACCCTGAAATGGCGCGCCCTTTTGATTGAACGGTCGATCAAAAATCCGATCGATTTACGAATTCGTGGGTATAACACGATTACGATCGGCGAGGGATGCAACATAATTTCAGGATGAACAAGATAAACACGACAAAAATAACGTTTGCCCGTGAAACACGAGTTAATTCATATAGCGAGAGATCGCGTGCTCGGAATGAATGAAAGGGGCTTCGGTAAATATAGTTGATGGAGCTTAGAATTAGAACGACGTTAAAGCCAATGTTTTTACTCGAGTATTGTCCCGTTGTGCACCGTTCGAATTTTAACCGCGAACCCGTGGAATCGAACGCCTCTGCGATCCATCGTATCGGATCGTTCGATGCAACTGTGTTAGCTTAACTTTATTCAAAGCACACGCCATATTGATTTATCGTATCGAACGAAGGAATTCGATTGTTACGATCGATTCACGTCTCGAATCGAATCTTCGATTATTTGAACTTAATGATTTATTGCACGGACAGAGTGTGTAAAGTATATCTTCTGTTTACAGTGAATAAAGTTCGATTACTCGATAATGGAATCGATAATGGATAATGGAAATTTGAAATGTAGGGTAAGGAACTTTCGATTTTTATTTAGTAAAAGTATCAAAATTTTAGTAATTTCAAACTATCGAATGTTACGATACATTATTCATTAGAACTTAGATAATTTACCTAATCAGAAGTTTAGATACGAAATCGTGCAACTTGCAGCGATCTTTTTAAGATAAATACGATATCTAATCGCGTGCGGTAGCGAAAGGTAATTCGACATTTCTGCTCATCTGTCGCTGACATTGCGTTAGCGCAACTTAATCGTTGATTACCAGTAACAGTACGCAGCAATTGTCCTTTATGATAATGGCCCGTATAATTTAGATTGAAGATGAGAGAGCGTTAAACACCCGTGAACCGCGTCATGATCATTTCGCTCGAGTAACTTCGCTCGCGGATTATTACATACTTGACTGTGAATTACAATTTCTCTTCGAATTTTTTCCCCTCGTTTTTCCTCGTCTATCCAGCGCTAATCATCATCACGTTACATTGTGTATCGTAAGAAGATCGTTTCGTGTTTATTAGCCTATTACATATCTTAAATGCGTTTCGCAGAGCCACAGCCACTAATTAAGCTCGCATTAATTTACTTCAATATACTCGATTATAATTGAATTTTATAGAGAAGGAATATGCATGCCCCGATATTCCCTGGTTAATGTTATCATAAATTAAAAAAAACATTGTTGAAAAATATCAGTGCTACTCTATTAATAGAATAATATTATTTATTTAAGTACCTTTGAAGTAATTATGATATGACTTATTAATCTTTATCATCTCTTATAGAAATATTAACACTTCGATGGTTGTACATTTCATCAAATTAACACTTCTTTATCCCTAGAAAACCCCCCATTCCATAAAGAAAAAATCGAATAATTAATAGAATCACAAACATAAAAATATTGTGACGTCGTTATTCGATAAGTTTCGAGGAAAAACAGACGGAAAACGATCGAGGCATATTCGTGAAATCGTTTACGATACTCAAACGGTTAATTGGCACCGCGGGGGTGAGAGGTTAAAGGGGAGGGGGGGATAGGGATAGGTCGAGCAACGTAACTCGATGGTATCCTGTACACTTTGAGGAAAACTCGAGCGACAAAGTCGATTATTATGTACGTTAATTATCGGCGATAAAATGAACAGCGTTCGATCGATCGTTTATTACGCATTTACGCCGTACTAATTGTAGTTACGTCGTTATTATTTACATGCACGCCTCGGTGCTTCCGCAATTTTGCCGGTGTTTGTCGAAGTCGTTAATTGTTTTATCACGTTGTAAATTATTCCAAATAAACTAGAAAATTTCATTTTTTTTTTTTTGCGTAGATAACAAAAATTAGAAATAACAATTTTTTACAAAATAGAATAACATCTCAAGAAAATTAAATTTTTCCAGAGAAAAATTTAATCAGTAAAATTTTCTCGTAGACAAAAAAAATGAAAAAGAGCGTTTAGATTAATTTAACAAGGATAATCCGTTTCACAAAGGATATCCCAGTTTAATCCAATCAATGAATTAAACTGTTCCCTCGTTATACATATAATTTGTATTCAGTTAGCAGAATGCTGCGTTTCAATAGAATTTCTACGTTTATTCACGCGCGCGAGAGGTTGTCCAATGGGATTTAACGTTGTATGTAGTTTCGATGTTTTCAAACACGTTGAGTGTCACGTGAATCATCGAACTGATTCCATGGTATTTGATTAAAATTAAACGGTTATTTAAACGATGAACCGGCATACCAAATTGAAGAGTCGAATATTTGTATAAACTCTTCTCGATTACGCTTCGCACGCGGTCTAACTTCTCATTCATATACGAACAGGGAATTAGATAAGTGATTTTATCGGTTTGAAATCGTGTAGCATCGCGCGGGTAGTGGTTCGTATCGATTCGGGTAGATTCGGCAGCGATCGGGTTGCGATTCTACTAGGTTAAATAATTCGGCTCGAATCGCGGAAATTCGGTAGTGATCGGTCGTGATTTGAGTAGTTTAAGTAATTCGGATCAATTAGAGAAACTCCGGTGACGAGAGAATTACTATCATAACAGTGTAAATAATTCGAGTTGGTTCGTGCAAAATCGATGATAATCGATTTGCAATCGTTATTTGCAAATAAGTCGACTCCCAATCCCAATAATGGAATTAAATCGACCAAGAATTTCATTTTCTTTTATTATTGCGTAAAAAGGATTCAGTGCGCAATTGAATTGGATGAAAAATTTCAAGGCACAACGTTCGGTCGAACAAAACCGCGGGTTCTCGTTATTTTCCATCGAATTTCATACGTTATCGAAGCCGCTCGACTCGTACGCTCTTCTCGGCATTAATCGATACATGAAAGCGAGAGATACACGTGTTTTGTGCGCTCAGCATTAGGCTTCGAACGCATGGTCCAGTTCTGTCGCGAACTCGTAGTAACGATGCATACACACCGCCTCTCACACTCTGCTTTTCTATGGGGCTGGGTCCTTTTTGTTTTCACGCCGGTTGAAATCGCGCCCTTTTGTTCGAAACTTGCCCGCGATTCAAAAGGCAGCGGCAATATTTCAGGCTGAAATTCAACGAACCGGACACTGGGACGCTTCATTTACACCTTTTTTCTAATATAATTACATTTTGTTTAAACCTTTTTCTTCTGTTTACCCAAACATTTATAAAAAAAAAATTAAAAAAATACGCCTGCTCGTATAATTTTAAAAAAATATTTCCTCCATATGGAAAATAATTCATACGCTTTGATAGACTGCAGTTAAATAATAATGTTTGCATCCGTTTTGTTACAGTGTTTTTAATATTCTATCCAGTGGTTCCGAAGAGCTGACTCATCTCCACAACGCCGTGCAAAAATGGGTCGGAAGAAGATTCAAATTTCCCGCATCACGGACGAACGGAATCGTCAGGTATCCCATCAAAATTAATTAATTAATTAATTAATTAAAAAAAAAAAAAAAAAAAAAATCATACCAAATTATCATCGAAAATAGGTTCATTATGTTAATCATTCGCAACACAATCAGATGAAACTTTTTCACGAGGAAAAACGTGATGTCACATTACTTCCCACCGACAACATAGCGAGGGTGTACACATGACCTGTGTCACGTGACCCGAACCTGGTCCTGCGTCCAATTGGAAACGAAACGTGACCCCCCACCTACATTTTGTCCCTAGTACGAACTATCACGTCATTAATTCATTAACATTCAATTTTTTCCCTCTTAATTTCCTTGGATTATGAATATAATATCAATGAATAATTCAAAGGGCAAAAAAAAGTTTTACATAATTTGTAAAAATTTATAATGGTTGGCAGTTTGTAATAAAATTGAAGAGTGAAGTGTTACAGAAAAAAAAAAAAAGAAATAAAAATGTTAATCCGAGGTATTGAAAAAAAATAATGATCGAAAAGGAATAGTATATAATACCGAAAGCAATGATTCATACTAATGTAGAGTAATCATGTTCATTACGTAACGTTTACTCAGCATCGCATTGCGTGCGTGTTTCATTACCAAAGAAATCAAAATAAAAGGTCAGCTACCATCGAATGTGTATTACATCATGGGCATTGATAAAAGTGTTCGAAATACGCGATCGGTATCGTGAATATTATCGATGTTTCATACTTAACAAATTTTTAAACATTCATTTTATCGGTGTGGTAATAATAACAAAAATCTATTTGATTTCTTTACGACAAAAATGGGTCAGATTATCAATGTGGTATTAAAAAGTGTTTTTTATATAAAAAAAAATAATGCATCGAATTACAAAATTTCTTGACCTGTCTTTTAATTAAAAAAGTAAGGATGCCCCAAAGATTGCTGCTTCTAGTGCTGGGTAAAAAGATTGAATTTAATGTTTTATTGACTCTTTTGGATAACAGGTGACCTTCAACAAAAGGAAATTCGGGGTGATGAAGAAGGCATACGAGCTGTCGGTACTGTGCGACTGCGAGATCGCCCTGATTATCTTCAGTTCGAGTAACAAGCTGTATCAGTATGCCAGCACCGACATGGACAAGGTTCTTCTCAAGTACACCGAGTACAACGAACCCCATGAGTCCCTCACCAACAAGAATATCATCGAGGTGAGCCGATTTCTCCACAAGCAATTTTCAACATTCCAACTAAAATTTTCAATCCCTTCGTAATCGAAAGGACAGAGAGTATAGGGTGTTTAGCAGAGTTTACAGCAGGGTACACTCTTTAACCCTTGGTTACTCCTATGGTGCCTCACAGTAATTTCTGTTTTCAATCAGAATAACTAAAAAATTAGTTGGATTCATATTGGTACCCATAGGAGTAATTATGCAAAGAATTTTTAAGTAAATTTGATTCTTTTAAATTTGAATATTTAACACTTTATATAATTATGAATGCATAATGTCAGTCTAAAGAGTAAGGAATTGTCTTTTTTTTATTCTTTAATTCAGAAACAAGGGAAATTGTTACAATAGATAACCAAGAAGAAGCAAAAATTTACAAAGTCCCTAGAAAAGTGTAACTTTGAATATTACAGGGTAGTCAAATAGGGCACAAAACGAATTTAAAGAATTCATAAATTTATAAATTAATCCTGTTTTGTTGATTATTTTATCTGTTTTTCACTCGATTTTTATGCCAAATTTTACAACAATCTCTAGTATAAAAAAGGAAACATTCTTTGAACCATGCAATTTATAAAAATTCACTTCTCTCATAATGCACAAAATTTTTCATCCGGTTGTCCTCGAATACATGTACGATTCTTCGTTTTAGATATCGAACAACGACTCTTTCCTTTTCCCCGCGAGACACGCGGAACGTGTCCTAAATTCAGATGTTTCGTTTCAAATAATAATAACAATAATAATGATAATAGTAATAAAGAAAAAAGGAACTCGTTCGTTTTACATTCATTTAAATAATACGCCCGGGGTACGGTCCGAGCGCGTGTCTCTGTGTTTTCAAGGCCGATTAAGGCGAGCACACATCTGTTTCCACAAAAGAGAAAAAAGAAATTTGCAAAAAACAAAAATGAAGCAAATGATAGTTACACCGCGGTGTTTAAGTCGTTCGATTTTAATACGGAAAGAAAATTGCCCGATGAAATTAGCGGACGATTTTCAAGCTGGATAAGGTTACGTTCATTTCGATCCTGAAAAGTGATTATTCACAGGCGAAACGTTATTATTGTCAGCGTAATTATAATGATTAGTTATCTAGGCTACTTCGGTTCGAGTGTAAACATTATTTTCAAATCTTCCTCTTATCTCTTCCCTCGTAATAATCTGAAACTTTCTTTCTCTCTTATTTTTCTTTTTATCTTCGTGGTTATCGTTTTTGTAGAATGATTATAAAGCAATCTGTGATTCTTCTATTATTTATTATTTTATGCGAGACGGATTTTTGAATTATTTTAATGAGATCCCAAAATTTGAATTATGGTAGGATTTGAATTATGCTTTTTTATAATTAAATCATTTTTCTTTATAATACAAATTGTACCCACCCATGTTAAAAGAATTCGATTCGTTTAATTTTTTCTCTAAGTTTAATTCCAAATAATGATTTGATACTCGCTAAAATGAATTATTATTGAATCGTGGGATAAATAATTCGAAGAAATGCCAAGTGGCAATGACGGAATATTCCGTACTCCGATGGTTTTGGAAACTTTCGTAAAGGACGAATTATTTTTCGTGTTCCTTTCTTTTAAGGAAGTTTCGCGAGGCTCGTACTTGTAATTCATCAAATAGAACGAGGCGAAACGTTCGGCTATGAATTCATAAAATAGAAGGAACTGACGTTTTTCTTTTATGTTTTTAAATAAGTACCTGCATACGTACGAGGCACAGGAAGCGTTCGTATAATTTCGAATGATTGATAAAAAAAAAAAGATAAGAAATTAATGATCATTGATGATACCAGAGCAACGTGCAATTTTTCCACCGTGAAATCTCTCATTTACTCGTGTACATAATATACGTCTTGGTCGCTCCAGATAGTATAGTCATCCACTTCCGGTACCGATCTAGATAAATATCGCGATCGAAGCGAGAATATCAGAAAATTCAAATATTAACTAATTTTTTATTTTAAATTACCAAATTGCTGTCTTTCAAATTCGTCAATAAATAATTTAGATAATTTAAATTTTACTGTAGCAGATAATTTATGTTTTATAAATTTTCGTTTACAAATTTCTATTTTTGAGTAAATATACAAATTTCTATTTAATAAATATAAAGGTTTCTATTAAGTAAATATAAAAATTGGTATTGAAACGTGTCATCAAGGCGTATTACCATTACTTTGCTGGTATCGGTAACAGAAGTTATCGCGAGGAGGTATCTATTTGTTATCGATCGGAGGAAAGTAATTGTGCCGTTGGATTCATTGATCGTAAATAATAAATTGAGTCTGGTTGCAATATTTAACTGGTCCGCAGTGGGTAACGGAATAGAAAAGGGAATGAAACGAAGCAATTTTTATGACCGCTCGTTCAACGTAGAATAAACTGAGTTCAAAGCACCTGACACCAAACGAAAGTCTTCCCTCAGGTGTAATCACTATCACCTTAGATGAACACGATCATGTACATAAACAGCCAATTAAACAATCGCAGATGAAATGTTAAATAAAATTAGAGTATAAAAATCTAGTCCCAACATTTTTTGGAATTAATTTCAGTAATCTTTCTTTCGATATTAAAACAAAAGATCCAGTCGTCAAAGCGTTAATTGAAATTAAAAATAGAACGTAATTAGCCCTATTCAATACTTGTACTGGGTCACATAATTATTTCCCTGGCAATTAAAATAATAAATTAACAGAACACGTTCCTGAAACACAGAAATGTTTGGAATAAATCCCCTAAGGTTAATTGCGATTAACCTCAGCTCCCACTGCTCGCCCTACGCAATACCTCGACGGTGGACCCTCCTATAACACGTGGTATACATTCAATATTACAATATTGAAATTCTTACACGAATTCCTTATACCGTGTTATAGAACGGTCCACTGTTTAGCCACTCCTGGAACAATTTCACAAACTGCAAGTAAAACGAACGAAATAGGCTGGTACAGCAAAAGAGAAACCCGGTTCCCTAATTACTCGAAGCATCACGTGGTATGTCATGGTCGTGTGTGCTATGGACACCCAGATCCTCTCGCGCGTCCAATGTGTATACTCTGTCGCGTGATACACACACATACACAAGACCAACAACCAGATGCGAATGGTTTAAGTACACAGAGAGTAAGAGAGAGAGAGAGAGAGGGTGAGAGTGAGAGTGAGAGTGAGAGAGATGGCCATTGGCGAGGCGAAAAAGGCGAGATTAGAGGAGGTTCTAGTCGCGCAGTTAGCGTTAAATTAACGTGCATGCGAAGGTTGAGTGCCCTCGGGCGGTGTGGTCACGTGAACCTGTCTGCTGACACTTGCAGGCACTCAACAAGAAGGAAAATAAGGGTGCCATGTCTCCAGAAAGCCCGGAGCCGGACGCGATCGAGTACAATCTCACGCCGCGCACCGAAGCCAAATACACCAAGATCGACGAGGAGTTCCAGCTGATGATGCAGAGGCACCAACATAATGGTACACGGGTAAGTATAAAACCAACAGACATCAGCGAAATCTTTCTCTCTTTGTTGTCTCGTCCCTCTGATGAGTCTGATGCTCATTGGTCAGACCCGAGAAAGCTTTGTTACGAATGATCGGAGATGAATTTTGGCCAGATTTTCTTCTAACAAGTCTGGGGACGTCAGGTTGAACGTTGGAATCTTGGTTGTTTAAGTCATTCAGATTTGGAGTTTTAATTTAGTAATCATCACTCAAGCTTAAGATAAGGGTACCTGAAATTCCATAGAGTTCTTTAATAGGATTAGTTATCGCTAAAATTTGGAGATTTGGTACCTGAAATTCCATAGATTAGTACTGTAGCTTCAGTGGGATTCAGAGATACTTGAAATTCCATAGGTTTCCTTAATAGAAATTAGTATCGGTAAAATTTGGAAATGTGGTACCTGAAATTCCAATTTCCACCATACTCGTTAGTGTCCCTCTTTGGGAACCTCTGTCCTCGAGTTTTCACATGACTGAGAGCAATTCGTTAGTCCTCGTGGTTATATTTATTAGCTTTTAACAGTCCGCTATCAAGCAATTTGTCAGTGACGCGGTTCGATTTAATTCGCACCGTTTAATTTATTATCACGGCGCGACTCGTAAGTTTACGAAACCCTTGAATCGGTTCGTTACGGCTCGTTTATGCTTGTTGGAAACTTTTCAACGCGAAACCTCCGACGAGATGTTAATCTGTTTTTCACTCGATTTGCTCAACTTATTGCGCTAAACCCGCCTCGTGTAACGTTTAATGCGCTATTCATAATTATTTTGGTAAGCAAAGAGGCGACCAAGAGAATGCACGTGTCCTTAGAAACCCAACAGACCTGAAACTTCACGGTTCGTAATTAAATTTGAAATTATGCTTCTTCGATTGGTTCCAATTTCCATATATCTTTTACTTTCTTCCGTTTTGTTCTTCTTTCGTACAATATTGCCTAGCAGACGTGGTCAAGACCTTATCGAAGACCTTAATCAATTGCTAAAACGTGTAACGACGATCAATATTAATGGTATCATTGTTGTTTCGCTGCAATTTCAGGGACAATCTAATTACACTCTACCTGTATCCGTACCAGTGAATAGTTATGGCGAATCTCTACTTGGATCTAGTCCTCAAATGGCCCACACCAGCATTTCTCCAAGACCATCGTCTTCTGAAACAGACTCAGGTACGTAAACCTTACCTTCATTGATCAAAATTGAATCCAGAGTTAGAATGAGCATTGACGATCGTATTTTGTTCTCCAGTATATCCACCAGGAGCGATGTTGGAAATGAGCAACGGTTACCCGCCATCGGCATCACCATTGGGAGGTTCACCTAGTCCAGGTCCTTCACCGGCGTTAGGTGTCGGGGGAGGTATCGCAAACAAAGGCAGTAATCCATCTAGACATTCGCCACAACCTCCGCCTCCACCACCGCCACCTCATCCTCATAGGACTAATCTTCGAGTAGTTATTCCAACACCCCTTGCGCAACCTCTGTCTGAAGATACTAGTTATGATGTAAGTTTGTAAATCAGCATCGCGCTAAAATAGCTGAAAACAATGATAGTATGATTTAATAAAGTCACAAGTATGCTAATGTACCGGATAATATTGAATAATCAAGGAATACCTCAGGTTAATTTATGTTGTTGTTTTTTTTTATTGTAGAGTGGCCATGCGCAATCCACATTGAATACACCGGTAGTGGCACTACAAACACCATCGGTTCCAGCTGGATATTCTAGTTTCGGACCAACGGATTATTCCTCGGACCTTGGGAGCTTAGCATGGTCTCATCAGAGGTACGTTGATGACTTATCAATGTATTCGGCAGCCACCATGTCCAACATCAGGTAAATCATATTTCATAATTATTGTTATGAAAGAAAACTATAATGTCCAGTTGGTATAGATTTGTTTTTTAGACCAAGATTCTTGTATACCTCCACTGGAGTTCTATAGTTTTTTTTCCTGTGTGGATAGTTTGTAACATGTTTGGATCATACCAGCATCCTCATTCTCATTTTAATGCTTTTCATTAATCAGATACTTGGTCGTGCTCATTCGTCTGTTTACAAAAAAGGAATAAATCAGTGTCATATTTCTAATCAGTAAGAATGTTATGAATTTAAATGTATGTACGCTAACATTTGATGATCATCAAAGACAGCTTTTGTCTTAATAACACAATTTCTGGCTACTGAAAACTTGTACTTCTGGCTAACAAAGTGTGTGCTGTTTTTGGTGACGGTGTGTTCTAAAATGAATTCGTTAGCTCGTCTTACGTTTCTTTCGTGTCCTCTGGTTACAGTGGTCTTCCTCATCTAGCTGTGTCGAGCAGTACACCACCGCCAGCCACATCGCCGTTGCCAGTAAAGATAAAGAGCGAGCCGATCAGTCCGCCCAGGGATCCTCACGGCGGTAACAGCGGTTCGGGCAGCAGCGGGCCCAGCAACACCAGCAGTCTTCATCACACGACTTTAAACGTTGGCCCGTCGTCCAGTACGGGTGCGCCGCCTCCACACCACGTACCTCATCCCGGACCGCAGTCGTTGAACCTGGTGTCGAGCAGACCGAGCAGTAATCCACCGCCGTCGCACTCAGGCAGTATAACGCCGACGAACTTACCATCGCCGGGCAGCGGTAGCGTGGCCGACATCAGAACGAGCCACGCGAGCGCCGGTGGCAACGGTGGTAACAGCTCGGACTATGAAAACGGGCCGTTGATGAAACGTTCCAGGATCACCGAGGGCTGGGCGACTTAATGCCGATCGTACGATCACGCTCGATCGTTTCATACCTCCGCGTACAACGGCGTATAGTGCTTGTGACAAGTTCCAGGACTCGAAAGTTGAAAACTTGTTATGTACACGAACACGTTCGACCAGTTTTGGGTTTTTTTAGGTGCGCCACGTGAGAACGATCCTCGCAGTCCGCCTAGGCTGGTGGACGTAACACACACACACACACACATACACAAAAATTTGTCTATATTTTGAAGCCCATACACACACGCCAAACATATACACATACTCGTACACGAACATCTATACACACATTTGTTTGACGATTAAAAAATACGGTGCCATAATGTTGAAGCGTTACACGTATGAATGTATAGATATATATACATGCATATAATATATGCGTGTGTATATATACTGTGGATACATAAATATATACATACATATATATTCATGTATATAATTACAAAGTTGTTTGTATATATGTCATAAAAAACAAAAAAACTCATTGTCATTCTCTTCGTGATATGGCATATTGTGTCTTTGATGCTTGTCGTTCGTGGCAAGGTTATTCCTCTTTTTTTTTTTTTTTGTTCCGTGGAATAAAAGAAAGAAAAGGAAAAGGAATTCGTTACGTGAAAGAGAGATGTTCAGGCATTTTTTCAGGGGAAAGGGGGGAGGGAGGGAGGGTGATAAGTGCATCGACAACCGAATTTTTTTTTCAAAGAGCTTGCAAGAACGTCTATGATTTTACGGTTTAGAGATTTACAAATTAATTGTACTTGTTGTTTTTTTTTCTTTTTTTTTTCATATGCGTTTACGGTAGGTAGAAAAATCGCGGCATAATCCGTTAATTGATGTTTTGTACACGAAACACCACAAATACACACGTGCGCGAATGCCCGAGAGCGAAAATGAACGTAATTTTTTCTCTCTTAATTGAATGCCTAGTCAGAGAATAATGATATTCGAATTAGTGTATAAATTTTAATCTTACAATTTTTATAATCGCAAATATTTCTTTCCCTTTTTTCTTTTTTGACGAAAAAAAAAAAAATACCGTACTTTTATTTTAAATAAGCGATCCACAACAGATCGATCGCGGTTTAACCTTTTTATTACATTTAAAGAGTATATTATATATATACATATATATACGTATCGTAGATCGACTTAATCTTCGTTTTTAAAAACGATTCGTTGAGTGTCAATCTTTTTGATTTCTCTTCTCCCTCGAATTCTTTTGTTTTCTTCTTCTTCTTAGCGAACTAATTAACGGTCTATGTCCGCTAATGAAACTGATAAAAGAAAAAAAATGATAATCGGCTGTTGTACTCAGAAAAAAACCAATTGAACGGTTGTACACTGTAGAGGACGAACACACAATCGGAAAATTAATATATATATATTGATTATTACGAAGTAATAGACGAGATATATATACATATTATATGTGAAATAAGCATATTATATAGTGTTGATTATTAAAATGGTAAAATGAAAAAAAGATGAAAAATGGTTATATTCACACGAGCTCGTATACGTATGCGTACGTACATATGTTGTATACATTTTCCACAAGTATTTTGCACATTTGATATGAAGAAGGAAAACGAGGTAACACGTAAAAAAAAAAAAGAAAGGAAGAAACTTTGCAACCCTTCGATGCCTAAAAGTCGTAAATAACACAACTTGCATTACATCGTCGAATGAAAACCAATGGATTCATTTAAACCAAGTTGTTCAACTCGAATTCTCTTATTGCACACAATCTCTCTGTACGATAATTAGAATCACTATGAAAATGAAGCATAAAAAAAAAACAAAAAATGAGAAAAAAATATGTATTAGATGATTACACGTTTGTAAAATGTTTCTTATAGAGAAAAAGTGATACATGCGTAATTGTTTACCGGCAATGGAGAGGGTTGCAATTGTAAAATAAGAAACAAAGAATCGTCTTTCTTCCTGTTAATTGAAAAAAAAAAAACCGCTTTGAGATGGTCTCAGCCTATGCTTTACTCAAGTCTCAGGATGTATCCTGGTGTGAACTGCTCTCAAGAGTCGTTATTTGGTACATTACTCGTAATCGATTAACGTAATTAATGGAATACACAAACGGTATATTGAATAAATAGTGCCTGGCACCATTTGTGGCCCTCCTTCGGCTTGACTTGCCCATGTTGTCTGCACAACATGATCCTCTCTCATCGATGAGCCTTTTAAAGAATATATTGTAATGTGTAATTCAGCGAAGAAAAATACAGAGAAAAGAAGGAAAAAAAAGATAAGGAAACAAGCGAGGGTTATAGATAAAATAGGATCGAAACAGTGTATATGTAACGTTTTATTGTACCTAATTGTTACGATTTAGAGGAATTGTGAACTCTGTTCTTAGCAAAGTTTCTCACCGATGAATCGGCAACCTGGCAAGTCAAGTCAAAATATTGTAATCGTAATCGAAGATTATATTACAAGAGAGAACGTGTATGGTCTTCGTTAATTAATTTGTTTCTTTTACTAACGTATATTAGAAACGTATATCTGATGACTGTACGAAACAATCGGTGTGCGAAACATAAGATACAATTGTATAGTCACTTATGGATTAATCACAAATTTTTAAGATGATCACAAAGTGCAATCTCTTAGCCAACACACTTTTTTATCAAAGATGAAAAGAAAAAAAAGTATAAAGAAATTGTTATTTTTCATAAAGAAAAAAAGTAAGATTTAATGTATTAAAAGGAAAAAAAGTATAATGTATATGTATATATATATATATATAAATATATATATAAATATATATATATGTCTCCACTAGTTATTAAAAGGATAAAAAAAATGAACATTTTCCTATTGATGCAAAATTTATTGTATTTGAACTGATATATATATTATATATATATCTCTCTGAACTTAAGTGTACCATGCCTGAATTGAATCCTTGGAAAGATGATTATCTACGATACTTTGCATTGATGATGGATCTCTAATCGTAACAGGTGGATCATTGGATAAATATTGTAAACCGTTTCATGGCAGCGTTTCATTTTGTGCTTCGTTGATACAGTAAGAACAAATTTTGCACAAAGTTTTACATTTAATTGTTTAACATTTCAGGCACAAGCGAATACATTATTGGTCATAAGTTTGAATATTTCTCTCAAAGTGAACGTATTATTTCGTAGCGAAGGCTCAATAGTCACAAAGAATTGTATTATTTTGTATAGAAGGTTCAATTATCAAATTATCACTGTTGAACACACATTGTTACAGAAACTTATGATTCAATAATGTAGATAGACTCAGTTTTTCTTTGAAGGGAAGCACAAAATTTGTATGTTACGTATCTTATCATAAAACTGTATTTTGTTGCATACTGCCTGAGAGAAGTCGCGAGTCGATCCACGGATCCACCAATTTTTCTGATCTTGTTAAACAAAGAAACAAAAAATAGGGGTGAACGACGCGAATCGCGTGAAGCACAGTGCAAGGATTTACATTTGCTTACCGATCTATTTTACTGTAAAGATACACACGAGTAAAAGAATAATAATAATAATAATAATAATGATAAAAAAAAGAATAACGATACGTAGCGATACCTCTAAAGCTAGGGAAACTGGTTAAACGGTGTACGTTAACGATAAAATTTTGTGCGTACATTTTAATGTATATTTTTAATATGACGAAGTATGCGTAAGTTACATACACACATACATGCACACAAGGACACACAAAAGAAACGTACATACACACTCGACAAATTCGACGTGTAATATTCTCTCTCATATCTCATCTCATCTCATATCTCTCTCTCTCTCTCTCTCTCTCTCTCTCTCTCTCTCTCTCTCTCTCTTTTGTCTCTATCTCTCTGTCTCCCTCTCTTGGCGGGCACAACTGATCAGATCTTGTTAAATGTTTAACAATTTACAATTTATAAACTTGTTACCAGTGTAATTAATGTTAAATCAGAGATTATTTACTTATTTATTAATTGTTATATAATAGACATATATATATTTCTTAATCTACTATAGAAAAGTATGGCTGAAGGACCATCCTGTGAATTGAGTTCTATCCACTTTGTTGGACGCTTGTTTCAGTTGAACAAACTAAATTAATATAATGAAAAGAAAAAGACAAAGTTTCCTTTTTATTATCCTTCTGATGTCATAATGGTTGTGCCCGTGTAAGATAAACACATACACAAACGAAAAATATTGAGATATATACATATATATGTACGTAAAACGACGGCGATTATATATATATATATAATATATATTATATATAGTAGTTGAAAACTCAGAGACTATTTG
Source organism: Anthidium xuezhongi (assembly GCA_022405125.1). Taxonomy (NCBI): domain Eukaryota; kingdom Metazoa; phylum Arthropoda; class Insecta; order Hymenoptera; family Megachilidae; genus Anthidium; species Anthidium xuezhongi. The sequence continues at coordinate 12,481,186 of CM039651.1, forward strand.
AAATTGTTGGAACCGCTGTGAACGAAATGGACCATCATTTAGAACATGTTGTCGTATGCAATTTAAAAATTAGACCAGGAGAATTTAAAAAAAAAAAAAAAATAACGTAGAAAAACAAGAGTAGAGCTTTTGTACGGGAGCAAAGTTTGTTGGAACATGATCGTAAAATTTAAGGCGAACATTTTTATCGGGCAAGTAACGAACTTTTAAAAGAACGGATGCTCGTTTCGATTTTTCCATCCATCGCGTACCCTCTTCGATTGATACGATGATATATCTCTTCTTACTTCTTCTTTTGCGATTCTTCGACGATCTTGAAGAATTTTCGTGTAGCTTCGATTTCGAACGTTCGTATTTCGCGCGATTTCTATAAGGATAATTAATCATATTAATGATAATCGAATGATCGTTTGTACACTCGGGCGTATCAAGGTTAAGGCTCTGATGAAAATTTGAATATTTGAATAATTAATTCGAAATTATTCAAAACAGAAATTATCCAAATTCTAAATCGTATACATTCAAATATTCGAATTTTTGCCGCCCTAATCGAAGTATTCGAGATTAAAATAACGATTCACAAGATACTCGATACAACTTCGATATATCGATGTTGTAGAATAGAAGAGATCGTAGAGAGTTAGTTGTAAATATAGAAAAGAAGAAAATGAAGAAAAAAGTTTAGTTTAATCGATTGATTAACCTTTTGTGCCTTCGAGACGAATCGCGTTGCGAACCTCAGCTGTGTCGGGAATCAAGGTATTTTTAAAGCGACGCATTTTCCATTTGAAAACTGTGAAACAATCGATCTAGATTCAAAGAGTACAATTCTGAAAAACGTGAAGTTTCTTTAGTTGTTAGGCGAAACAGCATAGGTTTTGTAATAGTATTTTTCATTAAAAACAATGATTTATTCAATTATTGTTAGTAATATATTCATAAAATGTGAATATAATATTAATATGCAAACTGGGTCTTCATCCAAATCTAACTTCTCAACGTTTCATACTTTCGAAAAGTCTGACAAAATTATAAGACGCTTATCAAAATTTCTACTGTATCAATTAAAACATTTTTCAATAAAAATAAAAATCTAAAAATTCATCAAAACCCCAGATTGCCTTCAAAATGTAAACTGTCAGTGTCATGAAATTCGCCTACGGTGCTCTATGAATTTCTTTCGTTCAGAACATTCGAAACAATTATTTCTCGTAGCGAAACGGTAAATAATCATCACCATCTTGAATTAAAAAAAAAAAAAAAAAAAAAAAATGGAACCGTCCCGATGATAAAACGTTCAAATCGTTCGCGGTGCAAGATCAGCGAACGGGCTTAAACTAAATTTGTCCTCGTTGTTGAAACTCGTGCAATTGAACGACGAAAAATCGAATCGAGCGTCCGAATTCGACGACGTTTGTAGTACGCGAAAAGACCCCCTAATCAGAGTCGGTGAATCAGGGTCGCAAAGATGCACAAGTGTCAGGTCATTCTTGCGCACAGAACTTGAAACTGTGACAGAAAGAAACAGAAACAATCATGATGAAATAATAGTAAGAAAAATAAAGGTTACAAATATATGTATACAATGACTCACATATTTGTTCACATACTGCAAAAATAATATTTTGTTTCTGAACATTATTCAACATTATTTCTGAAAATGACCAAAAAGACTATAATTTGTGTTGGTAAGGGTTAAATATTTATGTTAAATATTATATATCATTAGATAGCTGTTTTGTTCAATCTTAAGTTAAAATTCAGAATTTTCAAATTATAAGGATGTTCCAGTGTGTGGGTCACTGTACGTAAGAAGAGAATTTAAGAAATTTAAATGAACACACTAGCCACAACTGTTTTCACCACAAATGAACATGAACATACGTGTAAGATCATTCCTTAAATTTGTGTTGTTTCATATTTACATTTTTCACAATACATTATTCTAAAATGGTAAAATGCAAATGAGACCTGTGTTTTAATTAGAACTGTAACATGGAGAACATTGGTCCTATATATAAATGTTGGATAAGTAAAAGAACCGTAACAAGAAGATGTAAGATTCTTCTATAATATTTAAAAATAGTTTTAATATTTTATTCTTAATATAAATGATACAAATTTACGGTATGACCTGATACATATGTTACTGCTCTCCTTAGTTAAAATTTTCTATCTAACAATTCTTTCATATATTTTTTCTATATTCCACATTGATTAAGTAACAAGGTATTCTTCAATTAAGCTTTTAAACAAAATTTACAGAAATCAATAAATAACTCAATTTATAATTTATCTTGAAACTGTTTGAAATGTTGATTAGAACTAAGAAGAGCAGAATGTACTGTCCCCCTTATTCAAAACTCATAAATGTGCAATTGTATAAATTTAAAACCAAGATTTTCTTAAATTTTATAACCATTAAGCTGTGTAACTCTAAGGTGGTTTAGAGTATTATCATTAACTGTATATTACTGTATATTAAGACCGTAAAGAAGTAATTATACCGATTTGTAATCGCAAGATATTATAACTTGTACATTCATGGGTTTGGCATAAGCGTGACAAGATGTATATACATATACACAGACGTACATAAGAGTAAGATTAAAAATATTGAACATATCTGTAAAGCAATGTAGCATCACATTTTTAAAGGTGATCCCAAGATACACATACACACACATATACACACAACTACTATTTTATCATGAACCATCATGGTCCCTGCGTTTTCTGGCTGATTCATTTAATGATCCATATTCAATGTTGACTCGTTCTGTAAATATAATAGGATATAAGAATGAATGAGATAAGTTGAAAAAAGATATTACTTATATATACATGTATATATATACATACACATATACATATACATATATATATGTACATGATATATAAATACATGGGTTGGACCTCGCTCGAAGAGATTCTTTTTTCACAATGATCGATCGTAGCTTGAAAACGCACGGGACTACGTGTCTATGGTTTATTAATATACTTTTTAAACATTATTGTATAGCGATACTGTTATTTGTACGATACGTGTATATATATATACAGAGTACTGTACATCGAAAATAGTTTCGCTATTCTTTCTTTATCTGCCATACTTTTTAATTATACGAAAGAATGTTGCTTGAAGAAAGTTTTTTCCATGGTACCATAATTATCATACCATTCTTTTCTGATTGTTTATGGCAGCTGTTTAAATCACTTTTGTTCAATACTTTTCTAATCATTTATTTTACAGATGGATTGTTTAGTGTGAAAGTGAGGCAACTCAATTTTTGACTTCATTTTGTTTTTGGCTTTGAAACCAAAGAAAACCCTGACCCTTTGTTGGTACTTTTCTGTTCAATTTAAAAAAATATTTCTAAAGAAAATGTTTTTGTTTAAGTTAAGTACTTATAACTAATTCAATCTAATGGATCCAGAGTACCAACCAAGGGTTATTCATTAATCCTAGATCATTAACAAAGTGGTGATATTATTGCTAAATATTATTACTAAGTAATTAGTAGCAATAGTAATTGAGTAGCGATACTAACTAATTACTACTACTAATTGGTAGTATCACTGCTACCAATTACTTAGTAAATTAGTAATTAGTAGTAATATTTAATATACTAAGTAACACTTAGTTAAGAAATATTACTACTAAACACTAATAAAGTAACGTCAATTACACTAACAATTACATTCTGATCTAGGGTTAACGAATTCCCCTCACTTTCGCAATAAAACAATTTATTAACAAATTAAATGGTACTTGTGGACAAAGGAACAAATTATTTTCCGAACGGTATTCTTTCATATTCTCAAAAATAGCAGAAATATTTTCCATGGACAATGTTAATGCCCCGCTCTGTATATATATAAATAAAAAGCAAAAAGAAGAAAAAAAAATAGAAGAGATCGTTTACGTTGCACTGTTAAAGAGCGGCCCATCGAACGTCGAGCGGGGTACAATGCAAAGGGGATGAAAAAGAAAAGAATTAAGAGTAAAAAAGAAGAAGAAAAAGTGTATAAAGGTTTTTAAATAGACAACAGACACACACACACACACACACACATACACAAACACAAACACACACACTGTATGTAATACCGAAGTTTAACCGCGTAACGTGCTATAGATATTAAACTATTATGGCGTATTATAGTTGTGCGTTTAAGTAGAGAAGATCGATCCGTGCGGTGATGAAAGTAACAATATTCTTCGTTTCTTTTATTCTTCATAATTTGTATAGTGCCATTTTTTCGTGAATTTAATCCCCAAGAGAGACGAAACAGATTTCTCTTCTTTCTTTTTTTGTTTTTATTTTTTAAGTTGCCTCCGTTTCTTTCTTCCCTTCGAGTTGTTTTATTCTTCCATTTTTCTTTCTTTCGTATCCTGTTTGCTGTTTACGTATCGAAGATTTCTAGGAAACGGTTCTCTTCGTCGAAACGTTTGACCCTTAACCGCCATGGCATTAGAGGTGGAAATACGATACATTTTGTTAATCGACGTCGTTTTATAACTTTCATTCTCGTTTCTTTCACGAAAGAACGCTGGTTTAGTGAGACGGGGTTAAATCTGACCCTACCATGGTGGTTGAAGGCTAAAGGGTGGCCGAGTGCAATGGTATCGGCGGTCGTCGCGTGGAAATCGGGCACCCACGAGTCGTTTGATCTCGATTTAACGAAGAATGACTTGAGATCGAAGAGTTGAAAATGGTGTAGATTAAAATATGAAGCTTGGTACGTTTAGTGTTAATTCACGATTTTCAACTCTTCTGAGAGTAAAGTGCAATTTAAATATCCAGACATTTTGTATGCTTCCGGTGTCCTCAGATGTTCTATATTTCATTCTATTTTCAATAGCAATTACTTCGTTACTCTTCTCGCTGAAATCACATCATTAAGTTAATTGTGCAATATATTTTGTATATAAAATTATTATATATTTATAATAATTGAAGTACTCGTAACTGCCCGATTTAAACGTGACACACATACACACACGCACACACACACACGCGCGCGCGCGCGCGCACATACTTCACACGTATTTCTTTGGTGCTCGACATATCCGGTCATTGTTACATGTTATATTATTGTCAATACGCTATAATAATAATAATAATAATAATAATAATAATAATAATAATAATAATAACAATAATAAGAAGGATCCATCGTTATTATCAATCATAATCATCATTGTCTCACTATTATTACCATTACTGTTATTACAACAAACCATTACCACTATTTTAATTATTATTATTACTCTACTACCGTTTTACTACTACTATTAATATTATTTTGTATTATTAATTATTGTTATTATTATTATTGACGATGAACGATCATACGAAGCCGTATCGCCTATTTGCTCGGTCAGTATATCGATTTATCAGTCGATTCGAAACGATGTTAACCGATAACGATTGATCTTGTGTCTCTTGTGTACATCACGAAATCGATCCGACACACTCACAGCCCGACATTACACGACACGTTACACACAGACACGATCACATGTGCATAACACATAGACGCGGTCCTCGAGGAACATTGTAAACACGCATTGTGGTTATATTTCAGTGTATCAGTGCATAATGATATGATGTTTCCCATAGAATACATTTTACTTGGTTTTTATATTTGGCAGTATTTTATTTGAACGTCGTCCGAGCATGTGCGAATTTCGTTGGCCAATTGTTTATCGTCTTAACTTTCTTATAAATGTCCAAGTTCTGAAACTGGTATCAATAATTTATAATTATCGAGAATATTAAAATATGTTAATTTTGAAAATAATATTAATACACTTTTCTTTTTAACATTACTATTTTATTACATTGGTATTTTGTTTAATATTTTTAAAATATACTTCTCTTGATAATCCCTATTTTCTTCAATCAGGGGAAAGGTTACTAGGTCCAGTAACATTCGCACGTGCTCAGGGACCGGTTACTCCAACACCCACAAATTCGACAAATAACATTTGCTCGTCGATTGTAACATAATTTGTACATCGAGTTTAGTTTCTCTAAGTAGGAAACGAAAAGATATCTGACTAAGTTTCCAAACAGCAAACAGAGTAACGTTTGACAATGATAAGAAGATACTCAAAGGTTCCCCTTTAAACATCCATTTGCCTTTTCTCCGTTGAATTATCAATAATTTATAAATTAGTGATACTATTAATTAATGTTATTGATACTAGAGACCAAAAGGCATACTGTGTTATTAATAACGATCGATATTATTGATGATTTATAAATTATTAACGATTGAACATTTTCTATTGATTGTTAGTATAAATAAATTGTTTATTACGCTAATTTACCCGCTCGCGGCAGGCGAGCAACAGAAATGGAAGAAGTATTTTTCTAACGGTTCGTTGTTAACGTAAAATACATTGAAAAACAGATATATAAAATCGAATAGAGTTCCTTTGGTACCGGATGTAGTATCGGCAGTGTGCGACCAAAAGAAATCGTTGGATTATATATACATATGTATATAAACAGCACGCGATGTGTATAGTTAGCGGAAACACTCTAGTATAATTGTAAAGTCACTAGAGGACAATATTGCGAGACGTCTAGGGGAAAAGAAGCAAGAATTTCGAGCTCCGTATGAAATATTTCAACCGTCATTTAATTTTCATTGTTACCGTTGCCGCGTAAACGTTTCAAACGTTGAAATATTTTATATCAAGCTCGTTGGTCCAATTTACAGCTATACTACGCCGTTTCCCATCACTATACTTACAGAATTGTCTGTATCATTGTTTTTAATACAAGAGGAAGAACGCTATTGAACTGTAACCTATGTAATGTGATCCATCTTTGATATAACGCAAATTGTATTGTTATGAATTAAAATTTTTTTAAATTCACATTTGCAAGATATTTAAAAAATTAATTAAAGGGAATGGAACGTTGCATAGGTTACGATTTAATGCAATCGTACGAGTAAAACAAGTACGTATGTATCGTTGTATGAATTCCGTGCGTTTGTATCTGTGGACGTGTGCGAATTTACTATTACGCGAAAGTTAATTAAGAGATACTTGGTAAGAATTTTATTAGAACGAATTTTTACCGATCGTTCGCCGATCGTAAACGTGACTCGCACACGTCCTGCATTAATGGTAATTTAACTAACATCGTGATATGTCTGTGACTACTGTACATTCTTCTCTCTAATCCAACAATGTTTTCTCATTCATCGTTTTCGTAATTGTGAACCGTCTCTTTCCCCCGTTAACAGTGTGCATATTTCAGTGTCTCCATACGCTATTTCTCTCTTTATCTTCGATACTAACAAGCTGTAACATATACAAGTTTTGTAAATAATTTTATTCGAGTTAACACGTTGGTCGCCAAAATTAAATTAAATTCATTTAAAGAATTAAGGGATAGTATAATATTCAATTTTATTTTTTATTTTTTTAATTATTCAATATTTCAATGCACTTTCATTACAAGTAATTATTGCATTATTCACTAAAAATTTGAGCCATTATTATAAATCTGCTATATATTATTTTTCAATTTAATAGTTCGATTTGTTTAACAGTTCGTGGCGGCCAACGTGTACAAAATTTTCATTTTATTCTCTTTCTTTTAGTTTCTGTCTATTGGATCGTTACCGACGGTCTTCCTCACTGACTGCTACAGTCGCGTCTCTCTTTCTATCGAGGAAAAAGAAGACACGGTTATTAAAAAAAACACAATTCGTACCTGTCTCTCGTTAATCGATCATCCATCTTCGACGATTCTTCGATCTCGTACTTGATTGTAGCGATAATCCGATTACCATGTATCCGTGCACACACACGAACACACTCTTTTACAAAACAATGTGGTATACTATTTGTAATAATCGGTGTAACGAGACACGCTGCGAAGCGATGGTCGAACACAGACACGCATTCTTTTGCACCGACGTACTAACACAACTTTCATTGTGACGTCCACTAATGTAAATCTATACGATTGTAAACATGTAAGATCGGGAGATGCCGGTTACACGTCGTTGGTATCAGGTGTCGCGTCTCTGAGCGACCAGTCTCACTTATTCAAGACACGAGTAATTCATTTTGAAACTTTAGCCATCAATTTGGCAACTTGCATTAATGAGTTTGGGTCTTCTTTTTTTTTGCTAATTATAGGAAATTTGAATTATTTAAAAAAGAATTCAGTATCTTTGTTTTTGTGAATGTTTCATGATTAAAAAATGATAAATTGTAACAAGTGAGACACCACAAAGGTAGATTGTAACCAACATTACAACTCTCAGATGTTAACTATAGCTTGTGAAGGGAGTGTATAACGAGCAACCAAAAGATAGAACATCTTACATGTGTACGATCGTATTTTGTCCTTTGTAGAAATGCCTTATTGTCACGTGCCTCGATTAACAATTAAACTGTTCACCTGCTTACCAATTACTTGTTAGTGTACGTAACAAATATGTACGTGTAATATCGCGTTATTCTTTGTACTGCTCTTGTAAATATATTCTGAACGATTAACTGTCACCCTGTTGTCGTCTATGAACGATTTGGGATAATTATACGTCCACCGAGTAGATTCCACCCTTCCTTTCCTCCATTTTATTTCCCCCTTTAGTAGTATTATTCTTCAAACCAAGGTAATAATGTAATATCCAACCCTAGATTGTGTTTTTTACAAACATGTATGTTTTTACTTGTTTAGGATCTTATTGAAGAGGAACGCGATTATTGAATACACGCGAAGTACAATACTTTGCCAGTGCTACTTTTACGCACATTTGAATTTCAAATTATTGCGCGCCCCGCAGAGATTCCCGCCACTGTAATCTGTCGTCGACTGGAGAATGGAAAAGAAAATTGCTTTTCCGATTTATCAAGTAAGTTGCCTTTATCTCTTATTGACAAGAATAAAATGTTATTCGTGGATGATACAAATTAATAAAATGAATAATTGTAAAATTAAGTTTCATGGGTCATGTTTATATCCTATTTTGTATCAACTAATCACATTTTATGACTGTCTTTTACGTTATTAATCGAAATACAACAACCATTTGATTCCTTGAATGTTTAAAAACGAAATTAAATGATACAGAAGTAATTTAATAAACATGTTTTTTCAGTTTTGGAAACCAGCGCCTTCTGGAACCACCAAAGGTATCATTTTAATAGAATTTTGATTGATTTCTGGATATCCCAACAGAAGGAATAAGTAAAAATTGCAGAATATTTTTCGGTATTATAAAGGAGGAATAAATTTGAAAATTACCTACATGGAATGTTAAAAAGTGAAGAAAAAATGTAAACTGGACTCAACCATGTACTTGTAAGTGTACATGGTAATTATTCATAAATTATTGATACTTAAAGGTAAAAGGCATGTCTAAAAACACCGTCTGCATAATCATTTGCAAGAAATAAGTTTGCATTCATTCGGTTTAGAGCATTTTTTGGTACTAAAAAGCTGCATTTATTCAATAAACTACATGATTCATACACTCAGCTTTACAATACTTATTAAATTATTTATAACTAACGTTTACAATTGTAATTTTGCGCATTATTTGTACAACTTTGTAGAATTTATACAACAATACAATTACTCTTATCTTTACTGTTTATTTAATATTTCAAATTATAAACGCAATCTTAATTTAATCCATCAATAATTTTAAAATGTAAAATTATAATAAAAACATTACATTACAGTATGAAACCATTGCACAATGAATTATATAAAAAATTGTAACATATCTGTACGTAAAGTTATAAAAATAATGAATTCTGATAGATATAACAATAACGTATATAAGATATAATTGTAAAATTGAAAATAATAATACAAATATTTTATAATAAGTTAAGAAGGGCATGTGCAACGTATGTTTTAGTAAAGTTGATAAAAATAGTCAACCTTAATGAATTTAACAATAATATAGTTAATAAATAACAGTAACATTGAAAACAGTAATAGAAATATTGTACAATAAGTTAATAAAGAAATGTATAAGAAATGAGAACAATTTAATTAATAAATAATTAAAGAATTAATAATTATAAAATACATTAAAATGAACTAAAATAAAATAAAAGTTTGTAGGCATAACAATTATTCATTGTAAAACCATAAAATTATAATAATTGTAACAAAATTTGCATAATTATAATAATTATAATATTTTAATATAATTACATAATTATAATATTATGTTGTTAGAGTTTGTAGCGAAGGTAAATGAGCGGCATGAAGAGATAAAGCAATTTGTATAATTAAATACAGTCCTGGGGTCATCTAATTTGAATAGTAGAAAGATAAAACATTGTATTATTATAAAATAATGAATTTAATATCGTCCAAGCTTTATTTTTCAATTTTTTTAAAGAGCAACTGAGGACGGTACATGGGGTGTTACCGACGAATTTAGCGAAACAGAAAATTGTGTTTTTTCGAAAACCAGGCCACTTTTCGGATAAACTAAAGTTATAGAGACATTTATAACAACAAAATATTTTATGTAATGGTGTTAAAAAGCCGATTTTTAATAAAATAATTTTTACCGACTTTTTATTTTACCCCTGGCGCCACCTGCGAACAAAGTGCTGAAACTGCTCAAAAATTGACAGGAATCTGCCGTACCTACAATGATTATTTTTTAAGAAAATAATTTTTTGCTGTTTTCGCGTGTTTGAAGCATCTAATCGCTTCTATTTTACACTAGTTATCGATTCCAATTGTCCGATTAATCCTAGAAGCCCGAAATATTGAAATATTAAAGATTAAATGTTAGACTTCCGAAACATCGTTAAAAATGGCGGGCTTTTCAAAATGAGTAATGTACTATTTTGATATTTCTTAATTAAATTCCTTATAAAGGTTTATTAATTAAACTTCTGCTTTAATTATTAAACTAGAAGAACTGGTGTATAATTTCTGATTGTTTCAATAAGAGAAAAACCTACATTTATGTCTTTTCTTCATTAATATAACTTTTAAAGTTGTATAATAAACGATTCAAAGCTATTAACATGGATATCGTTCTAATTTTATCATTTTCAATGCTTTCAGTACGATTGTGTACAGCATTTTATTAATTTAAGATGTTTTTTAAGCTGAAAAAAATTAATTACTTTGGGGAATACTCTGCTACTATTATAAGTGCTCAAAAATAACTTCTATAGTTCGTAAATGAAGGTTTTTCGTTTATCTAAACTATTAGAAATTATACACGAGTTCTCCTAGTCTCATAATCAAGTAGGAATTGAATAAATAAACCTTTTTAAGGAATTTAATTAAGAAAATTTCAAAATGACACATTTCTCATTTAAAAAGCCCGCCATTTTTAACGATGTTTCGGATTTCTCAGTCGGTAATTGTTGATCAGTTTCAGCACTTTGTTCGGAGATGGCGCCAGGGGTAAAAAAAAATATATTTATTTAAAAAATTGTAAAAATAATAAAAAATAGAGCTTGTACGGTGACAAATTGATACTTTTATGATAATATAATGTTTCCCCTTCCTTCAGTTCAAATTTGGTGATCCTAGAACATCATTTAAGTATATAAATCGATATAAACCTGCGCTTGATTACGAGACTCGAAGACTACATTTCAGGGCCTTTATTTATTATTTTCTTGCTTTATCGCGATTGTTAACTAATTAGAAACGTTCATGGTACTAAAAAGCTGCATTTATTCAATAAACTACATGATTCATACATTCAGCTTTACAATAGTTATTATATTATTTATAACTAACGTTTACTTGTGTTTAACGCTTCCTGTTCTACCGAGGCGCTTGTCCCGGGGCGACTAGGCTCGACGCTACACTGATGGTACTGAGCGTGCGCCCGAGACGCGCTCTGATTGGTCAGTGTTTTTGCTAAATAATTCAAAAACGAAGCCCCATCCGATATTTTTGCAAAGGAAATTGTTGTTCAGAATAGTCTCAGCTATCCCCCATTTCCGGCTCCTACAGGAGTTCTGGGACATCCTGTATTATTAAATTTGACTATTTCAAAAAGATATCATACTTACCGACGATTAATAGCACGTTAAGAGAGGAGAGAATTCCTGCACATAGCACGGTTGTGTATAAATGGTCTTTTAAGTAAAAGTAGTGGTGAATAAACCGGTTTTCGACCGGATCTCAATAGTTACGATGCTACTACCTATGCCATGCTATCCTGATATTATTGTCTAGGAGCAGGAGCTAGGAACGAGATAATATAGAAATTCAAAGTTGTTAATAATAATTTCATTTGGTTCTTGCAGTAAGTAACATTAATATAATACATTGGTATAATTTGTATATGATATATACAATGGGTATACACACATACGCACATATTTTCTAAGTAAAAAAAATTCTATAAACGTAGACAAATCTGTTATTTACTTCGTTCAATTTTTTCTATGCAAACATTAGAAAATTTGATGGCACACTTTCGCGTCGAACGAAATCTGTTTTACCATGTTCACGGGATAAGCAGATCGGTTCTTATTCTCGCCATTCGCCGTTCGACGGAGCTTGTATCTTTAAGATACAATTTCAATTCTTCTATCAGAACCTTGGCCGCATAGACAGAACTATCGTCGTCTGGAATGATCATATCTGGATATTGGTCTCGCAGAAGTCTCAATATTATCTTCATTTGGTTAAGGGACCTGCAAACGCATTGAACAATTTAAATTCTGCCATTTCGCTTGAAACTTGAAAAACATCTATTACCTTGAAAAAATTCTCAACCTTGCCTCTCCCTCGACAATGAACAGTATCTCGATTAAGCAATACATGAGACTTCCGGTTGTCTTCACTACGTAAACATCGGCACCGATTTCTCTGAAAGATTTTTCTTCCAAGAACTGTAAAAGTTCCCCCCTTCTGGGATTTCCTTCGATTTGTATGTCAACGATCTTCTCGGTCGATATACTTTTTATAGCTAAAATACTGTGGCTGGAATCAGTCGAAAATTGTAATCTGTAAGTGTCGTCGACCATTTCGTCGATACGAAGACGAATCGCAGGTACTGGCGTTTGATACTGTTTCTCATCGATCTCGTACGAGATCGTGCCGTAAGCGTCGCAAAAAGAATCCTTATCGAATTTTGGTAAATCGAATACCACCGTGGCGACAACTTCTTCGTGGGGTTCAATGGTGTTCGTTTTGTACCAAAATTTTTCTTTCATTAAACTCCAGAACATCGATGCACCTCCAATTTCCTCGACTCCATCGATGGACATATAAACTTGAATGTTACTGAACTTCCTGAAACAAAATGAAACATTTCGCATCATTTACGAATCTCGCGATACTGTTTTACAATAGGAAATAATCAATAGGAAATTTATTCTATAACAATTGTTTTTGAAGTATTCCTGTGACAGTGCCATAATTTAAAAAATTTGATACCTAAGTTAATTTTATACCCAGAACAAACGCCAATGCTAAAGGCGGTTCTTGTTTGAAATAACAATTTAACTTTGTTACCTCATTCATATATTGCAGCAACATTGTTCTTTACAGAAACGTTAGTTTTCGATAAACAAGCTGCGTTTGTTCACGTGCAGATAATCAAAGCAACTTTTTTAAAATTTGTTCAAAAAGGGAAAGTTCACGAAAGTGGAATACACTTGAAAGCGAGATGCAACTTTGATAGTCCGTGCATGCGCACGAACGGTCCAGCGGTAAATCGACCCGCGAAAACGCCAGCCAATCAACGAAGACGAACGGGTCGGTTAGTAGCAGACGACGCGAGCAACGGTGTGTGCTCCTTTAGTAATCTGCAGGATGCCGCCGTGATCGTGTGGTGTCCGTGCTTTTCATCCGATCGATCAACTGTGTCACATGTGTCGTGAATTTGTACATCGAGAAGCATACGAGAAAGATCGCTGTCTACCGATTCGCGAGGAATTGATTCAACGAGGATCGAATCGAGCCATCGAATCAACGCCAATCGAAGAGAAACGTTGGATTTCGTGCAGGGGGTGCAATAGATGCATCGTTGAATCCTGACATCGGGGCATATATGTCCGCTCCAAGTACGTATCGTAGACATTTAAGAAATTGCCACGAATATATCGAAACGGAACAAATTAAGATCTTACAAGGAAACTCGGAAAAAAGAAAAAGGTGTTCTTTGACCTATTGACCCAGGAAACAAAGTCCACTACAATCGACTGCATTCCTACTTCAAATTTCCTTCGAATTTAGTTGTGACTCATTCGATAAACGTGTTATAATTAACACTAAATTGATCAAGTTTACAAACTTGTTTTTTTTTTTTCTACAAAAGATTCGTTCGCGTGACAGAATTGATCAATTAAAATTACAAAGAAAAATGTTGGTCGCGTGAACGCTACATACACTGCGTTGCAAACTTTTCGATAAACCGTCATCGATCCTCGAATCTGTCGTTCCACTTTGCAAGTATTGCATGTTTTGTTCTGCAATTACCTTGGATCTTTGTCGATTAAGCAAATATATATGCACACACACATATATGCACATATACGTATTTCTAAACCGGACATAATTTTCTTTCTCCTTTTTTAAACATCATCGCGCGGCAGAAAAGTGACAGTTACCGATGGGGATGATATCGAATCGATATTATCGATGTCTAACCGCGAGACGTATCTTTTTATCGAACAGTTCGCGATTAGCATAAATATGAATCGAAACTGATAGCCATCTGATACTTTCGATAATATATTGATGACACCTTCCCACGCGACTTTATTTTTGAGAAATGATCAAATCAGTTTGATGTTTAAAATTGATTTGCGACTAATACTATTTGATTCACTATTCAAGTTTCAAAGTCATTTGATTTAACGATAAGGTTATAGGCGGGAAGTTCAAAATGCCTTCGCTTTCGCGTTCACTTTTCAGCAACAAAAGCAATTTCGACGAAAGTGTAAAATATAATTTTGTTACGGTTTCCAGCTTCCAGCAAGTACTTCGTTTTACGATGTTTGTACGTTTTAAGGTTTCCAACAGGTTCGTTAAATAAATTCGTTAAAACCCTTACGAAACAAACACGTGACCGCCGGTGGCCATTTATAATGTTATGTGTAACAGACTTCAATAAACCTCTTACGAAACGTTATACGCATTTACGTAGGTCAAGTAATTTTCTTCGACGCCAAAGTTTATTTCCCTTATTACGTATAATTAACGGTTCCGTGGAACAATTATCACCTGCGAAAGCTTCGAGAAAATGAACTGTACCGTAACAGACTGGTACAACAATTCGAAAATCGCGGAATTTCACGCTGCTTCGAGTATTTCATTTATTAATAAATTATTACGTATAATACGATCAAATTGTACGCGAAATTGAATTCTTCCAATTTGTAAACGAATAAACACGTATTTGAAGGATACCAGAATATTCCGAATTAAACAGTATCGAATTTACGATACCAGAAAATCTGTAACGAAACAAAAATAATCTTTTCCCGTTCGATTGTGTGCTGAATTAAACATCAATCTCCGTCCATTACAAGATTATAAATAATTTATTGTATCACGAGTTTGCAGACGAAGAACTTCGTGGAAAAATTATTATTAGAAAAAAGACAATATACAACTGCGTGTTTTCTTATCGTAAATCTTTTCGAAACTTTCTACGTCGATTTCTTGCGGAATTACCAATGCAGATTCTCGTTTTCTGTCCGCGTTGTCGCGTTTCGCAATTCAGAAAGAGAAGAAGAAGAGGAACAGCGGAAATTCACCTGGACACTCGGATGTTTCAGTTCGCTATGAGTACAGGAGGAAGATCGTCCACCGGGAGAAGATGACCCCGCGACGACACGTGTTCGCGGTGATACGACGAACATTGCTGGCAGCCGGTGTCCTCACGTTGCTGGTGTTGGCGCTGTCGAGCCAGGACACCAGCAACAACACGCAACAAGGCCTTTTGTTGGAGGTGAGTTCGATACTTCGTACACTTGGCCAAGGATTCGGAAACCTTTTGTTCTTCGAGAAGAATGGAATAGGGTGGGCTTTTTTAACTTTGAATTATTTTGAGGCTTTTAAATGTTGAGACAACATTAATTTTAAATACTAAAGAATTCAAACAATGGAAATTATTTAAAATATGTCCCAATTGAAATCAACGCGAAACTAGGTGAATTTCTTTCTGGAGTAAAATTATATCCACCCTGGAAGAATACCGGCACAATTCTCGTTAGAAACAGGGATTTTTTTGTGCGAAAATTATGCGATGTCCTCTTTCCAGGAAATATACCCAAGGGATCGTCTTCCTTTTATTTTCCTTTACCGTGATATTTGAAGAGGAAAGTTGTGTTATTTTAGGATGGAAAATTATCAACCGGATATAGAGAATATCTTGCTCTTGAATATAGAAAGTCTTGTCGATAGCTGCGAGAAGGGTTGTTGGATAAGCTCTGCCTATCTTCGTTGGGACACTCATGGTCACATATAGATATGAAAACACCTCTTCCGGTTGCACTTTGTTTAGTACCTTATATTTTTTAAAATATCAAGTGAAACTTCAATTTTTGTTTAATTTAGAATTTCAAGTGGTAAGTTTTATTGTATTTTGAATATTGATAATGAAAAAGGGTTATCTTCAGGAGACAGTCATGAATGTATAGATATAAAAATGTGACTTCCGGTTGTAGTTTATTCGGACCTCACAAAATTAATATTTTGTCTGTAATGTATTAAAGTAAAAATGTTCAATATTCATAACTAAATTTTAACCATAATATCCTTATCGATTATTCCTGAATATTTCAAGTCTTGATTGTACGCAATCCGATTCCATTAAGTTCATAAAATATGAACAAAGTCTAAAGCACCTGAAATCTTCTGAAGTTTTCCTATACCCTTAAGAAAAATATCCTTTTATCCGACCTACTGTTTCTTCTTCTTCTTCTCGGAACACTACTTTATATTTTGCGAGCTTCTGATGCTTTGTCGTGGCCGACTATGCATCACTTAATCTACTTTGTTTTTCATACCTTTCAATCTTTAAGCCCCACGACTGAGTTAGATTTAATTCTATCGAAATTAAATGTCTAATTCTTCTAATTAAAATAAAACTAAAAAATTACAAAGACTTTCAGTCATTTGTACCCCAACAGTTAACGATTAACCCTCGTCGAGTACACTATATATTTTTTAATTGGATTCAAAATAAATGCCATGCGAATAGGAACACAACAATGCACGGAGTCCGAGGGCTCATATTTTCCTATTCAAATCGTACCGCTTTCGTTTCCTTCCAGGTTCCATTACTTTCATAGAGGCAATATAGCGAGCCAATCAAAGAACGATCGTATTCAATAGAGAAAGAAAGGAATAGGTTTTTAACGCTATTCTTCCTTCTTCTTCTTCTTTTTTTTCCCTCTGCCCCCCACGTGGAGCGGAGAATGCATCGAAAATGGTCCCCTTACGTAAAGCAATGCTAGGATAGATTGGCAGAGTTCCAGGCGCAATGCGGCACACAAACGTAACCGTCTATGGTCGCCTGATACCTCCCCTTTAAGAGTGCGAAGGGTGCTTTACGATTACCCCTTAAATCTCGGCAATTACTCTCCGCCGATTGCGGATACGATACGATTCCCCGTTTCATTCGGTGTTTCTTTATTGCTTATCGATCGCACGTTCGACGGATAGGAATTATTTCACGAAATAACCTGGTTATTCGAAATGATGTTTCGTCGATCGAATTTTCCCTTTGCGTTTCTATTCTGAATTATTTTACTCGACAACGGACTAACGAAACAACGATAACTCGTACTTTTACATTTCTTCTACCGTTTAAATGTTCATTTTCGACATTTTTTACCATCCCCCCGAACGTTATTGCTCGATACGCGAACACCACTCGTTCAAGAATTCGAATACCTGCTTTCGGTCGAAATATTACATATTAGGCACGCTCTGGCTCGCGTTCCAGCGCGAACGCGTACACGGAATTAAAATTAATTGTTCGCCAAATTTGATTAGCCGGATGGTGATCCGAAAAACTTAAAGCCGCGTTTGTAGCGGGAAAACATTCTAACCGTAGGAAGTTATACAACTAGACAACTACGTAAGCCTGCAAATATGTTACATAATGTGTACGCGCCGTGGTCCATCGCAATCAATCTGTACTTCATGTGTCTTATGGTAATCCGTGTAATCGAACAGATGGCGCGTTTTAGGCGTCGTATGCTATTTAATACGACAGAATCGGTGACGCATAGGATGCGTCATACTTTATTGCCATGTAGCTGACGTATGTAAATTTCGTTAGCCAATCGATGACGCACCTTACGCGTCATATGTAAGTTTTGCTATGGAATCAATGACGCACCTTATGCGTCCTAAGCTATCAAACGCGATGCGATCAACGACGCACGATGAGACGCAAGATAACGTTGTCATTAATTTTAAATCCTTATATAATCTGGTAGAAATTAACATTTGATACTATTTCAAGATCCGTATAAAATTAGCATGCACTCGGTGAAAGCCTGCGAACGTAAAGAGATAGAAATGAAACGTAAAATTCAGTAATTTTCAAATGTACGCGAAGGAGACGAGATCACAGGAGGCCCCATTCACCAGTCTTAACGGCATTACGTTACTTTTTAAAGGGTAAAGATGTAACGTCGTGAAAGAGCAAACCTTGTGTCGCAATCGGCCCCTGATGTCACTGAATTATGCTCTCTGCCATTACTCATCGTAACGAACACACCAATCATCGTTTCGTACATATTCTGTACGTATTCCTGAACGGTAACCTATTCTTCGTAACGAACAACACCAATCATCATTTTCTACAATTTATTACGAAACTAATGTGAACGGTGGAGAGAGAGAGAGAGAGAGAGAGAGAGAGGCAGAGAAAAAAAAAGAATTAGTTACATCCGCTGGATATCCGATACGATCTTTTAAAGCTTTTCTAACAGCGAAGACCGTAATCAAACTGAAATCGCGTTGACGATATAAATCATAATACCTGAATAAATACCGAATAAATCGTATAGGGAAACACGATTGATGTATCTATGCAGAAGATTGTAACGATAAACCGAACATTTCTGCAGGAAATTAAGGCACTAATGATCTAAATTACACGCCGTACAACTTTCTTATCATCCGTATTTACTATTACCATCAGCTACCTTACATCTTCGCATATTTAATCCTATGCTAATCATTTCGTACATTAATTGTATGTTAGCCCTACACTAATTACGCATTAATTCTTCAGACTATTCTTCGTCTATAAATCAGAACCACAGGGGAGTAGACGCAACGTCGAAATGATAAAAATATTGCGGTGGCCGAGAAGAGACGCGAGACCGCAAAGGGTTAATAAATGTCGTACGGGTTATTAGATTGCCGGTATCGATACCTTCTACGGGGAACACGCAAGGTGCACGTGGTTGATCACGAAGTTTAACTGGTTACACCACCTGTGTGGCCCATTTTCGCGACGGCGACGGCGATGTTCAGCTTCTAGAGCGGAATCAATAAACGGAAGCCGGCCACTTCTGCGTTCGACGCTTCCGTCTGGCTATCGTCAACCTTGGTCTATCAGAAATCTATCGGGCAAAAAATAATACGGGAAAAGAGCAATTTCGCCGACGACCTTTTGTCAACATTTCTTTTTTAACCCTCAAAGCGTCAAAATTATTTTAAGCACAGGCATTAACGACACATTTTTGCATTATTTATTGCAACAGAATAAATATAGCAAATATGGGCTAACGTTACAAATCTCTGCAACAAGAATTGTAATAGAAAACTTGGGATTTGTAACATTATCTTTTGTCCAGCCTTGAACGCAAAAAAAACCTCGATGCAATTCTATTTAATCCCGGCACCTTGAAATCGGTCATCGGTTAATCGATACCTCGTGTTTTTATAACTTAACAGCGAAGTTTAAAAACGCCCCGTTCGCTGGAAATAAAAACCTAATAACAATGAAACGATACCCTCAGAATTTCATTCCCACGTATCTGCTGATAAAACCTAACACAATGGACGTCGCGGTAAAACTGCAATAAAATAGCTCGCTTATGAGAGTTGGGAAAATCTAGTTTCTAAAACGATTCAATTTTATATCGTTTCGGATTAAAAAACGAGAAGACTTGCCTCGGCTGGTACGAGATATTTTACAACTACGAAAAATACTGCTTTTCTATGCAGCGTATTTATTTTGATGTAACACATTTGAAACTGCAATGCACCAAATAGGCGGATCCTACGCGACTACGATTAATTGCAGAAATTAGGAAATTGAATTAACCTTGTATGCAACCACACGCAAGAAGGTCGGTCGGTGCACGTTTACCGGCCAAAGAAACACCTACGACTTCAAAGTGGCGAGCTTTCAATTCTAAACGACCCCCCACCTTAACCTTAACCGGCTGAAAACCTACAAGTGTACGCCGCTGATTCAAAGCGTTTAGTACACCTGACTGTGCACGATCATTTAACTTACTGTACAACTACGAAGGTACATTATACCTAAATTCTCTTTCTAAACAGTCCTAGGCCTACAATGTTTAGAATAACACTTGGGTACCTTAATTCTTAAACACTTTCGATTATCTAGCCTTGTTAAATCAACATTCTGATTATAAATGTTTCTAATATGTAAAACTGATATCGACAGGAGGATTCGAACCTGACACCGGAAGAGAGATTGATAGAAGAGGCGGCAAACGCAGAGACAGAGAAACGATTGGACGCCAGGCGGAAGTTCCTGGCTGAGAAGTGTGCCGAGGAGGGATTAGACCGGCCTGGAAACGACTCTCTTCACAGGCCTAACGCCTGGGAGTTCCTTGTAAATAGAGAGTACCACTTGATATGGTGCAACGTGTTCAAAGCGGCGTCCACCTCCTGGATGTACAATTTCAATCTGCTCGCAGGGTAAGATATCGATTGTTCGGAACCCTGAACGTTCTCGGATCACTGGGCTAAATGAACGTCGAGTTGGTATTAATCTTTTCAGGTACAGCCCGCAATTCTTGAAGGCCTCGAAAGCGGTACCAGTGTCTCTGGCCAGGCAGAAGTATCCTAGACACACGGCGGAGGAGCTGAATAGATTCCTGAACGACAGCATCAGCTTCCTAATCGTTAGACACCCGTTCGAGCGATTACTCAGCGCCTACAGAGACAAATTGGAGCACAGTTTGCCGCACACATTCCACAGCAATCTTGGAGCTCATATTGTTTGGCACTACAGGTCTAGGGTATGTATCCTCTATGTAATTCCCTGTAACTGTTCAAAGGATCTTTGGTATCCGTGGAATTGCCTCTTCAGGATGTACAATAGTTTGTCTGGATAAGATTAATAATACTGTGATAGATTTACCTTTGAAGCTTTCAATATCTGAATAGTTATAGCAATGAAACGTTATTTGTAAAAATTTGTAGAGTTTGTATATGAAATTAATTCCTTTTTCAAAACCAATTAGGATCCAAAAACGAATGGAAGGCACGGTCCAAGGTATCCACTGTTTGAAGAGTTTGTACGATGGCTGCTCTGCCAATGGAAGGCTGGCAACGAGCTGGACATGCACTGGACACCGGTTGTGAACTTCTGTACACCTTGTCAAGTGAGATTCGACGTGATCGCTAAATTTGAAACGCTCCATGTAAGTATCCTCTTCAAGGAAGTGATTATAATCATGACCAATAAAAGTATACCTTTATTGAGAAGAATGTTAATGATTTCCAAAGGAAGATCAAGATTATCTCATAAAGCAAGCGCACGTAGGCCACATCATTAAGCCTGAGTGGAAGAATCCGACCAGAGGAGTCCAAACAAAGGATGTAATAAAAAATTACTTTACTCAGTTGTCCAAATCTCAGATCAAACATCTCTATGAGATGTTTAGGTAAGCAATTGCTGTACTAATTATCGGTTACACTCGAAATGGCGGTAATGGACTTTGGTATTTTGTTTCAGGTACGACTTTGTGCTTTTTGATTATTCTCCCGACGACTATATCGCCTTTGGGAGGGACGAAGACACTGTATTGATATGTAAAAAATAACGGTACTTCATACGCGTAGTTAGTAAGTGCGTGCAGCACTTAAATCTCTTTCTTTTTTAACCCGTTACGCGACGCGCTTTGAGCAGCGTCGATTACAACGAAAAATATTAGATAGGAAACGCCTTTTGAGGGCTAAAATGAACATAAAAACATATTGAATCGTTCAAGTTAATAGCGTACACGAAGATACTGTTGCTGCATTTAAATTTTGATAAATACGGTCTATCAAATTGTTAGGGCCTAAAAGAACCTCGACGAAATATTTGTAAATTGTTATAAATTGATGCAAGAACAATTTTAAACGAATTGTAAGAAAGAATTAATTAGATACGAACAATGATGAATTTCTTAGCGGATAAGAAGTTAGTAGGGGTTGCATTCCTGTACAATAAAATGATTTTTGTTTGAAGGAATTGAGTTGCAAAAAAGTACAATGCACTGTATGATCGGTTTTCTTATTCACAAACACACGATTAATGAATTTTTATATTTTGTACGCGGGTTTGTTATGTTAGATGTATTTTAAATTAGCTCAGGCAAGATATATCAATTTCCTAATCTCTCCATTTTAAGAGATACGTTTACATTTTCTCCAGTTTTACATGTATATATTTGTGTGTATATAAATATAAATATGTTGATATAAATATTGTTACCACAGTTTTTATTACCATTGTGTAAATGGTAATAGTACTGCCTCAAGGAAATAATAGTGTATAACAATATTGTAATTGTATTAATAAGATACATTTAATTATATGGCTTCCAAACACAAAAACGTAAGAATCCATGAATTACAAATTTTCTAGTGCTTACTTATGCTTGAAAACATAAGAATGTATTTATGTTAAACAGAATTAAATTTTCACAATAAATTAGCATTTTTACAAAGACTGAATGAAAATATACGAATTTGAGAAGTACTTAAGCAATTTTCCAGTATCAAAAGATTTCATTCAAACAAAATAATGTTCTTTGTAATATGGAAACAACTTATAAAATGATATGTTAAAAATTTCATTCCTTATGATTTTATAAGTTAAAAGTACCAAATGACAATAATTATTTTGTGAAATAAAAGGATTTGAAAAAAGTAACTACATGGGAAACTGATTTTTTATGTTTCCATACAATTTTATTGTAAATGTAGTCTTGGAAAACCAAAATTTTATTATGTAACTATATAAATGTAAGCAATAATGTACTTACTTAGCTGAAGTATTCTGTAGTACTATACCAATAATCCATTTATCAAAGAGAATGCTTGTCCAATTGCTTTGTACAACTAAGACATGATCAGGTGTCTGACTTTTACGCTTTTTCCTCTTTACCACTGGTTCTCCATCTATGGTATACAACTACAAAGTGTATATACCAAGTTCAATATATTTTGACATATATTAAAATACATGTATAATATGAATATCATATGCAATGTCTACATTTTTTTTCATACAGTTCCTTTCAACAAAGAAATACACAAAGTTGATCTATTAGCAATATTTAATTTCAGGTAACTTCTGTATCATTATAAACTAATCTGTTACTTTAATAATAGAAACTTTGCAATTGTTGCAGAATTTATTCTGCATTATATATAATTGTTAGGACTGTTACTCGTATTTAATTATTATCAGATGACTTACGTCACTATCAGAATCCGAGGTTATATTCTCTCCGTACTGAGCTTCGTAATATAAAGATTTTAAAACGTATTTCGTTGTTTTCTGTACTTCTTTAATGTCATTGTTAGTTTTTTCGATTCGTGTCTGAACGTTGGACAGTTGTTTGATTAAATACTCTTCTATGGGATTGCATTTTGCTGTCGGTATCGGCAACTCTTCATCACTGAGCGCGAACATATCTTCATCGAACGAATCCATTGTATTCTCAAAGATGAACACAATGTTCGATTAAAAATCATAATTAACTATGATCAACAATTAATGAAAATACAAGTTCAACGATAAACCATCCTCCTTTCTGTCACAAACCACTTCTGAAATTTGCGCGATATTACCTGGCGCGCTCAAACGTCATCCTTAAAGCTAACTTTCACGACACAAATTCTCAGATTTAAATATTGATTGTTAGAAAAACTAAAAATCTTACAATCTAATAACGCAGCAATCTTGCACTCATGGCTCCATGCATGGCTTATTATTCTTTCATATTTCTTCATTTTGAAATTATTCTTTTATTTAACATTGTTAAATGTTATGAGCTGAATTTCGTTAATTCAGAGACTTTATAGCATACTCGTATTGATGTACACGAATATGCTCGTTTTGATGTAGAATTATTTTCTTCTAATTAAATAAGGTTAAATAAAGTTTCAAAGTCAATAACGTGGATGTCGTTTCAATTTTATCATTTTCAATGCTTTCAAGACGATTATTTAAAGTAGTTTTGTGATTTAAAGTGTTTGTTAAGGTGTAAAAAATTAAAATGGTTTTCAATTTGAATTTCAAATACCAATAGCGCTACGATGCAATATCCGTCCAGATCGATACAGTAGGGTGTGATATAAAAATGATAAGGGAATGGTGGATCTATTTTGCATCCGGTTCGTGGTTATATGTAATCTTAAGCAGGAATACGAATTGGTCGCAAGCAGCTCGTCGCGTGGTTATAGGTCAATGAGAATAATAATCAAGAATCGTACTTTTTTTGAACTTTACTTGTTAAAACAAATTGAAAAGAAATATGTGGTTGGAGGAATGTGATAGCTTCGCAGAATTATGTCGAGGTTATCTGCCGTACTATTTACTGATAATATTGCCGATTTTTATTATTATTTCTCCGGTTAACCCAGTTGCTGCATCGCACGAATTTCCCGTATATCGGATGCATCAGTATGACTTGCACGGTGTACCCCACGGTAAAAAAACAAATTTCTATTTTTAGTCTTGAGCTTCATTAAAATGTTATCAAAATTTAATTAACGTTATTCCTGTCAAGGTTGCCGCAGCGCTCCAGTTTCCTTGGAAGCAAGATCCCTTACAGGATGGAGCACTTCTAGACATTGCGTTGTTACAAAAGCTTTAGATCTTACACCAAGTTTGTTTCACTCTATCAAACAAAAAGCTGGAGCTTTGATAGTAGTTCTTCCAGAGAAAATCACTGATTTAACACCAGAAGAGAAACAGGTTAATAATTGGGTTTATTTTTGGTTTAAATTCTTCTGCTGTAATTAAATTGAGACAACTACATCAACTTTTATATTTCAGCATATTATGAGCCTGGAAGAAGCCATGCTGTATGGACCAGAGACAACAATACCAGTATACTTCACTCCATGGCACCCAGACCTTCAAACTATTTTGGAAGATCTTTCAAACGGATTCATTACTGATGAGAAAGCCGGCTCTGCAGCAGAAGCAATGTTTACCTCAATATCTGCCAGCGGTTATCAAGTAGTTGTAGCAACTGGGCAGGCCATTGCTAAAACAGATGTTAAAGTAGCTACTTTACATGGAAAGTTAACTGGGTCTGGGGCTGAAGAGAAATTACCAACAATAGCCTTGGTAACACATTATGATAGTGCTGGAGCTGCACCTGTAAGTAAATTATTATTTGTTAGATATAATTAATAGATTTGAAAATAATTATATGTTGTTACTAACAAATAGGAGTTGTCTTTCGGAGCAGACAGCAATGCATCTGGAGTTGCCATGTTATTGGAAATAGCAAGATTATTCTCTATTTTATATTCCACTAGCAGATCAAGACCTCAGTACAATCTTGTTTTCATTATAACTGGTGCTGGCAAGCTCAACTATCAGGGCAGTAAAAAATGGTTGGAAGATCAATTGGATGGCCTTGAAGGTTCCATCATACAAGTAATATTTGTTTAAAAACATTCATTGCTGTATTACATCTTAAGGCTACTCGTATCAATGATTTGATATTTATTCTTATAGGATGCAGCTTATGTAATCTGCCTGGACACAGTGTCCACTAGCAATAATCTTTACGTCCACGTCTCGAAGCCGCCCAAAGAAAACTCCACGGGTGGTCTCGTCTGTAAAGAGCTCAAAACCGTGTCCGAATTGTTGAATACCACTACCGTCGAAGGTGTGCATAAGAAAATAAATCTGGCCGAGGAGACTCTGGCTTGGGAGCACGAACGATACAGCATTCGTAGATTACCGGCAACAACGTTATCTTCCTTGAAAAGCCATGAAGATCCGATTAGGACGACCATTTTGGACGTTGCACAAACAGGACAAATAGATAAATTGTACAAACATACCCAAGTCGTTTCAGAGGCGCTGGCAAGGCATATATACAATTTGAGTTCTAGTCAAATCTTCACCGAACCACTAGTACGTTTATTTTTAAAGTAATTTGAGAAATGTACTTCCGTTTACTGTAATTTATCGTTTCAGGATGTATCTAAGGAGTCGTTATCTTTATGGTTTACTTATTTAGCCTCCCAGCCAAGAGCTGCTCCGTTACTAGCAGACAAAAATAATATGTTAGTTAGCACACTGAAGGAGGGTATGACTAGGTATCTTGGAGACGTCAAAGTTACCTTGCATAGTCCTGACAAACAGGATCCCGAATTCGTGTTTTACGATGTCACAAAAGCTGTGCTGAACGTATACAGGTAAATCTTCTAACTTATATCATTATTCGTTGGTAGAACTTCTTTGTAGATAATGTTATTTATTACGTTTCAGTGTGAAACCAGCTGTATTTGATCTCTTTCTTACGATTGCCATCATTATATACCTGGGGGTTGTTTACGTGATCGTACACAATTTTCCCCGCGCATATTCTCTAGCGACTCGCTTTTCGGTCAAGAACAAAACGTCGTGAATTTGTACGAAAATATACAAATTTATTGCATTGTAAAAAAAAGTTCACATCAGACCTTGAATTTATTATACAACTGTTACAAGTATAAATCGAAGATCATACAAAACTATATGTACATTAATTTTTGCTCATATTGATCTTTAATTAAAGATTACCTACACGTTGTGTCGTAGACACCTTAAACGATATTGATTTCATGAACATTTTTGGTCTCTCACCTTCTCTCGATAATAAACGATGCAAATAATATTTATAAATATTTAAGGATATATTATATAAATCTATAAATAAATTGTCAATACCCGTTTTTTGATAAATTACCGCTTAAATGATAGGTGATAATTAAGACCAAGTCATAACAGACCAAATAGTGAGATTTCAGAATGCAATTTATAAATAAATAAAGACTGGAAAATTTAAGCATTAATACAAGTCCAGAACATTTAACATAATGATATATATATCTAGTAATAAAAGTTTCAGATTATACATAGAATAATAGATTGCCAATTTTATTGAAATACAGGCTGATTGTTTCCTTCGATATATCTGTAAAGTAGTCATTATTGTATTTATGGCATGATATGCAACATCCGCATTGTATTGTACTTCTAAACAATCGTTTCGTATATGAATGAACGTAACTCAATGATATAGGGTATTAATAAATAGGTAGTATTATCCAGTAGAAAAAAAGGTGCTTTCAAAGCACATTCTTTTGTTAGAATATGCAGAAAATCCAAGTATCAGTAAGGCAAAGCAACTTAAAACATAAATTATTTAAATGATAAATTATGATAAATATTTATTAGAAATTATTTAAATAAACCTATAAGGATAAAATGTAAAAAAAGGTTGTACAATAAAAATGATGGAAACTGAGCATTGGAATTACTATCAAAAATATCCTTCAATCAAAATTGTGATCAGATTTGAATCATCTTATATAAAGTTATGCAAAGATTGAAGATCATTATGCTTCTAAACAGGTTTGACTAGTTTATTATACTTTCTCTAGTTCAGGAGATATTCAGCAGATGCTGAGGTGTACTATATACTGCAAGGTGTAACAAAATATGAATCCTATTGTTAACAAAAGTATTTCATGTTTGATCAGTTCGTTTGAAAATAATTATTAACAAAAATACTCTATTTAACCAGTTAACACTTTTACAGGTCTAAAACTTCAGAATAAGCAATGGATATTGCAGAAGCCTATGAGTCTTTTGGCAGAGTGTATAAAACCAGAGTTGAAGAACATAAAAGCAGCTGGTACTTGGAAAAACGAGAGAATAATTGCCTCGCCTCAACGAACACGAATTAGATTGACAAATGGAGTTGAGGCTCTCAATTTTTGTGCAAATAATTATTTAGGCTTATCAGTACGTACCATATAAACATACTAAAATTGTACAAAATTAATTTGTATCATATTCATTTTACTTTTGTATGTTTAGGATAATAAGGAAATCATCTCAGCGGCAAAGATTGCTCTGGACAAATATGGAGCTGGCTTGAGTTCTGTGAGATTCATATGCGGTACTCAAGAAATTCATGTAGAATTGGAGAAGAAAATTGCTCAATTCCATGGCAGAGAAGATGCCATTCTCTACGCATCCTGTTTTGATGCAAATGCTGGAATATTTGAAACGTTATTAACACCTGAAGACACAGTGCTAAGTGATGAACTTAATCATGCATCCATTATTGATGGTATCAGACTGTGTAAGGCAAAGAAACACAGGTAAATGATTTAACATGTGCACTAATGAGTTAATTGAAATAAATAAATATTTAAACAATACTTTGTGAAGGTACAAGCACAGGGACATGGAAGACTTGGAAAGCAAACTTCAGGACAGCATGTCTTCCCGTTTAAGACTCATTGCAACTGATGGTGTATTTTCCATGGATGGCACCGTTGCCCCATTGCCACAAATTGTAGATCTTGCAAAGAAGTATAATGCTCTTACTTTTGTGGACGATTGCCATGCTACTGGATTTTTTGGAAAAACTGGAAGGTAGTAGCATGTATATTATAATCTGTATTGATATCCTTTATTGATAAAAATTGCTTCAATGTTTCTTATAATTCTAATTCACTTATAAATTATATTGCTAAGTAACTATACTATTATATGAACAATTATATTGTGATTCTTCAGAGACCTATCATTTTCAGATTTCTAGGAACCGTAAATTGAACGATGTTCTTTTGATAATATGTACATGTATTTGTATGTTGATGAAATTATGCACTTTCAGAGGCACAGAAGAATATTTTAATCAACTGGGAAGCATCGACATTATCAATTCGACATTGGGCAAAGCTCTTGGCGGAGCAGCCGGTGGTTACACAACCGGTGTAAAAGAACTGATTAGTTTGTTAAGGCAACGCAGCAGGCCATACTTATTTTCGAATTCATTACCTCCTCCTGTAGTCGCGTCGGCAAGTAAGGTGCGCTAAAAAATGTTATTTATCTTTCACATTATTTGGATCTTTTTACACGGTAGTAAAAGTTTTCTTGTATTATGTATAGGTCATGGATCTGATAACAAATTCTACAAAATTTCTGGATCAATTACAGAACAACGTGAATCTGTTTAGAGGTGGTATGAAAGCAGCAGATTTCACTATTATTGGTGACAATCATCCTATTTGCCCTGTCATGATAGGTGATGCAAGATTAGCCACTAAATTTGCAGATAAGATGATTGGTTATTATTTTGTGTTGTACATAAAGATTGAACAGAAACTATTAACATTTTCTAAATTATGAAACTATACTTTTGTTGCAGAGAAAGGAATTTATGTTATTGGTTTTAGTTATCCTGTGGTACCAAAGGATAAAGCACGTATACGTGTTCAGATCAGTGCTGCACATTCACAACAAGACATTGAGCACGCCATAAGTGCATTTACATACATTGGAAAAGAACTTGGAATCATTGGCTGAATGCGTTTTTCAGTATTTGTGTTGTAAAATATTTCTGATGAAACTATTGGTAAAGTTTGTGACTTAAAAGAAAAAAAAAGAAAATTTATACAATGTTGATCAAGTAGTGTTTAATGTGTACAAACACCAAAACAAAATAGTTTTAATACATGCAAAAGGAAATCGATCTTATTAAATATTGTAAATAAAAATATTACCTTTTATACAAATTTCAGTGTATAAGATTTTTTAGTTTAAAAAATTTTTGATTACATGTAAAGTTATATGCTCTCGTTAAATATTAATCGTATAGACGTTAAGGACTGTACGGCTTGATAAGATTTTCAGAAAACTCTCTGACTTGTTGAACGCCACGAACTTCTTTCTCTAATAAAGGAAGCCGGGTAACGTGAAAATCTTCGTAAAGATCCATTATCTGAAAGAAAGATCGTTCAGTAATTTTCAATGTTGCAATGTTTAAATAAGGTGTCCTCTTTTTACCTGTTCCAAGTATTTATCTTGAATTTTATGCCTGGCAAGACAAAGTCTGCAGGGTGCATCTCCATCCTTCAGAAACAATAATTGATTCACTATAATGTTGTGGGTATCGATACCACACTTTGTCAATTCTTGTACAAGCCTTTCTGTCTCATACAGTGACAAAAATTCTGCTATGCATACGCATATAAATGTTGTCTGATCAGGATTTCTGAACTGTTCATTAACTTGTCGAATAACAACAAGCATTTCCTCTATCTTATTGCAAAATGTGTCTACATTGAAATCTGACATGCCCAATAATGAACTTATCTGCAATTAAATGTGTTTATAAGTAAAAGTGTTTAAATAATATCAGTATGTATATGACACTGAATAATTTTCAGACCTGTGTAATAAAAGGGCTAATCTTCATTTTTAAACGCATCAGTTTACCCAATCCTTTCTCTACTACTTGTGGGAATGATAATAATCTTAGAGTATGACCAGTTGGTGCAGTATCAAAGACAACAACAGAGAAGTTCATTCCTTTGACAAGCCTAAAGACACAAAAAGAACAATATTAGAAACTAGTTGTGCATGTATATAGGAGTTACTTAATGTAATGCTAACTTCATAACTTCTGCATAGCTCATTGCTTCGTCTATTCCAGGAAATGCTCCCACAATTTCTTGCATTATACTTTTACTCAATCTCATTGCTTCTCCGCCTGAAACTGTTGTACCAGATGGTTACAACAAAGCTGTCCTTAATTGCAATTGAAATAAACAAAATATATATATGCAACTGAAATTGGCAACTAATAAAAGGTACCTGTTTCATTTTCAAAATACTCCTCGGGCAATTCTGTGATACCAACGTTCGGATCTATTTCCATGGCGAAAAGATTATCGAATCCTTTGACTTTCGTCGGAACTTTACTGAATTTTTGATCGAACGCATCGGAAATATTGTGCGCGGGATCGGTTGAAATGATAAGTACATTTTCTCGGACCTTCGACAGTTGCACGGCCAACGAACAACTATAAAATAAAATAGTTTATTTAGAATCTCTGTAATAATAAATATACGATATTGAGAGGTTATAATTTTACCTGCACGTCGTTTTACCAACTCCACCTTTACCGCCGACAAATATCCATCGCAATGATCGTTGCTCGATCACATTTCTGATCGATGGCTCGTATTCGATCGGTTCGCCGTCATTTGTATTCATATTCGTTGATCCACGATGGAAATATGTTTCGAATGATTTTTAAGTCATTTATTAGGATCACTATTAACACGAATGACACGGAGGAATAGAAATATTACACCGCGAACACTTCATACCACTGAGTATATAAGAACAAAATGGAACGTAAGAGAAACCATCGATATTTGTACTATCGATATGCCGCACTTTCTATTTATTGATACTACTTGCTGTTGTTCCAAATGTAATTATTTAAAACCCTATCTACTCGCATTGTACGGATATTTTGCAATAAATCCATAGATTCGTTCCTTAGAAAAACAATTCCGTTTTTTTTTTAATTACGTTAATTCTGTTTTTTATTATACATTAATTTATTAATGTATTGATTTGAATTTCGTATAATTTTATGATAGATAAAAAGTTAATCGAAAATATATTGAATAATTTTAAAAATTCGATAAAAACGAATCGATTGCTCGACGAATTTCTATTTAATATCGATAGCGCTATCGATATAAAACCTACACACGATGGATGTGGTAGTTTTTAATAGTAGGCTAATTTGGAAATGGTCAAAGTGTCTGTAAACTACGGTACTAAACGGTAGTTCAAATTGTTTGTGATTTTATTCGTGTTGCGGTGAATATTTTCGAATAACGTGAGTGGAAAATCGCGCGTAGTATGCCGCAGTTTCATAAAATTGAAATAAATCGGACCGAATGGGAGGTTCCGGAACGGTATCAAATGCTCACTCCAGTAGGATCAGGAGCTTACGGTCAAGTGTGGTGAGGAAAGAAAATATATAATTAGAATTGTCATAAACAAATGTTACAACGATCATTCTAGTTTCAGGCGTTTTTCGAGTTGTCGCGGTCGTTAGAAATGGTCTGCGATGTTTTAACAATCCTGTTCTGTCTTTCCTGTAATTAGTCGCGACCATGAACCGTTTGCAACCTTGACATTTCTGGCATTTCTATCTTTTCATTATACTGCTTAAAATCACCAGTTATTATTTTTCTTCGATTCAGATTTTTCAGTCAATTAACGAATGCAAATTGGGGATTGCGGCAATCCTTGCGAACGCATCGTTCTATATCGTGCGACAAACTAAAATTAGAACATTTGACAATGCTTTTCCAAGAATATGAATACTGTGGAATCTGTTATTTGATTTTTCTCGAAGACCAGCCTTTCAGAATCAATTTTTCCTGTTACACATAATTTGTAGCACAAATCTTATTAATCAGTAAACGTGACAGCTATGTTTCGTATAATAATTATTCAGTTTCAGTTATAAAATCATAGAAAATACAAATTATAAGAAAAATATGATTACAGATGTACATATGTATTTATATATTTTAGTTCAGCAGTTGACACTACAACCGGCCAGAAGGTGGCAATTAAAAAGTTAGCCAGACCATTCCAGTCAGCTGTGCATGCAAAACGTACATACAGGGAGCTTCGTATGTTGAAACATATGAATCATGAAAATGTAAGTTAAGAGAATTGGATCATATATATACATAATATATTTTTAATGTTGGCATTGTAGAAAGTGGAAACATTGAAGCATTTTGTCTTGGCACTTGAAATTAAAAGTTACATATAGTCAGCATTGAGCTTTATTGATGCTAATTATTGTCAAAGTATTGTTAAATTATTATCATGCAATTAATTTAAGAATTTTATATTGATCATCTTGACTTACCTGATTAATGTTAACTATAGGTAATTGGTCTGCTAGATGTATTTCATCCATCTTCATCATTGGAAGATTTTCAACAGGTGTATGTATTTAAAAAATGTGTATAACACTATGGTTTTATTTACTTTTTAACAGACAAACAAGTTCAAAATATTAATCATCATGTTTTAGTAATATCGTATGCTTTTAATAGATATTTGGTTACACATTTGATGGGTGCTGATCTCAATAATATTGTAAGGACTCAAAAGCTCTCAGATGATCATGTACAGTTTCTTGTATATCAAATTCTTCGTGGTCTTAAGTACATTCATTCTGCAGGCATAATACACAGGGTAAGGTAGTATAAATAACATAATGAGATACCTAAATGTAATTAAAATATTCTACATGTATTAATTGTACTGTTTAGGACCTGAAACCCTCTAATATAGCTGTAAATGAGGATTGTGAATTAAAAATCCTAGATTTTGGATTAGCCAGGCCTACAGAGAATGAAATGACTGGTTATGTTGCAACAAGATGGTACAGGGCACCAGAAATTATGCTCAATTGGATGCATTATAATCAAACAGGTAGTTTAATTACAGTTCCTGATTATAACTGACTAACTCTTCACTTATTTGTAACATACTAAAAATGATTATACTTTTTAGTTGACATTTGGTCAGTTGGATGTATAATGGCTGAATTATTAACAGGACGAACATTATTTCCTGGTACAGATCGTATCCTTTTTATAATCATGCTTTCTAACTTTTTTTGAATACTGACACTCAATAATCATAATCCATGTCTGTGCTTTCCATTTAACTATATCATATTTGCACATGTACAAATTTTTTTGTCATAATTGTATAAGAAAAAAAAAAAGAAAGTGATCTTTAACCATCTCAAAATTAAAAGATACGCTTATTGCTAAGGCTCTACATGGCTTCTTTTTTGCTTTAACATTTTTTAATGCTAATACCTTAATATCTTTTATTTTATTTATCATCTGGCACAAATTGCTTTCATTTAGCTTTAATTCCATAATCAAAGAGATTTACTTTTTTATATACTTATCAAAAGAAAAAGGAACACGTCTACGTTTTTTAATATGCCTCAACGCATAAAATCATGTGTCATTTGTCATAATGTGTAACAATTAAAAGTACTTAGTGAAAGTAGAAAAAGGTGTGGTGGAACCTTAGCAAGAGCAGATATACATCAACTGAATTTAATAATGGAGATACTGGGTACTCCGCGAGACGAGTTCATGCAAAAAATATCATCTGAATCGGTAAGTAACTTTGAAACAATCGTTAATTAACACAAATTATTTATAACAAATTCTAACCGCGCATGCAGCTCATCTATGATATGTTGCAATTCAAATGCCTTGCATGTTACACATTTTTATGTTTTCTCAGTTACTACAATTTTGTCAGATATAACTCGAATAAAGAAATTGTGTTTTTTATGACGTATTATAAACTCATCTAGTGAGTGTCTTTATTATTTATAAGTTTTGTTTTTTTGTAACGAAAATGAATGCTTTGAATAAGCCCAGTTCTATAATAATTGTATATAATGAATTATGCTTTAAACATACCTTAACTTTAAGCAGACATTGATCATCTAACACGAGTCTTAGTACTCTGTGGTACACCCACAGAAGAAACTTTAAGCAAAATTACCAGCCAAGAGGTAATTTTTTTTGTTTTTTAAGATAAATATTTTTCATAAGATTTTTGATTATCTTATAAATCAATTTTTTCCTACATTTATATTTTATCATTATTATTTTCTAATACATTAATCATGATTTTGCTTTGAGTTTTATATGCATAAACTGGAAATAAAAAAGTATGTGCTACAAGCAGTAATAAAATGGCATACAGAATAAAGCAATTTATTTCATAACTTATCTAACTTAGATAAGAAAAAATAAGAAAACTGTAAAACACTGAATCGATATGCCCAATATAAGAGGTATAAAAATGATAAACGACAACATTGTTTTAGGCAAGAAATTATATACAAAGTTTACCTCCATTAAAGAAAAAGAACTTCAAAGATGTTTTCAGAGGAGCTAATCCTATGGGTAATTATAGTATTAACAAGCTTATGTTGTACATGGTTATGAAAGATATAAATTACAAATGTTTTGTATCACTTTGCAGCCATAGATTTACTTGAATTAATGTTAGAATTAGACGCTGAGAAACGAATTACAGCAGAGCAAGCTCTGGCTCATCCATATCTGTCACAGTATGCTGATCCAACGGATGAACCAGTATCTCTGCCTTATGATCAGAGCTTTGAAGATATGGATTTACCAGTTGAAAAGTGGAAAGGTTTGAAACGTTTCATTGGCTTGATACGTTCTTCATGAATAATTAATACAAAAATGATAAAATTTTTCAGAGCTTGTTTATCATGAAGTCATAAACTTTGTACCTCAACAGCTACCTGCAATGTCTTCACCGATTGAATCTACTTCATAGAACTGTGTCAATGGCACGAACAACGATATAGATATAAGCACAGTAGGGTAACATTAACACCAAGTAATTATATGTAAAGTTGTTATACACATAATTGTCAATGTATATAATATGATGTTACATAGGGTAACAGAGCTATTCATACAAACTGATTTGTATTTAGAGGCAGAATGTATATTTTTGTTAATGACGTATGATACAACATATATGCTAATATTTTTTCACATTAAGCATAAACTGTTTTAAACTGTAAAT
This sequence comes from Anthidium xuezhongi, assembly GCA_022405125.1. NCBI lineage: Eukaryota > Metazoa > Arthropoda > Insecta > Hymenoptera > Megachilidae > Anthidium > Anthidium xuezhongi. The sequence continues at coordinate 12,517,142 of CM039651.1, forward strand.
CTGCTAAACGTACGTAACAATTGTTGTTACATTTCCAAATACTTGCATGGTTTGAAGCTGCAATTTTCAATGAATATAATATATATACATATATATTTTTTAACGTATATAAATTCAGAAATTACGTTATTGCTTATAAACGCAAACAGTATTTTTCATAAGATCAAATTGCTCAATGGACAAAAAAAAGGAACAATTTTATATTTAAATGCTAGCTTCAAAACAGAAAATTTTCTTTCATCCATTGCTGGTTCTAGTCTGTAGTAGAGAACATCGAATTTATAATTATAAATGATTCTTATTTTTTCATACGGTAATTTAAAATAATTTAATTTGTAAGATATAGCAGTGTTTTTAACGAGACACACGGCTGAAGAAATTTTTCGATCTTTGTATATTTATTATTCACAGTTTAAATCATCAGTTTCATGAATTTTTATCTCTGATGTATCATATAAATTACAAAAATAATTATGGAAAAGTGATCAATGTCTAAAGGGACTCATTGTATACTTCATGTATTGTTTCATTTTTTTTGTGTACTTTTCTAAATTTTAGTAACGTTTTATATATACATATAATGTATAATTCAAACACAATCTTTCCATTGCATTCTTTTAACGCAAAAATTTGTGCAACAGATTTTAATATGAATTCGAGGTACGCGTACAAAGTGTTTATAATGTGTAAGTGATGTTATTTTTGCAAATGGAGGGTTAAATAACCTAACACACCGATTGGAGCAGTTTATCATGCCAATTGTATGGACCGAAAGCGATACTTTGAAATTAGTAATCCTTTACAGTCAACATGAGTGCTTGACGAACCCGTTGCATCCAAATTTTAAGAACAAACTCAGCCGTTACAAGGCGTACAAAAAGATCACAGATTGCATGAATGTTTGTGGTTTGACGGTTTGCGATTCCATCAAACGAATCACATACGTAAAGGCTCAATATTGTTACGAATTGTCTAAAATCAGTGCCGCGGTCTCCTGCCAGAAGTTTTACAAACCGACGGCGAGTTGGTTCCCGATAGTGCACCGACTGTTCTTTCCGTTTGTAACGCAAGATTGCATAAATGATTTTTGGAAGGTATATTTTTATATACTAAGGTTCCAATAAGAGTGTATATACATAAAAGCGCTTGTGCAAAGATTTCATATTTGATTATTTTTTTAAACATACAAATGATAAGTAAATTAAGTAGTTTGTACATTTACATTAAGTTATATCGTATTTATTATAACATCAAAATCTGTACTGTTTTGCGAACAATATATAAGTGTATGTAATTTTGTAAATTTCATTTATTTATGCTGGTTCGTCCGTTACATTTAGCCAGGACGCAGTAAGATAGGAACGTATGGCGATTATCTCCGTAAAGAGAAGAATGAATTGTCCCATTCGACTTCGATCGAAGTGGATAAATCAGGAAAAGATTGTAAATGCCCTTTTGTGGATTGTCGTTGCGAAAAATCGCATACAACTAAATCTTTGCCGCGTTCTAAGTAATTTATTCCATTTTTGTACTATCAGATCGTTAAGGACAGAAGTTTATTATCATATTCTTTGTTTAGGAACCTGTGGACACGAACTGAACGTGAGAAAACCACAACAGACAAAGATCGTTCATTATATTCATATATTGACGCTGGAAGTAATTGCAGGAAAGATATTGCCTTAGCACAAACACAAACAGACGCGTCTCATTTCAAAACTAAGTGTATCTCATGTCAAGTATGTCCACATGATAATGTGATTGTTAGAAATTATGGAACTACAACATTGAAGAGTAATTTGGTAAATAAATCAGTTAAACTGTATTCAAGATTTGGAATTGACTATATGACTTGATTTGTATGAAATATTTTACAGAAGGACGTTAACGTTGCAGTTGATGTACTGACGGAGGAGAACTGCGAAGGGAAAAAGAAAATTGACGACGAATTTGATATGTTTGGGAAAAGTATTGCCTTTCAATTAAGGAACATAGATTTTGGTAATTACTGACATGTTATAAAGTTATCAAAACATCATTGTTAACGAGTATCGTTTGCTTGTAGAAATTGCAATCAAACTGGAGAAACGTATACAAGATTTGATTGCAAAGGAACGACTCGAAAACATGAAACCGAAAAACTCAGAGTGCTGCAGTTCGTCGAACTGTAGCGAGTGTAAAATTATTCGCAAAGATATGGTTTGTAGCTGTGGTTTACCGGTGATCATGTTAAAGACAGATCAGTTTTACGAACTTGACAGCAAACAATAGATATAGAACAGAATGTTCGTGCGTTTACTCTGTTTAAGTATGTAGAGTTTTAAACGGTTCATATTCTTAAGTTTGCGCGCCATATTTCAAATATTCAAATGCTTGACGCGCGTTATTACCGACCGATCAGCGCGGGAAAATTAAACCCACGCACGTGTATCTTGTACGAGATTCGTGATAATCTTTTGTGCTCGTGTAATATTGAAGTAAAAAAAATTAATAAAAAATGTACAGTAATTTGACAAATGCTTTTGTTCGATGTATCGCGCGATCAAGTTCACTCGCGTTCAACTAACCGATAATAGCTTAACCATGTGGTGGTACATAAAATTTTTAACATACAACGTATTACAGTCATTGTTTCTATAAATTATCAAAATACGATGGTAAAAACGTATTTGTACAATAATGTCGTCAAAATGGAACGAAAAATTAGTGACTAGTTTCTTGAAAGCGTACAAGCAGCATCCCTGTCTGTGGAACCCTTATCACAAGGGTTATTACAATTGCCGCGAAAAGAACGAAGCTTTACGGATGATTATCGATGCCCTCGGTACAACTGGCCTTACCGTTACGGACTATTTGCAACAAATCAAAATCATAAGAGAAAAGTAATGTGCAAACTTAGTTTCGATTCGAGACAAACGATTATCCGATGTTCAATGACTATTATCGAGATAGTATATATGGGGTGTTCCATTTATATATTTTTACTTATACTGTATATTAGTAAAAGTAATATCATGTTAGTATATATTAAATTAAATATTGTATTAAAAATATATACTCACACTTACATACCAATGCTTATTGTACACATAAAGCTTCCACTGCATCTCTCTTCTTTCCTTAACAATTATTAAAGGCAATCATGATAGATGGAACATTTCATACCCATACAATATAAAAAAAAATAACTAACAATTTTCACTGATGCAGATATAAACAGGAACAAGCTCGAGTCATCAAATGTATGCAGTCTCAGAAGCAGTACAGATCCCCTTTTCCTTGGTACTACATAGTGGCAGAGATGCTGAGGAAGGTGATCAGCGACGAAGAGAAAACAAATTCAAGAACGACTCTGAGCTCTGAAAATCACGATACGCTTTCTGTTCTTAAATCCCTGAGCAGCGACGATATAAGGGAGTCGCTGAGGAGAGAGAAAGGCGGATCAGAAACAAAAGGCGTAAGAATTTGTACATGCGCCGGTTCAACCTTCGACGAAATCGTCAGGAGAAGCAAATCCGCGGAGAAACCAACTCGAGGAAAGCATCGTAGCTCGATAGCGAGCAAAAGTGATGAAAACAGATCAAAAGTAAGAATCAGATTCGTTCCTTGTCCACGTCTCAGGAAGAAACAGAGTGTCTCAAAGGACAAGGATGAGGACACACTTTTAAGTCATAAACCTACCAGGGATACTGAGTCCCCAGTAAATGGTAAATAATTTTATTGAGAATGGATAAATAAATATGATGAAAGGAGTGCTCAATTGATTTATGATTTTAAACAGAACATTCTTCTTCGTCAAAAGAAAGCGAAAAGAGCTCTGAGTCACCTTATCTAAAGTGTCCAACTTGTGGTTGGGAAACTTTGAATTATAATCATATTGAACAAAATGCTGAGAAGCTTGTGAACGACCAAGAAAAGTGTTCTTGTTCTGGTTACATCAGGGATACTGCTAGGAATTATATATTGTGCTCTGGATATGATCAAGTCACGCGTGATGGTAATTCTTGAAATAGTTCAACGATTAATTCCCATTTCAATAAGGTTAATCTTTCTTTTAATTGTATTTTTCAGAAAACGTTGATCCAAACAGTAAGAAATACATTAACAATTCTGGGGATTTTGAGATCTTTCGAAACTTAACTAAACAAGCACCAAGTCCCAGTGTAAGCAGTAGAGTTGTCGAAACGGTACCATCCAGATCAAATATCGAGACTGCTGCAGAACCAAAAAAGGTATCAAGCATAGGGGTGCAATACAAGGAGAAATCTGAGAAGCCTGTGAACGTGCCAATTCAAACGCAGATCCTCGAAGTCGATTCAGCAACAGCAAACAAACAAGGCAATATCGTGGAGGCCTGTTTGAAGATCATTTTGTCAGGGTCGAGGGGAAACCTGAAGGAGAACAAAACATCATCTGTTTCTCAGAATGCTCAAGAAGTTCAATATACTGGACCAGAATTAAAAACAAAAGGGACAGAGGTTTCTAAAAATGCCTCTGATACAAGGACAAATGAGGTAGGAACCAACACTCTAAACTACACTGACGTGGGGATACAAAATGCAGTCTGCACATCCGATGGAGCTACGCGTTGTGCTTCATGTCAGACTGACAAAGAGAAATGTCGGCGTACAACAACGAAAGGAGTGGCAGCGAACATCATAGACAAAGAAACGAAAGGGATTCAGAGCACGGTTTGCGTATCGCGTGCCAGTTTAATTTACAGGAGGTCCTCTGACGGGATAGAAATTGGAACCACCACTTCCGCCTGCCAAGTTCGCCACGTCACTTGCTCTACTCAAGGAATTTGTGATGGGAGAAACGTGCCAGCAATTCGAGCAAGGTCACAAGGGTCTGTTAATCGCTGCGTACGACACGTTGATTTTAAATCAGTACAAAGTAAGAATTTGGAGTAGATTTACCATATGTAGTATCGTGACACACTGTAAGATACTTTTTTAAGTGTGAAATGTCCACTTATAGCGCAAGAAATTGAGGAGCCATGCAGATCAGACACATGCCCACGCAATATCATGAGTCTCATCAAGAACGATCCTACAGTAGCGCTTATGGTGCAGAAACTATTGCTTACTATATTGTACCCTAAATCTGAACAAAGTACACAGAGCGAAAGATCGTCGTCATCGGGTCTGCAAACAGACAGTAAGTTTATACAATTTTCCAGTCTTCGTTTTATAAGGGATATTGATTCTAGATGATCCTACTTGTCGCCTAAAGGGAAACTGCACAATCGACGTAACAGAAATGCTTGACAAGATCAAGGAACATACGACTAGGACATTGGGAACAGATGCCAGTGATTTTCGCATAACTGAAGCAAAAGAAATCCGTCAAAAATTTGATGCAGCCACGTCCTCGCAAGAATTGCAAGCGAAACCTGTTCTTCATACAAGTACCATGACAATGACCGATAAGGATGATCTCAAGTCGCTGTACCGTAACGCTTCCACCGAGCCAGCCAAACCAGAAAATCCTGAAAGTGATACGGAATCGATGAAAAGAAAGTACAGCGTCGATAAAGAAACTTCCACCACTTCTGTCAGCAAAGACGTTCAAACAGAGACGTTGAAACTGTCAGCAGATACCGTGAGCCCGAATAAAAGCGAGCAAACAGAGCCAAACAGTGTAAGTGTAGGTACTCAGAAGCGAGATCCCATACTGGTTCGCGTAATAAAATGTAACGGAAGCCAGGCAATCATAAAGTCCGACAAACAGACGTTAACTGCTTCGCTGCAAGATAAATCCACGGACAAATTTGTGGAAACCTGCGGTCGATCAACCTGCATTCCATACAAAATAATCAGAAGACCGACTGAATCCAGTTTGGAGTCTGTTCTTCGTAAAAAACGCGATAATGCGATAAGTAACGCTTATCATAGACGATCGATTCTGCATAACAATTACACGTGTTCTGAAAATTGTAAAGACAGAGCACACAGTGACTGGGCGGACTTAAGCGTGTGTTATAACAAACAGTACAATTTACATCCCTGTGATATGCATAAGTAAATATATAATTCGTCGTTTGAAAGAGATGGTAAATCGTATCGTAGAAGAGAAAACTTCGTTTTATTACATGAAAATGTATAACGTTTCGTCAATTGTAATATCATATGAAAATCACATTATTCAATTTTCATAGTAAATTACATTCGTATCGTTGAGTTAAAGGCGAGTATTTAATACATGTGTACAAGAGTACGGTGGGTACCAATCGACGGAATTTAATTGTAATAAAATAGTATAAAAGAGGTTCGATCTCCCTCGTTGATTATTCTTACAATGTTATCATATGTTCGTGAAGATTATGTATTTTTATTATCGGAGGTCTTATCGCTAGAATATTTGCGTAAACAACGTTTGAAATTTGTTAACCTGAGTATACCCTCTTTTTCGTTTACGCTGCAAGTAAAATTGCATTTCATGCTAGAAAATATTACGTCAACAACGTTTCAAACACTCGGGATGGTATAGATTATTAAAAAATCAACAAGGGACACGTTTTTTTCGATGCTTGGCTTATCGCGTCTAAGAACGATTGCTTCGATAAAAAATAACCAATTTACGTTCGAACTTCAACAAACATAACTGTTACTCTCATTACAATCGTCGGGATTCAATGAATGGAGAGCGTTCATACAAGTAACGAACTCTTATTACATCGGTGTCTGTGTTGTTATCGACCGAGATAATACTGCTGGTTTCTTAACGATTAAAAAGTCATACTCTCCGATACGTATCGGTCACCGTTATTAAAATATATATGTATATAACAATAAGTTATTGTACTTCTGATATTTAATATGATTTGTCAATGGTCACACTTCAACATGCGAGTATCGTCTGACTAGATAAAAATTGATTTCCGTTCACTGATTCGGTAGCACGTCGTTGCTAATATTTATAAAAGTCATTATTGCGGAGCATTTTTTACGTACCTGTTGGAAAGTAAAGAAAAAGAGAAGAATGAAAGTATAACGATTCTGAACATCGTGCCCGTCCAAACCGATGGATATGATTATATACGTTCGAATTACGTAACGGCGAAATTACGTATGATATTATCTAACGTTATACGCATATAAAGTTTACAAACATTTTAGTCCTTTTTCTTGGCATCCGCTTTCTCGTCTTTGGCTTGGCCACGGCCCAGCAATTTGGCTAACGAATCCCAAATTCCTCCGAGGAACAACGCGCAGAACAGATTTTCAAATGGTACGAATGGATCGTGGATTCCGAGTAAAATGGAAGACAGCTGAAACGACATTGATATTAATGCTATTAAATAAAAGACAAAACAAGAATGACGGTATTAGCGAACGAATGTAGGGATCTGTTTTACCTTGAAGTACACGAAGAAGATAACAATACCGAAGTAAACCAATGCGTGCGGTGCAGAAATAAGATCAGTCTTTTTATCTAAGACGAAGATGATAGACGCAACCATTGATGCTTTTGTAGGGCTGGAAAATACAAACACGTATTATTAATATATGAAAATATTAAAAATTAATGTAAGAAGTGAACATACAAGCTGGGCTGCATGAATTCCATGGCAGTTGGTGTCCAGATCCCTCGTATAAGACGTTCAAATAATTTTGTAAATCCTGCACCGTTTCCTATAATTGAAAATGAGTAAATTAGTTTTTGGATATATTTTCTTTTTGGTTTAGATGTTAAAATTTACCTTTGAGTGTTCCAATTAAGACCATGATAAGATATGCGTTCGGGTAAAGCTTTCCTGCATGAGTTACTCCATCATATACCTTCTTACACCTATATGTGCAATTTAAGTACAAGATACCAACGAATGGGACAAGGGAGAAAGCAATATTTACTTACCTGTATATTTCCTTCATAGTTGCACATACAATTTTCACTGGCAAGAATTTGGCTACCTTATATCCAATGTCAAATGGTGTATAAAATATCACATACCTGTATAATTAAAACATTAATGTCTTTCCTTTTGAAAAAGGTAACAGACTGTCTTTGTTACAATGAAACAAGTGTACTGACCAAACAATGGTTGCAACTGCCACTTGTGGTGTATTTTTTAAAGGTGCAAGAATTGGTTCTCCTAGAAGAGCATTGCATAGCATACCGCTTGCAAATACCACCAACATTGTTGAAAGCCAACATGACAAAGGATGTTTCCGAGAGAATGCTTGGGCACCTATGAAATTAAAATTTAAAGCATGAAGTCAGAAAACAACAATTGTTCAAATATTTATTACATCTAAATAGAGAAGTTTGATAAAATAAGATATCTGTGATGTTTCATGAACATTTAATACCCCATGAAATATCAAAGGGGTGTATTGTTTCAAGTAGGTCACTCAGAATCCTTATAAGTACTCTATGTTACATGCATACGTGCAAACGTAATGCTGACTTGCTATAAACAGTAAAATAATGCTTTTTTTAATCTTTTGAAACAAGTGAATAAGTTTGTATAAAAATACTTTTTTGTATAATATTTCTTAATTGTAAAAGAGAAATCAAGTGTTCTATACAGAGGCAGATATTGTTTTAAAGATTGATCCTTCATGGTCCATTGCATAAGAAAGTCACTGAGGAAAAAGTTCCATGACCACAATTGGAAACATTGCTTCACAATGTATTTTAACATTGTAAACCTTTATTTTCACAAACATTTACCCTAAAACAACATTTCTTAAATATCTATGAACAAAATAAAAGAGAAAGCTAGTAAATTTGACCAGTTGAGGCAGAGAATTTAAAAAAATTCTGGCGTACCTACAAGTGTGTATACTGAAATAGATTAGCTGGGTTGTTTCAATGGATGCCACAAAATAGTATTATTATAATTGTGCCAGACATCATACTAAGATAATTGTAATGATTTTTATATTGTCTATACAACAGTCAATATTATAAAAAAAAATCTATAATTATTTTCTATAATGCACATAATATTTCATGTATATAATGAAGTGAATTAAAAATAAAGTTTAAAAATATTGGATTATAAAAAAAATACAATTATTATTAATCTAACAACATTAAAAATAATAATTAATTATTTTTACGAATGAAGGAGCGTACATTTAAACTCGATACTATTTGAATGAATTATAGTACAGCTGGGAGCTCAGAGGAAGTCACTTGGTAAAAATTTGAGTTCAATTAATTCAATTATTGCAAAGCGACAATTAAGCCAAAGCAATCATATAAATAAAACGATTGTTCGTTGTCATTTGTCGAAATTAGGTCCGTCTGCAACGAAAAAGAGCCGTGCAGATCGTACGAGATATCTCCTCTTGTCTCTACGCCGTTTCAAGTGACTCCTTTTATAGATGTTTCGATAATAAAAATAAACTGATAACGAAGGAAGGGAGTAGCATGGTGAAGGAATGAAAAAAAAAAAAATAGAGGAAGCTGAAACTGAAAGTGACACACGATCTTAGAAAAGGGTATAAGGCTGGCTCTGGCCGGATTAAATTTAGAATCGGTCGGGCAGGCTTGAGCTTACCGGGTCCTAAATCTTCTCTGACGTGTAGCGCGCAGAGCACACAGTGCGCGATATCGAAGTACGGGAACATTTTCAATTTAATGACCTGATTGGCCATGTCCAGGAATGCTTCGGGATCCATTTTGATCGGTGTCCACTCGTCCCACGAAATATTATGACTTTTATTCACGATAACAGTGTGGCCCGCGGCGTTCCCGACAATTCACGATATTTAAAAAGACAGTCACAAGCGCCCGCGAACGACGCTAGCTACGCGCCGTCTGCTAGACTCGGTCGTCTGCTAGTTATGGAGCCTGGTACCCCTTTTCACTACAGATGGCAGTAAACGATCGTATACAGGGTGTGCCGTTTAAATCCTTGCATTCAATTATCAATTCATTATTATTCCAAAAATATTCCAATTAAAACTTATTATTCCAAGGAAAAATAAATCTTTTCCTAGTAAAATTTTCCTCGAGCTTTCACGATGACTTCCACTTTTTAAAATAAAACTCAAATTTTTGTTACATAGATATTTCAAATTTTTAATTTAAATCTTTAATTTAAAATATCTTACGAACTATTTATTTTTTAACATTGTACTCTAATACCTTCATACCCAGAATATTACAAAGAATTAATCTATGTAAAAAGATATGTATTGTTATATTTAAAAAATAAAGATTGTTAAATTATTGAAGACGCCTCTATCTATACATATCCACTATGTATACGTGTCCATTAATTAAAATGCCCTATTTAAATTTTACTACTTAAATAGACTAAATTTATTACTTTTTTGAATAATAAGTGGTTCTAAAATTATTTCAAACTAATAATAATTTGTCGTATAAAGAAAAAGTAAATGTTTTTACCTAAAACTTTAATCATACAACGACGATTTATTGATAATTTTATATTTCCTGAAGTAGTTTAAAACTTGAAGTAAACTAAATATATCGCCAATATATTGCGTGCAATCGTAAACCTCTTTGAACGGTGAAATTTAGATATTTAATTGGTACACGTCAACGCTATCGAGAGTAAAAGTTATAAACACCGATCTCATTCATAGAATTAGAACACTCTCGTCTTTTACAGGCGTTTCAATTGCACCTTTGATCACACTTTTTTTCCAGCTTGCATTTCCTTGCAATATAGATCTACCCTATTTCCGCTAACTTCCTTGAAAAGGCTGTATTCAAGTATATAAAAGAGCGATGCATGTGTTGGGCGAATACCGGGGATAAATGGGCACCTAGTACCTAAGCGTTTATTCAAAAAATGTGATACGATATCTAATCGCGGTGACACATAAATATATGTGGCTATAATTTGAATGTCTTAAAGACCGTACTATAATGAATAATAATGATCCACGATATTAACATGGAATTATGTAAAGAAACATCTAAAATTACCGACATATAAGTGTGGCGATTGGATGAGAAATATAAGAGCAACGAAAGGTGGGAACAGAATTTATTTGAATATCACGATTTATGAATCAATTTACAATAATTAGACCAGATTCTGAATCTCAGAACCATATTAGTTCTCTGTTATCTAAGATTGTGATGTACACGATCATTGTGATCGATCATACAACGCGATAAAAGAGAGATTATTTACTTAACATCGAGTCTTGTACACGTAAAAGGTTGACAATCATTTTAAATTTTATTTTAATCAGAAGTATTTTACAGGGTATCCAGTGAATCTAAAGAAAGTGACCTCATCTCTAGTCTAATTCTGATCCAAACGTTTTATTAGTCTTTTAAAGTGCCTTTCGCCTCTGAATTCAAACAATGGTAAGATTCTCCTTTGGTTATCATAATTTAAATTATTTCTTTTGTACGTACTTATAAATATTATTTTCAGAGAGACGGAATAAGATTACGCCAGCATGTTACAAAAAGATCTTCTGGTGATATACTATACGAGGATAAAGCTTCTTCTAAGAAGAAAGAAATACTGCCCAATGAAACTCAACATCTGCTTTTCCTTTTTACATTTTACCTGTTTTTGTCCATTGTTATAATCGCATTCGAAAAGAAATTACCTGAGCCGTTGACAGTGAACAAGGAGGGTCTGTATCCAGGAAAATTTATAGCAGAGAGAGCGCATAATCATCTTCTAAATCTTACGTCCATTGGTCCACGTATTGTTGGAAGTTATGAGAATGAAGTGTTAGCTATTAAATATTTAACAAACAGTATCAATAATGTAATTAAAGATGCCAATGAAAATCATAAGATTTTAGTCAATGTAACCAAACATAGCGGAGCTTTCCCCTTAAAATTTCTCGACGGAATGACAAATGTTTATAGGAACGTTCAAAATGTAATTGTTAAAATCGGCCCGTCTAGACCGACGCAAAATAGTTTGTTGATAAATTGCCACTTTGATACTTTTCCTGAAAGTCCTGGTAAGAACTTAATAAAAACAATTTAATCATTATAAATAATATACAGACATTAACAAAATTATTCATTGCAGGTGGATCTGATGACGGAGCTGGTTGTGCTGTGATGTTAGAAATCTTACGTGTAATTGCTCATAGTTCAAAGTTGTTAAAACATAATATTATATTTTTATTTAATGGTGCTGAAGAAAATTTATTACAGGTATATTAATCTTAGAAAAATCCAAGAATAAATGGAACACAAATTTTACTTTTCAAGATGTAATAATTATGTGAATTATACAGGCTTCCCATGGCTTTATAACTCAACATCCATGGGCCAAAGAAGTGCGTGCTTTTATAAATTTAGAGGCTTGTGGTGCAGGTGGCCGCGAATTATTGTTTCAGGCTGGACCTGATAGCTCTTGGATTCTTCAGGTATTATCAAATTATCATTATTTTATTACTACACATATTATTTTTATATCAATCATTTTTGCAGGTATATGCTAAGTCCGTTCCCTATCCTTACGCGTCATCCTTAGCTCAAGAAATCTTTGAAAGTGGCATTGTACCTGGAGATACTGATTTTCGAATTTTCAGAGATTTTGGAAATGTTTCTGGTGATTGATCTTCTAATTTAATATTCTTCAGGGAACATACTGTATCTCTTACATTTCTAATTATTTGTCTGAAACTGTAGGTCTGGATTTTGCCTGGGCAACCAATGGTTACGTGTACCATACAAAATTTGATAACATCCAACAAATACCCTTAGGCTCTTTACAAAGAACCGGTGATAATATTCTAGCTTTATTGCAAGGAATAGTGTTGGAGGATTACTTAGCCGAAGCAGCGTTTCAAGAAAACGTCGGGAATCTCGTGTTTTTTGATTTCTTGGGCGCATTTGTTATAAGATGGTCGCAACACGTGGCAAGCATGATCAATGTTATTAGCATAATCGTCGGTATATATTCAATATATCTAAACACTAAAAGCGCGCGAAAAGGTATGTGACTACAAAGTAAATTCATTTATATATAATCATTTTGATATAACTCACTGTTTGAATCTTAATTCAGAGGTGAAAAGATCTGTATACCTAAAACATGTAGTATTATGTATTGGAGCAATAATCGTTTCGTGGTTAGTCTCGACTTTATCCTGCACACTGATCGCACTCGTCCTCACAAAGCTTGGAAAAGTAATGAGTTGGTACGCAAGACCAGCGTGGCTGTTTTTCTTGTACGTCTGCCCCACCATTTTTGTATCGATGACATTTTTCTCGTACGTTGGATCCCGTCAGAGAAAGGCAAGTACGAATATAATTTCATTAATCTGTGAAATTAAACATTTATCTTTGTACAGGAAGTTAAGTCCATGTGGGTCTTGTATCAAATATACACTGATGCGTATTCTGTAATATGGATGTCCATTCTCTTCTGTTGCGTTCTGTTTGAAATCAGATCTGGTTTTATACCATTGCATTGGGTGGTGTTTCCCACAGTTGGAAACTTACTTCGATATCATTTCTTCGGTAAATGGAGAGGTACATAATCACATTTACCTTTATGATCTTTGTTAAGAATAGAAATCAATGTTTTCAATTTGTTTAGGATGGAAATGGCTCTTCTGCTATTTAGCAACAATGTGTTTGCCTTACATCCAATCCTTCTATCTAGTGATAGGAGCCCTTTATCTTTTCATTCCATTAATGGGACGAGCCGGTAGCAGCATAAATTCTGAAGTTGTTATGGGCAACATGTTGTGCATACTGTTCTGTTTGCTGTTTAGTTTCACGGTAAAATTCACTTTAATCAATGTATACAATAATTATTACCGTTAATTTGATAATCGATATTTTTCTTCCAGTTACCAGTTGTACTTCTGGTTAAAAATGCCGAACGAATTCTAAGCGTGTTAGTCGGAATATTCCTGATAACTCTGGGTGTGTTAATTCTGACCCCGCTCGGTTTCCCCTACAGCGGTGATTTATCATCTTTAGCGCCCGAACGATTTATGATCGCGGTAATAATTTCATAACTATCGCGTCAAACGACTACAAAGTATTACTAACATCTATCAATATTTATAGCACACACAAAGACAATATTATGACATTAATGGTAACTTACGATACTCCGGGACCGGATACTGGATAGCGGATCTAGACATGAACAGCCCGTACAGCGTGGAAGCTATGGTACCTGAAATAGGTGCTGTAACACCAACAGTGAAAGATTGTGAAAAAGAACTGTACTGTGGCCTACCATATTTTATGCCTGTTACAACATTTTTATGGTACACTTTAACTTAACTTTTTTAAGATATTGAAAAATTTAAATCGTCTAAAATACAGATATTTTTAATAGGAAAACGAGCTGGATTCCAGGTCCTGCACCATTGATTAGCATTCCAACAAAACTTGAGCTCATTTCGAAATCAACAAGACAGAATACTGTCAGTTTCACTTTCAACGTTACGGGTAATTAGTTTAACTACCATACAAAGATTATTGAACAATCGTTTAATAATTTTCTTTTTAGGTCCAGACCACATAAGCATAATCCTGTCTCCCTACAAAGGTGTTCATTTACAAAGATGGTCCGTTCTGGAGGGGAAACCTTTGAAAGGACCTAAATGGAATGATAGAGAAACGTATTTCATCTATTATTCTTGCGCGTCTGATTGTGTTCCTTTCACATTTTCTCTCGAGTTGAATGTAAGGCAAACCTCTTGATTTTTAAAACTATGCTTGTAATTGTTTCATGGATGATTCTGTTTAGGTGAATACCATGCCAAAAGCTCCTTGTCTAACGGTAGCACTGGGTGGCCACTTTTTGCACGGCGAGCATCAGACGTCGTTGAGATTCAAACGATTCTTGGCGCAGTTTCCGTCGTGGTCGGTGGTTACACCTTGGACAGCGACGTACACTTCTTGGCAATTTTAATACGAAATCCCCACCGTACGCATTCGCAAACGAGAATAGTCAGCGGGAGCCTAAAGGAGAATGGCACTGTACTAGGATAGCTTTAGATACGTCTGAAAGAAAAGACATATAATACCTAAACAATGCAAACTTGTAAGCTTAAGGATTTAGGAGTTAATCCCATATTATACACACGGATTCATTGCAATTGCGATATAGTCAAGATATACCAAGATCGACACTTAAAAAAGAAGGGAAGATATTCGAGAATGAAAAACGTTTTTCATTCTATTTATATAAAAATTTTTTACTAGTATGTACATCGTCGATACCGTTTTTTGGAGAGTAGCCTTAAGACACGTATATGAGGGCAAGTATCGTCTCGCGAGGGAAATTTCTATTTAAACGATTGCAATTGTCCATCGTAGGGATGTAATATGGTTTAGCATATCAAACGTATGCCTTAGAATAATCGCAGCCAGATTGGAAATTTTAAACGCTTTCGAATTTATCTATAACAATCTGAAGGATATAAAATATTTCAAGCTATTATCCGCTCACCAAAGGTATTTTAGTATCATGATTCCTCTCGTATTTAATTTAGCTTTTGTTTAGTACATAGTGATTTTAACTTTGTTTTCCGTTTGTTGAACTATACAGTATATGTATATATATATATATATATATACATTTGTTTTTTTGTTTGGCGTTTCGTTAATCGTTTTCGCAATTGTTTTTATCACTTGACCAGATGATGCTTAATAGCCGCATTTTTTTTTTTTTAAAGAAGTTTCTTTTTGTTTTCCGTTTGTATATTTATTGTTGCAGAGACTGAATTTATGTTAACTGTTGTTTGTTAATTGTTCTGTGTTTCAGTTGATTATATTTTATTATCGTTGTAACGTGGTACGTAACAGTCATTACAGTTTATCGTTCGAAGCTACAATGATAGTTCACCGAATTAAACACGAATCATATCTACGATTATAGATCGGATTTAATTGTAAGTGAAATGACGCCAATATTGGTAGCCAATTACTACGTAGCCAGAAGTAAGTTCAAAGTATTAATAGGGAGTAACGTAAATAAATTTCAATACAAAAAGAATATTACTTTTACATTGTTGTAAAAGGGAAGCGTATTCAAAACACGTTTGCTGCTTGTTACATGAAAAAGAAAAGAAGAAAATTTAATTTTGTACCGTTGAACGTTTGATAAATTCCAATTGGAACTCAACATCGACGCGATGAAAAGAGAAAAGTGATTCTAAACATTCGAAACTTTGTTTATGTTCATTCTGTAATTATCTTTTCTGTAATAATCTTTTATGGCACAAATTATTCCTAGTTTTATTTAAACGATACTTTGCACAAAGTTGATTGTTCGATTATTTAGTTAAGACGTTTCAATTACACGCACACGATTATTGTATTACGATGAAATTCAACACGGTCGACGTTTGTTCGTTCGACGTTGAATCAATTTGTATTGTGAACAGGTATTATCATTAAAATTTGTTTGTTCGTGAAAAGTTTAGGTAGTCAGAGATGTTTTCTTTCAACGTTGTAATCCACTATTGTTATTTAGCGATTCTTGTTAAACAAGCAACGATCGACACAGGGAGCGAACAATAAAAAGAGTTGAGAATTCAAATATTTTTTTTTACTTTGAACCCCCTTTTCTGTGTTCCCTTTTTTTTTGCTAATTGAGTATTCTATCCATTAACGGTATCAACGTCTGATAACGTTAAAATAGACTAGGATTTATCGAATTTATCAAATGTACGATAAGAGCGTGTTGCTTCGATAACGGGGAATTTTTACATAAACGAAACGGGGGGTCGTTAACAGCGTTAGTTAATTGTCGGCGCTATTGTTCATCGATCGATCGAATCCGTTTCCGGTTTTACAAGATCATCGATTACGCGCGTAACGTAATTAAATCAGCCTTCGACGTGCAGTTCAAAATACAACACGGTGTTTCCTTCATGTTTCAGTTTAGATTGTTTCTTTTTATTACTGTCATAAAATATATTGTATTTTAAAATGTTAATTGCACAGAATATTAACATAAATTGAGAGTGACATAGGTAGGGTAATAAAAAAAGAAGACAATTTGTGAAAATTGCATGCAAATTGTGGTTTTTGATTGGAACAAGGTATAATAATATTTTGAATATTTGAGTACTCATCGATTCCAGACGATACCATTTGAAGAATTTGAAATATTTTCGAAGGATCGAGGATTTTCGAAGATCCATATTCTCTTTCCATCTCTCTGTCCCCGTATGGTTCTGTTTCGCAAGAAACGTGTCAATATTGACGCACTGGCATCCTGTAAGACGAGAACGATTTCCTGGTTTGAACAGCCGAGGCCCGCGTCTTTCGTGTCGCGACACTGATTTGCAAACGGTTCCTCGTGTTCGACGGAACACACGTCGATCGCAAACCTCTTCGACTATCGCTTTTCTAATTGTTTCACGCTTTGATTCGCGAAATTGTGGCCTGTTCGGCCAGGTGTTAAATCAATCGTAACATAGTGAAGCGAAAAAAAAAAAAAAGAAAGAAGAACGAAGAAGAGAAGAAAAAAGAAGGGTTATCAGTCACGGTTAAGCGATAAGCAAAAGAGATATTGTTCAGATAAAAAGTCTCCTCGGTCTCGACCGGCTGAAACAATACTTTTTTACCTTTCCTCGTGGTTGTTCAGTTAAGTGTCGCGGCGCGTTACCCGTTTATCTTAATGGAAATTCCCGGTTCGGTTGTGTTTCTCGATTTTCCCCTTTTTTCATTTTCTCAATTTCTGTACGGAGTGTCGAAAGTGATCCGAAAGAATTTTATTCCATGGTGAATCGATCGATGAAGAGAATTCGTCGAGTATCGCAAGAGTGAGTATCGTAGAGGGTTTATTTAACGAAAGTTAGGAGGTTCAGTGTTTTTGAATCATTTGGAATGATTCATTCATTTTGGCGAACTTGGAAGTTAGATAGTTGAATATTTGAAAACTGAAGGCTAGAAATTGAATATTTTTAATTTAAAATCTAGAAATTAGAATATTTGCAATCACTGTTTTTTATTTTAATATAGGATTGTATTAATTAACGGTGGAAGTGTTAAATCGACTTGCTCCTGTGTTAACAAAGTGGTTCTGACGAATTTAACGATAATTGTATCGAGAAGTTGCAAATTAAGGTGCTGGTCAATTATGAATCGTCTGTAAAACAGTCAGCTGGCCGAGAATCTAACCAGGTGCAACTTGTTATCGTTCCTTTCTCAACTAGAGTTAATTACCATTTTTAATGATCGACACATTACGCTCGTAATTAAATCTACAACTCTTCTAAATATATTTTCAAAATCGCTGAAATTTTATCATAGAAAAATTCAAAATTTTCAGCAGGGAAATGAAAATATTTGAAAATTGAAAGCCAGAAGTTATATTTGATAATTAGAAATTCTAATTCGAGATTTATCGATGCAAAAATAGTAAACTGTTTCGCGATACGAAAGATTTCGTCCTGAACAAGATTTTTAAAATCGAATATCACGTTGAACTGTACCTGTTTGTTCTTCAATTAGCAGTCGACTGGCTTTTTTAGTTGCAGAGCTGCTCAACAGACTACCTCATTTGCACGGCCTACTTTTTCCTTCTTCTTTCATCTTCTCTTTACCAAGGGTAGAACATTTATTTCCTTCAGAAACTAAGAAATTTGTAAATATGTATTCAAATTTTCCGCTTCCAATTTGCCAGTATTCAAATTCCAAGCTTCCAACTTACAAATTTTCAAATTTGCCGCTTCCAATTAGCGAAGATTTATTTATAAATCGTAAATTTTCCAATTTCCCGCCTTCAGTTTGTCAACATTTAAATTTCCCGCTTTCAGTTTGAAAATATTCGAATTTCCAACATCCATTTTATTAATAACAACACCTTCCTCTGCTGTAACAATTTATCGAAATATTAAACGCATACCGTAAGCTGAAACGTACAAGATGAAGATAAGGCGAAGAAAGAAAGAAAGTTTTTCTCTTTCTTACGAGATTCATGAATTACCGTTTGTTTTCCTCCTCTTTCTTCGTCGTTGTATTCACGTGACGAGACCATCGACAGAGGAAAGAGAAGCGAAAAAATAAAAAAAGAAACCCCGTGGAAGAATAATTAATTGGTAAGCGAATCACGTACAGGTGGATGCATATATATATATATATATATATATAAGACCATAGAACGGTGTACGTACACCACAAAACGAAAGGTACGTACATGTATTCATGAGAGCTGCGTACTTTCCATCCGGTTCTGGATATTTGGATGCCTAATTTTGTCCTCTTAGAAAAATCGACTGACTCGTGGTATGATTTATTCCACGGTTTCGACGTTGAATTTTAGATCGTTCTTTCTCTCGAACGTTTCATCCTTGTACAAAAGTTACACAAACTCTTGACTCTTTTATAAACACAGTGGTTAATCGAATCATTAGAGCCCTAAATATTAATTAAAATAAATAAAATTTCAATAAATATCAACCATTTTTCCATATTAAAAATTTTTGATCTAAGACTTAGAATCGATCGTTTTCTTTAATTGTTATGATAGACGAACGCACGATAGGATACTGTTTGATCCAGGTACGCGTGATCGCGTTCACCTGTGTGATATACGCAGGTATACCAAGAACAAAACGGGTATGATGTCATCGGAGCCGAGCTTGGTATTTGGTACAGGAGGACACGTGATTCGCATGAAAGAAAAGCTCGTTCGAGCACGAAGCCGGCGAACGGCTTCGGTTCGAACGTTTTGGTCAGTCGGTTCTTCGCCATATCCGGTCAGCGTCGGGCACACGCGCGCCACGCAACAGTACCGGAAGTCACGGAGGAGAACCACGAGGAGATCTTTGCCGCTCGAGGCCCTTTCTATTTTTTATATTTCCTCCTTCTTTATTCAAATTTCAAATTCCCAGCATTCCCATTCCTAATGACAACATTTCAATTCTATAAAAGTTTTAAGCTTTTATTATAAAAATTAGAAATGCACAGGTATGCAAATGTTTCCATCGTTTATAATTTACAATTTATAATCTTCAATATTATTTTTGCAAGTTTTCCATTTACTATTTTACAAATTTTACCTAAAACTTTTTCAGTAATTTTTGTAATTGCAAATTTTTATATTTATATGTTTAATGGATTAAATCCCAAAAGAACGATTGAAAAACTACTCGAGCAATGTCAAGAAACTTGTTAAAAAGAGTACAAAAAGGGGAACGGTTTTGCAGGCGGGGACAGTCACCGACAGAGACATCTTCATTAACGCCCGATGCCGAACCGGAAGGTGGTAAACGCGCGTTAAAAAAGGAACCGGCAACACGAGGAACAACAGAAAGCAACGATCGCGGGTAGAAGAAAGAAAGGAAGAATCGGTGGCGCAAACCAATGGAAAGAAGAAGTCACCGAACGGGGAGCTTCATCCCCTCTCGGGGACGACATCCGTCGTTCACCGATGTCTTCGAAGCCGCGACGCCCACGCTATCAGTTATTTGGCGAGCCTCCAACCTTGTGCAGGTGTCTCTTTCGAATCACGACCGAGACTTTTTCCACGACCTCTTATTGAATCGTTCGAAAAGTTTCTAGCGTTTTGTAAGAGCTTAACACCCTTGATTATTATCCTTCGAGGCGTTTGGAATCAAACTGCGAGCGACCAGGAAACGTGTCACAAAAATTCCAAACCTTCGAAAATTAAGTTATACTTAATTCATCATCTTTTTTTATTTTTTAGTAATTATTGGTTCTGAGTGTCTCGTTTGTTTTTGAACACGTGTTAGTCATCAAAGGAGTATCATTAGTAAGAAAATATTCTTTGGTAAGCATCGAAAGTTTAATTTTATCAATTCATATTTATCAAAGTTATTGTTTAGAAGGTTGTATTAAGTGTTATAATACTGTGATTGCAATTTGTTTAAATCGTTTTCAGTGGGGAGAAAGGAAGTTTAAATTGTTTTAACTGGGCGCCTCGAAGGCAAGATGTCGGCATAGCTGATGTTTTCCAAAATTCGGCTGTGTCACATCCAGCCAGCCGAACGTCTAGACATCAACAATCGTCGATAAAAAAAATGCGAAAATAAGACGTTAATTATCATGGGAGTCACCGATGACCAAAACTTCAAATTTAAGATATTCGAGTAATTAGAAAAGAGCGAGGGAAAATTGTAAATAGTATCTCTTTTTTAATTTTGAGAATGTTTATAATTAATAATTAGAATATGCCTGACTTTCACGTGCTAATTAGCTTCTATTTAATTTATTGTGATTTACACTAATAATGAATTTCTTTTTAGAACGAATGAAACAAAGGGATATATTTATTTTGACACTGGAAGTGAATAATATTTGAAGAATTGTAAGTAAGATATTATTAACGATATAAATTTTTCATAAATTTTCAGTGAATCGTATGCGATACACGTAGATCGTTTTTGACTGAACTTCTACCGGATGCGATGCCGTCTCCAATGGAAAGCATTGTAACGTGCTATGCACATTAATTAATACGTTAGAAGGACTGCTCTTTCGTCTCTGAGGTGTTACTTTCAGCCCTAAACTCGTTACTTTCCACGCCAAAGCTTTAACTCTTTCGTAGACAACCGATTTGAAATTGAAAAACAACTAACAATAACAAATTAATGTAGCATCATTGAAATGGAATTTTTTAAATTTCCGCGGTAAAACAATAATCGATTTCGACTTCGTTTCGATAGTAGATCGATCTATAATACGATACATAATCGATCATAATTTGAATGTTTAAATTTGAAACTCGTCAATTTATTGGAATGTATTTTTTGTTAAAATATTGATAAATAAATGAACAATTAACATATCGATACTAATTAATAATTGATTGTCGGTTTAAGAATGTCATAAATCAAAAGTTAATCAAATATGTGTATGTTTTATGAATCGATAATATCCATGTAAATGCTTCTTACGACATGAACGTTTTAATCATTTAAAATGTAAAAAAAGGAATATACATGTATGTTTACTAAATAAAATTAATATTAGAATGAGAGTAATTGTTATCTGCAGCGTAAACGATGTTTTTATTTTTTTTATTCATTCAGCCGTCAGATGTCAGAACGTACGAGAAAGCATGCTGCGTAAGAATGCACGGGTATAGGTTATGTAGTGAGAAATGTGAAAACAGAGATCGTTTGACTGTAACTATATACCAAAGCAATAATATGTGAGAATTACTAAGGTTATTAAACAATATTACATAATATGTAGCCGATTCAGCTAGAAGAGATCGTTAGAAATAAATTAGCAAGTCAATCTCTTAATGATTGACGAATTGATTAGCAAGGTTATGTTATCGAGTTGGCTGCCAACGCGATTTCACTTCAATTTGTTCATTTCATGACCCGTGCTATGCACTTTCAAACAAAATGAACAACTCCAACAACAAAGAAACTATAAATCTTCTTGATCTGCTGTCAGAGAGTGATTCTGACACATCTGACTTGGTATTCACACCAAAAAAGAAGAAAGTAAAAAGGTAAGAGGATTAGTTTTTATTTCTAACATTCTTTAACATGCAGATTATCAAAAAGACTTGTTCATTTTGCAGAAAGCACAGACCTGGTAGCACACCAAAAATGAAGCAGACTGACTCTTGTGGATGTAGCAGATCCGATATGAAGATCATATCTCTGTGGTTAGGGACTATGTTAATTACATTCTGGTTGATAGCTTTGTCTTGGCTGGCTGTTATTTTGTACGGTGAAATAAAGAAAATGGATACCTCCATAAAATCAGGTAAATATATGTAATATTATCATTATGCTAAAGTTTTCTTAAGATATGTTAATGTTGCTTTATACTGCTTTTATTCTGGAACTAATAATGGGACGAATTAAAATAGTGAAATATTTAAAATGTATTAAATTATGAAATGTTGATCAGATCATAAAATTGATCTGTTAATTCTAAAATGTATCCAATACATTCATAATTTTAGTTATTTTCATGCTGTCATTATTTAATTATGTTGCTGTTGGCTGAAATGCTTGATAGAAACTTGCAGACTAATGATTAAATTAATCTATATATGATTAAATGAACACAGGTGCAATATCCTTGAATCTTCAACGTATAAATATCAGTTATAAATTTAGATCATAATTATAAAATAACTCTCATCTTACGAAAGTGAAACGATATAGATGAAACATTTCGACACAAATATTTATAAATACAAGCATTCGAATTCTATATCTAATTTTTATATAATTATATTACAATATTTTGAAATTGAACTTGTTCGATCGGTATTATCGATCGCGACTATTGTTACCTTTAAAATCTATCGATATCAATCGATAAAATTGAAGTTTCCGACTTCTTTTCAATTTTTCAAACATTTCCAATATAAATAATATTAAAAATTGATTGAAATTAATGAATAAAGTTGTTGCGTTGTTAAATTGAATTTATCGATACGTCAGAAATCTCGCGTCATCGATATCTCTCGAAATTTATCGATCGCGTCATCAGCAGCGCCTCCATTTTCCATAACTCGAATCGCCCGCTAATCCCGTTCCACGTTCTCTTCATTTTTAATTCATATTTTCTCTCTATCGTATCAATTCGAAATTCCCTATGCGCGGTGAATTGTTATCATCGTAGGAACCCCTAGCAGATAGAGTGTACATCGGTGGTCGCGTACCAACCCCCGGTCAGTCGATATCTTGCGCACGGCGCGAGTGGTACGCAGTAACGTCGGAGGCGTTGTCCGCGCTCCTTTCCGGTACTTCACGTCGTTTATTCTCCAAAATAATTGAAACCATCGTACGGCACATGTAATTCGAACAGTTTGAAACCGATCGAACCGATATATCGTGTTATAAATCATGATAAAATGACCGTTAGTCATCGTCGTGTGCTTCGAGCGACATGAATCGATCGCAATCGCTATATAATTTATTCTCAACGTAGGTCAAGTTCCGCATGCACGAGACGGTGGTGTGTTGGTGGTTCGTTTGACGATGTTTGAACATTCGGCGGTCGACAGGTGTGCACGTTTCTTTACGTCTTTTTTTTTCTTTTTTATTTCGGTCCTATCATCGATCCCCAATCGTTCCAGCGAACACATAAAAGTGTCGTCTAATGTGGTGACGTACAAAAAGTCTTGACTCGGTCTCCGCTCGTGGCACGTCAGGGTGGAAGCACCCGAAAGGGGTTGATGCCGTTTAAATAGCCTCGTGATCCTCCCGAAGAGATAATACACGCTTCGCGTTTATGGTAAATATAGATGTGTAACACGTGAACGGTGTGATACGTCATCGCACCTCGTTGCATTTAAAAGATAAATTAGATATATACATATACACATATTATATATACTTATACATAATGAAATAGAAGTTAACTTTAGAACAACCAACACTAAAATATTACTAACTCTCAAAATTGAAAATTAATCGATAAAATTATTCTAGCGTTAATGATAAAGGATATTAATATTGCAATAATCTTTCTTATGAAATTTTAACACTTGAATAGTGTTTTTTGTAGTAAACCGAAATAGAACCTTGAATTCGATAAGATAAAAAAATGAGTCAATTTTTTCGCTGAACTGATACTTATGAATCATTTTAGTTTCCTGGTTTTTTCCCCTTTTTTTTAAGTATGATATTTTACTGATTTGTTTTGTTAAGAAAGTGAAGAACGTTTCGAAAGAAGCATTTTTTATATTTTTTCTTCGTTTTAGGTAATTAAGAGAAAATTTTGTACGAGCAGAAAATAACGCAATACAGATCGAGTTCTTGTTCACGGTGTACGCATTCGAACGATGTTTTCGCGATATCAGAACGTAATCCAGAACGGAAATAATAGCTGGATCATCAGATTGAACGCTACTATTAATCACAACTTTCAGAATGACAATATTGTTTTTTTGCAATCTTAACACATTCATTGTCGGGAATGAGATATCAAGAATTCGATTGCCAGTGTTTTTTTCAGCTCGTGTTACGGCTATAAATAATATTCAAATATTTACAGAATTTGTATTTGAAATTTAAGTAATTCGAATTTAAAATTCAAGTCATTTGAATATCCATAAAATTTAACTTTGAAATTTAAATATTTTAGTCTGAAATTTAGTTACTGGCATCCTTTATCATTAAAATGTGAATAAATCTTGTTCCATTTTTATTGCGGCAGTAAACGTGTTAAATTACGCGTAGCACACATGTTCGTTTCATTGTAAAATTACAGCTTTTTAAAAGGAATTTGTATCGTAATTTCGAATTCGAGATCATTAGTTCTATGCAAACTTCCGGTTCTACAAAAGTATCGTTTCCGTTGTTGTTACGATTTTATTTAAAAAGATTTCATTGTTAATAAGCATAAAAACAGCGAGACCTTGCTTTTCTGTTTTTCCTTTTCTTTATGTAACACGCGTCATAGCATTTTACAAGTTTTTCATCCGAATCTTTTTAATTTCCACATAAATGGAATGGTTGGACGAAATCATTAATTTGTCGAATTACTTATGCAATTGCATAATGTGTAATTAAAGGATTTACCGAATCAGAGTGTTGAATAAATTTGGGGAACCCGGCTTTTCGAAGTCAAACTATATTTCAGAGAATAACAGGGTACGGTTTGTTTGCTGATTAAATACTTCAACGTTATTCAATTATCTCTACAATTACGTTCTTGTTAATTTGTAAGAAGAATTTAATATAAAATATGAAAATATTGGAACAGCAATATAATGTAATTAATGATAAAGGATAGTTCTATGTTTATAAGTAAAAGATATTGGAGCATCGAAAAGTACATCCACGCGCATGGATTGCCCGCGGTTAACTGAAGGTGCAGTGGTAGTACCTCGCTACTTTTGATCCGCTCGTGTTTCGACTTCGGCGGAGTTCGGCACGCGTCGGCGGTACGGCTTCGCCTCTCGCCCCTCAGAAACAAAAGCTGTTTTAAGTAGTGGGGGCTTCTTTCTTTACCCTTCAGTTAACCAAGGATATCATCCATGGCTCGTGGGTGTATGCACTCTGGAGCGGCTCGTAATGAATGGAAATGGAGTTTCTCACTTTCATTTACCTCCAAATATTGTTTAATCACATTACCCGCTGTTTCGTGATTAATACAATTCTTATATTAACTCAAATTAGCTTAAAATAGGTCAATTATTTGAAAATTCATATAATTTCCTATTATCCTATCATGCTTTCGAATTTAGCCAAATTGGTTGTACTCACCAATTCCAGCAACGGTGTTTCCAGGAAATCCTCCGTTCCAGGAACTCGTTCCAGATAATCTCTCCTGTTAACCAAATAATTGATCGTTAGTGTATATCTAATTACAATTTAATAGCGTGTATTATTAACAGAAATGAATTAAATCAGCAAATAATTATGATAAAATTGAAATTAGAATTAGCAATTGCATTTGACTTATAAATCTATCTTTCTGATTGGACGAACCGAAGAATAGGGAATGGTGAAAATTTGAAAATTCAAAGGAGGGTTACGCGTACGATTTACACACGTGTCCAAGGCGAGAGCGTCCCGTTCAATCGTCGAATAAAGGTCAACCTCGAGTTGTGTCAAGTGTTTAGGTGCACACGATCCTCGAGTACGTACACAAGCACACTTTGTCAGCCCGGTGATCACGCGCGCATTCAATTTATATCTCGTTGAATATTTACACGCTCGCGAGAAACGCTTCGTTTCACCTGCGAACGTTGTCAAGTAACAAGACAGGTGATAAGACGTCTCGCTGTCAGTACAAAGCGGTTCTTAACGACGTTTGGTCACACGCCGCGATTCCTTTCCTTTGTTTTCGATTCTTCAATTCTTCTGTCACCCTATCCGGCGCTCTCAGGTAACTAGACAGCTGATCAGACATCTTTTTCAATTTTCTTTTGTAACGGTGAAACCTATTGTCATTTCGCAACCAATTTTTCTCCGAGCAATTTTTTGAGTTGAAGCAATGAAATAAACAAATCAGACTTGGCTATAAAAGGTTCAGTTTGCTTTTGTTTCGTATTAATTAATATATCTTCGCTGTGGATTTTCGAATTTCTTCAGTGTTTGTTTTGCTTTTGACTAGAATAGTTTAGCTTCAGGTTATCGTTTTAAATTGATAAGCCAGTTTGATCATCCACGTGATTAATGTTTGTTGATAACGTACTGATAGATACCAAATGTCTATGTTACTGACAAATAGTCTTGTATTAAAAACATCAATCAAAAGCTTTAGCAATAATTTTCATTATTGATTTCATTATTTTTTTAAATAATCCAAAATAGCCTATCTATGTTTCATATAACAATACTTTAAAAATGTGAAAAAGACAATAGTTACTTTGAAATATATTACAAGGCCATATTGGATACAACTACTTTACATTGTCCATCACTGACTTAGCAATTCATTTTGAAATTACTTTTGCAAATTTCTTATCTTCTAACAAACTTTCAAACCTATATTTAAAATATGGCTACTTCAGGTTTCATTTCTTCAGCCATTGTTTTCTCTATTCATTCACTGTTACTTTTGTTCGCTAGTGCAGCGCGAACCGTGCGTTTTATCGAGGCATTTCGTTCGACCTCGCTTATCAGAACGATTCGACCGCCTTGAGCACGTTTGATATAGCTTAAATCGCCGCGTGTTATCTTTGCACGTCCTCGTTTCGCTTTTTTTCCCCTTTCCTTTTCATTTAACGGCTTTCTTACCAGGTCTCTCCCCGGTTTCGTACGGCATTGTTTCCTCCGCGCCTTTTGTTTCCTGTGACCCCTTTCGACGCCGCTCGAGGACCCTGTTCTTCCGTCGTATCGCCGTCTACCTCGACACGATCGATCATAGCCGACCTGCAAAGTGTGCGAAAATAATTATCTGATCCCCAGGGATACACGGCAATTGATAAGTAATTTCGTCGGTGATCGAGTGTCTGATCGATTAGAAGATAAAAGAATTTCGGATAAACGGTAGCGATATTGATAACGTTTAATTAGAAAACAACAAAATATAATTGCGTTAACACGTTGTCGATCACGTGAATTGTTATTGTATTATTCAGTGATAATATTCTTAAATAAATTTATAATTCGTACAGTGCTTTTAACCTGATGTGTTTGCAATATCATGCATGGTAATTATGGTCTGTTCAGAATTAATTGATTAGACAGAATCAATTCTGTGTATTGCAGTCTCTTTTATGACTCCATTAGTCTATAGACACAAGATACAGTGCCTGAGATTGCTCATTAGTGGTCTTGAAAAGTCAATAGTGGTTCATAGCTGGTGAAATATTAACTGTACAAATGTACCTTGAATACGATACGGGTTTCACACGCAACGTTGTATTGACGTTATAATTTCCATCATAGTATTCAACGTGTTAACGTAATTATAACGCTATAAATTTTCTAATCTTACAATTACGTAAGAATTTCCCAAAATTAAGAAAAACCTCGACGTCCAAAACGTCTGATTTCAGAACGGTCTCACGAATCGCTAAATATTCAAACGCAGAACAGAAAGATGTGAGGGGACGATGAGGTGCACGTACAAAATTCGTTAAAAAATCCCTGTTAACGCGTGTCGAACGATCCAGTGTGTGCGTGGTAGTGAATAAGACGGTGGTAGCCGATTCTCGAGCGCGGAAATGAGCCTGTTCGCGATCGACGACCAAGTATCGCGGAGGGGTTGAGGGCGGCCGATCAGGGGGCGAGGTACTCGGCGCGGAACGAAACGAAGATAGGCGGTTCGGTGTTGCTTGAGATGGACTCGGTCGCGGTGACAGTGCCGCTTCGTCAACCGACGAAGAAGATGAAGAAACGGAAGGAGCTGGACGCGTTGGCGCCTCCGCACACTGTCTCCCGCCGAAGTTCCGGGAAACGTAGCTCTCAAGTACGTATTTCACACGTATCGATTGACCGTGACACCCACCGGGAGAGTACCACGCGACGCGTTCCGGTCCCCGGAAAACAATCGTCACGGAAGAAATAGATTTTTCGTTTGGTCACTTCCTGTTCCATTGTGTTTCGAACGAGGAGACACTTTGATGGGGTTGTAACGCCAGACGTTTCTTATCTCAGATAATTCTTGTACGATTGGCATCAATGGCATCAATATGGCATCAATATAATTGGTACTTTGTTGAGACATTGAGTGGTTGCTGTGGGTCACCACGTGGGTTATTCGTAATAATTCATGAATCGTTGTTATTCCAACAATAGTTGAATGAATAAGTTCGGCTGGCGAACGTGAGTCACCAACGTACAGTGATTAAAAACGGTAAAAGTAATCGGTTCGATTAATACGCGCGAAATGAAAAGAGGTATTGAAAATGTTACTATCAGTTTTACGTCACCGATAAGGAAAGTGAATTTCTAGCTCTAGCTTTATTAGAAACGCGTTCGAGCAAGGTAATCACGAATTTTCACGAAAACGTACCTCGTTACAGCCCCATCAAACTTTCTGAATGTTACCGTTCGAAATGGAGTGATAAAAAAAAAATCTACCAAGACAGTGAAAAAGAAAAGAAATAGTCGACACTGATCTTCCGTAAATTTTTAGGAGTTACTATCAGATAGCAGCGACGAACGATCGGAATACTGGAATGTATCGACTAGAAATGGCCGCAAATGCAGAGGCAGAAGAGGTCGAGCTTGTCCCGGATTTTTTAAAGCTTGTAGTGCCTTTCTGGCTTGTGCCTCTGTATTAGCAACCGCTAGTTTAATTTGGCTGTTCATCGACGTTCGTCAGCAACTCACTGCGCTACGGACCGAACTGGATCAAGGTATATTGCCTCTCGAGGAACGATTCGATAAAACGAGTCGATATCAACAATACGTTTTCTATCACGACACGATTCGATCTCTCGTTATGAGTTCCAGAATAGAAAACGCGTCCATGAATTATTGAAATTGCAGTTAATTGTTCACGGTTCGTTGAGAGCACGTTAATAAGTACCGTGGCTGGTAATCTGTTTATTACGTGGTAATTACCTCAATACGCTGACAAATATTAAATTAAGCGTGCTCTTTGTTGTTTGAAGACGGCATTGAAATCCGTTGAATCTCTGAGAATTATCGTGGCTGAATAGAATTATATTATTTGATTACCGAAAGTATTCCTTTCAGATTAAAGCGGTAGCTCTGGAATCTGCATTGTCTTACGCAATATTGTGCAGCATTACTTTCGACGAACTGAACAAACGTTAACCGTTTGAGTGGCACGTGTCTTTGTTGGTTCCCAATCAAAACTTGTCTGATTTCTGGTAGCACTTACTCTTAATGCGTACACCTACAGAGTGTAATATTACTCCAATTTCATTTTAATTTACCTAAGATTGAACCATAAAGTCACGCATCGACAGAAGAAGCGCAATATCGTCGCTTGTCACTCAAACGGTTAAAGATGCTTATGCAAAAGCACAATTTGTTCCCAACCGATTAAGCTTTTCGGCCTAACAAGGTATATGCATCACTTGGAATGTTAAGTCTACTGCGCATCACTATTTATTATTTTCCAGTACTTAACCAGATAAGATAAAGTATCGTTGGTAGAATTACTGGAAATCATTTTTGCAATTTTCCTTTTTACCCTGAAAGTATTTGCACAGAAAATTGCAATCCTTTAGATAAAATCAATTTGATTCTCAGAAATTCAATCGATTCCATCGCCCTAACTTATTATACGTTTAAAAAATTGATTCGAGACGTACTTCGAAAGCTGCGAGTTATCTGTGTTTGTGGTCGAAACGTGCGATAAGGTGTCGGTATTTTCTTCGCCGCACGCGTTCGAGCTTCTGTAACGTTGTTTTCCTCGCGTTACAGTGATAGCCGGTAGCGAAGGTGTCCCCGATGCTTTACAGAAATGCCATTCCCTGTCCAGAGATCTCCAGAACAATCAGACCATCATTTTCAACCATCTGTCTGATCTGAAGCTTCAAATCAGTAACTTTACGTCACAGGTAAATTGTAAACATTGCAAACTGGCGTTCGTCCGAGAAATAAAGTTCATTATGAAAATTTCAGTTAGCCGTTATTCAACGCGATCTACATAGGGTAGAGGAGTGGTTCAAGGCGGCGCCTCAATTAGTCAACGTACCAACAGACTTGAAGGCTCTGTCGAGCAGCGTGGCGTCCTTTGGTAGCCAGATACAAGATTTGAGTGCCACGGTGAAGACTTTGAAGGAGTCCAACGCGAAGGTGCAAGATGTTCAGGCCACCATGCAGCAGAACATCAGCAGCATCAAGGTTGATTCCAGGAAACCTCATTAAACAGCTTATCCCTGAAACATACGTTCCTATAATTTCTGTTTTGTGTTGCAGAACACGGTGACAGAATTGTCCAATGTCACGCAAAGTCCACAAATGTCCACGAACGAGACGAAGATAAAGACTGATCAGCTGAATGCAACGATTTTACATTTGACTAATAATTTGTTGAGCATCAACGAGACTCTGCTGAGAGCCGTACAGTGGGTCGCGGAGGATCAGAAAAAAGATCATGTAAGTATCGAAGGCCCGCCGTTCCTAACACCGACGAACGTGACCCTTTGCAGTGGTTTAAGCTCAACATTCATTCGTTTGTTAAAGGAAACGCTGGTGTTGCTTCAAGAAACGTCGCAGAACGTTAGCATGAAAGTGATATCCCTGGAGAGGGAGTGTGTGAAGAGCTCGGTATTGACTTCTGTTAAAAAATTGAACGACCAAGTACGTGTACATCATCGTCCATCGATTTCGACGTTCCCCAAAGTCTAACATCTTCTACAAACCTCTGGCGCTTGTTTCTAATGGCAAATATTACAGGTGAACGAGATTTACACCGCAAATACCAAGCTCGGCGAGAGGATGAAGCAGTTGGAGCAATCCTATGGTGATCTGAAAAATTCTACTAGTGTAATGCTCGCCTCGATACCGGATGTTCAGAGCCAAAAGTTGAGCAAGGAGAAAGTTTTGGAGGAGTCGTTTGGCGGAGAGTTGACGACGGAATCGGATCGCAGCGCGTTAGGTGAGTCGACTCGTCGAGTCTTCCTGGTCCGTTGATTCGAAGAGCAAACGTCTGCTCGGTCAGACGAAACAACAAATATTTGATTTTCCTATCGAGAACTTGGACTCCGCGTTTCTGCGACCGATTATGTATACCTGGAATTTATTGGATGTTTACATTCGGCAAACATCGCCTTTATCTCTGTTTGTTGCGGGATATTAATCGTGTTAATCATTCCCAAAGACTCAAATTCGGGTTTTCTAAATTTAGTACGCTCTGCTGGTTGCATGATCTTGATAAGAATTTTATATTGTTACCTTCTTGAATTACGTTCACAAACTTTGCTGAGGTATTTCATTCTGAATAACATATATGTTCATTGATCATAGTTGTCCCCATGTGTCCCAGCTATTGTTGAGGAACAGATGCCAATACCTTGTTTTCTTATTTTTGCAGTCTCGGGTGATGCGTCTGTAAAAAGATCAACTGGTAAACCCAAACGTTCGATGTTGACGCCGTAATGTATTTTAAGAGGTACATTTTGGTTAACGGAGGTTTCGCTTTTGTATAAAGGAAAGACATGTCTGTTCGCATGCCGGAGGAAGCGATGTGTATTTGTATATACGATTAAACTAAGTAAATACGTTG
The DNA here is from genome assembly GCA_022405125.1 of Anthidium xuezhongi. Lineage (NCBI taxonomy): Eukaryota > Metazoa > Arthropoda > Insecta > Hymenoptera > Megachilidae > Anthidium > Anthidium xuezhongi. The sequence goes on from CM039651.1 coordinate 12,549,635, forward strand.
AAATTCCATGTACATATAATACATAGAGAGAGGGAGGAGGTGATTATTTATGTCATGAATCGTGCTTGATCTCTCTTGTACAGAATAATTAAAGAATACGTTTTTTTAAAGTTGTGTTATTAAAAAGGAAACGTATCTGTGGACCGAGCATGATTTAGAAGAACCTATTTATAAATAATCGAGCAATAAACGTATACGTACAGTCTAGAGTATTCGTTCAAATTGAATACTGGTGAAAACCAATTTGAAAACCTTGTTACATTACCAGTCTCTAGAGAACACCACAACTATGTACGCGACCCCCTGAACAAAAGTCGGACACACCATCGAAAAGTACAAAGAGTGTTATACACTTGTTCTTGTATTTAAAAAGAAGAAAACAAAAAAAGAAAAAAAAACACACTTTCTGGAAGCGTTCAAAATCTTGTCGTCCACGCGTGATCGCAAACACATTTTTCTACTCTTCTACTGTTTATAGCGCAGACAAAACCTTAGAGGAACTTTAGAGTTCTACGTAATCTCTCAAAGACACCTTAGAACTAAATTATTCTGTTGTACATAGGAGTTGTTTTTGGCAATGCATACCATCAATGGGACGTTAGTTAATCAAAAAGAGAATCAAGCGACGCGCTGGATAACGTATAGCAAACAAAATGATCCATTTTTGTGATCTTTTTCCATTTGAAATGATGCGGAATGATAAAGAAGACTTAAATGTTGTGTCTTGATTGATTTATGTCACAGTTCAGGCATATTGTTTCTTGCACACAGTGAGCAGCTTTCATCTGTAAATACAAATGTATTTCAGAAAAATAAAATGTATGTACAGAAGGGTCATGAAGGATATTAGAATAGCAAGATGTATTAGTGGAAATGTTAAGGGTATCGTAAGGTTGATTATGTTTCCTTAAATGATATTTAGTATATTGTTTGTTATAAAATCAAGTTATACATGTAGGTACTAATAATTAAGAAGAGAACATATATGTGTGACCTTAAAATGCCTTTAATGTCTTCATTGTAATTCCTTGTTTGCATATTCCAATATCCATCCTTCTCTTTTACCTGTAACATTGATTGGTTGTACTTTTTTGAAATACATTTGTTCACAGATGTCAATTTAGTGGATTGCCTCATACAATTGAATTCAAATACACTATGTATCCCATGAACGATCCACAATTAGCGTTATTATATATTTTAAACGTGCTCTAAAGTCGGTTATGTTATGTAAAAATAGATGTATGTTAATTTCCAAATCCTGCGTTTGAATGTTGTGTAATGCTTAGCCATCGAGTGAACTGTAGCGATCGCGAGTAATAATATAATTAAACGAGTGTTCGTTTGTACCAAGGTGAACGCAAGGAATAATGTATTTACAGGGAGAAATAAAACGTAAACGTAACGAATTATGCGAGAGGAGGAAAATACGACGACGTGTGAATAAAAAAAATTGATTATTCAAACTCAATTATTATGCTGCTTCTTTTCCTTGTTCCTGCTTCTTGACTCATATCTCGTCAAATATGACTACTAAAATGACGAACTCAAAATTTGTTTTGTGAAAAAATACTTTGAGAAAAATATAAGAAAAAAGTTTGTTAATTTTGGCGGGTTATTCACCGTTCGAATTTCTATAAAGGGCGGCCATTTTATAGAATTGCATTGTTGAAAAATTTATGGGTTTCTGTTGGACTGATAATAAATAGCAATTCAATTTTACTATATTTACTTTACAATTATATTATTCTGCAATGCCACACCATATAATACTGATTATTATATCATCTTTTACTGAACATTTGAAAATGTGTAATACTGACAAGAAGAACGAATACTACTGACATGACTAAAACAGTATTAACATGAAAAAGATAAGAAATATTCTTGTAATTATTAAAATATTTTAATAAAGATACTGTAATACACTTTTACATACCTTCAGTTACAATTTTTTATAGAAATATAAGCATATTTCAATAAAATAATCGTGCATAAGAGGAGTACGGTCCGACACCTTTGAAGCCGCGCGTTTAACTGACGCCAACTAAAAAAGCGCGGGATTTTACAAATTTTTAAAACTAGTAGGTGATCAATGTATTTGTACGTAGCAATAATAAAATAATAAAATTAATCACTCTTATTAAATTACTTATATGAAAATAGCTGAATTCTAAGAAATGTGATAATTATCATATTGAATTAGTATTCATTAATCATTGTTCAAATGAAGTGATTTAAAATCGACAAACGCGTTTCGATATTTGCGATCTTCTAATTGCCATATGTTCAAATCATTAATTGACATCTTAAAATTGCATCAGGAACATGCTGTAATTGATTTGAACAAAATCAAATGATTGCACATAATTGTATAACAAGGATCTCAAATGATAAGGTTCGATAAATTATTGTATCGATAATAACAATCGAAACAATGAGAAATAAGAGCAAAATTCAAAAACGATTTTGCGTTAACGAGGTTTTTCTTTTTGTTATTTTTACGTAAAGATAAGGTTATTTTTTACAATTTTTATCGAATTGTTTGTTTAAGCGTAATCGAGTGTCATGAAAGTTTCTATATATGCTAATTTAAAATTCTGAACGAGACATCGACCGATTCGATAACATTGCGAACAAGTATCGGATCGGCGTTGTCTCTATCCTAGGAGACTATTACGTGGTCTGCGTTTGACATCTGCGCATATCTCACGCTCGTTCGGAGGAAAAATCAAAACAATCAATATGGCGGACCCGAACAACGAAGCTGTACCGTCGAGTAGCGTTTCGGAGCAGGCTTCTCTGGCTACTCCGATCCGCGACGATCTCGAGAAAATAGAAGATTTTCTCGAGCCAGACAAAAAGCGCCGAAAAGTGTCACGGAACGATGGGAAAACCGAACAGAAATTGGAGCACCGTTTGGGTGGCATCCTCTGCTGCGCAGTTTGCCTCGATTTACCCAAGGCAGCTGTCTATCAGGTAAGTTTTACAATGTATCCTCTCATCGATATAATTTACAAGTTTATAAAACGTGACACCCACGGTTATGATAAGAATTTACTATTGTGCGTACTCCCGATATGTTGTCCCCGTGCTTTAACGTTAGCCGATGCCCGTTTTTTGCATCCGACATTTTCACCCGAGGTCGATTGGGTGACTTCCCGTTACTCATCGAGATTATGTATATACACCTACCGTACAAGTACGTATAGATGTTATATTAGGTAAAATAACATCTCCAATTGTCTTTGATCCGCACACACTGTGCACCGTGACAATTTGTTGATGTTCCATCGTCTGAAATCGTCTTTTGTTGTTTTTTTAGTTATGTATCCCTGTGGCGGTAGTAGAACTTCTTGTTCACATACGCAAAAGTGTATACGCACATATATACACGGTGGTAAAGAACAGTAGATATTATCAGTTATTTATCAAATTTATAAATATACAGTTTTAATTTTATGTCATTTAAATTTTGCGAAAATGGAGTAATCAAGTTAAACGATAATATATTCTGATAGACGTATTTAAAAAAAAAAAAGAAACACAGAACATTCTGGATTTTCTAATTGTTTATCAATTACAACTTATTTTAATAAATCTGTTCTTTTTTTAATTAGTTTCGATCGTGTTGCGATTAAGTTAAATTTTTAATTCATTAACAAATAGTTATTAATAACTACTTCATTTCTGTGTTAAATTCTTTCTCTCTCACTCTTCCCATTTTTCTTACCCTCCTTTTTCTATCGATGATTGTAACATAATTTTACATAGTTTACCCTGACACTATAAGATTTTTTTATTTTTCTAATATTTGCAGGCAAATAATGTTAATAGTTGTTATACAAAAATATAGTTTTGTTTAAGTTCTGATCTTATAAGTATTTAAGGCAATTTTTTATTATTGTATCGTTAAAAGGTTTTGTCTTCTTTAAGATTAGTAATAATATAATTACAGGTAGGTAATATATGTTTATCGTAATAGGAACAGTATTAAACACTTGGAAAGAGAAACAGATGTATGAAGAACAGCTTTTAATTTGCTTAAACATGAAGTACTGAAATCATAATCATTATCATTTCGCTATCATTAAATATATTAATAAAAAAAAATATCATATATTGCAATGAGATTTCTTAACATTTGATATTGTGGTAAACATCAAATTCTTTTTTTCTTTTTGTATAGTTCATAGTGTAAAGTGATATAATTGCAATAAACATATTTATACATGCATGTTGAGTAATTCTCACTGCAGTGTAAATTTATGCGAATTCTTTGGATCATGCGAAAAATAAATACAGATACTATACTGAAGAGAATTATTGTATGTATGCATGTCCCAACAATGATCCCATTTTTTTAGTAACATTTATTTGCAGAAACTCCTCTTATAATTGACTGTAGCATTTCATTCCATCTGTACTTAAATTATATTTTGTTCTTAATTTCTTTTTAAATTCTATTAACAAAGATATATATATGTATACATATATATATATGTATATATATATACATATAACGTATTTATTATTCGGTGTCCTCATTCACTTTGAAACAGTGGGAAGAATGTTGCGTTTACTCTATCATAATAGAAATGCATACGTGTAAGCTATCCAGCACTCAAGTTCAGCGCCATACCACTTTTATTCACTACAGTATGCAAGTTCGAACGTTGTATTCATGCATTTGTGAACATGTAGACACTACACGAAAGTATTTGGTTCTTATAAGTATGCACAAATCATTGAGAAAAAATTTTAACTTCATTCATGATCGTTACTCCAATAAAGTCAATCAGAGAAAAACTTTAAAGAGCAAGCTGTTTAAGCAACAAAATTTTTTATAGTCCTTAGTACATAATATAAAAACCACCTTTCTCTATCATAAAGCATTGTGTTTATTGTTAAGAAGTTAATCAAAACGGAGGAAACTTAAAAACTAGTTACTAGATAAAGTTAATTGTAGACCCATGCGAAAATCAATGTTTATCAATTATAATTAATAGTGAGAGAGTGAGAGTGAGAGAGAGAAAGCGCATTTCCAGAAAAATCTGTATAACATGTATAGTTGGAAAGCATTAAACAAAATAAATATTCTTAAAGGTTATTACTTAGTTATTTCACATACGACACCCTTTTTCACTTGTCCTATGCATCATTATCCTTTTCTCTTCCTTTCTATTTATCAATATTGGCAGCATTTAATGACAATTGCTTTTGATGATAATTCACATTGTTTTATACCTACTGGCTATGCAAATGATTGACTTGAATTATTAATAGTATCATTACAATTTTGTGTTTCAGGTTTAAAAACATCAAATCATGGTAATATACATGACATTAGTTTTGTTATTCTATAGTATGGTTAATGTTGTAAGGGTTGTATATATTTGTTAATGAAAAAAAGAGAAGGCATGGTATGAAAGCTTGTGCAAAATCAATAATACTATTCTTTGCAAGATCAAGCATCTTTTCTATTAAAAATTCTATATTAAGAACAAGAATTTTGCACACAGCTGTACATACTTCATGATAAGAGCGGGATGATAAAAATTTATATAACAAAACTACAATAATATCTTAAGTTATATACCCAAATCCAGGAACGCTAGTAAAACATACTGCAACAATGTTCACAGTGTACAAATGGACACTTGATGTGTGCTGGTTGCTTCACTCATGTCCTCGCAGATGCCAGGCTAAGAGATGAAATGGCAACATGCCCCAACTGCAGAATCGAGATTAGCAGAACGTCTCCGTCTCGAAATTTGGCAGTTGAGAAAGCTGTGTCTGAGTTGCCGGCAGAATGTCAATATTGCGCCAAGGAGTTTCCAAGAAACTCCTTGGAACGTCACGAGGAGACCATGTGCGAAGAAAGGTAATTAGCGTTGATAATTATACCTGGACAATGTAATGCTTATCATGTTCTTATGTGTGTACACAGAATATCTAGCTGCAAGTACAGTAGAATCGGTTGCCCCTGGCGTGGACCCAATCACGAGCGTCCAGAACACGAGGCGCACTGCGTTCATCCTCATCGTTCGGGGCTGGACGTGATGGAAGCGCTGCGCGATATCGATGCCCGTACCCTCGAAGAACGTAGACTGTATGACAATGTCTTTGACCTTTTGTCCTACGAGAAAATCACATTCAACGGTCTGTATCCGTTTCTCGTGCATTTAAGGCTCACAAAAATATTCTTTAAATCTCATTTACGTGCATAACACTTTACGCATTCATAGAAATGTATTACACCGTTTTGTTTTTGCCTTAGCAGCAGCACGGACAAGTCCTTTTCATCATACAAATAACATTTCAAATCTCGTTTAAATTCTATGATCCTTTGATAGATTAGATCTTTCGCCATTTCCTTTTCGTTTCCAAAATTTATTTCAAATAAATGTTTGTAAGCTATTTGTAGAATTTTGTTTGTATAGATTTACAGATGAAGCCGTATCGTACAGACGAGTTCGTTCATAAACTGTTTTATGAAACATCTCGTTTTACGGCATTTAATAATCAATGGGTCGTAAAGGCGAGGATAAATAATAGCCAACGCGATCCTACGCAGAGCTCGGAAAGGGACATGACATACCAAGTACGTATAACAGATTAACAGATACCGAATGACAAAGAAACGAAGTGATCAATTATTACCTGTGCTTCTGTAGTTGATTTTAAAAACGAAAACAACGTATCCGTTACCACTTCACTATTTGATACTGAAAGGACCGTTTGGGGACATGAAGGTTCAACCGAGAATTCACAGATTCGAATTCACCGACCAAGAAAACGAAAGTCCTTATTTACCCTTACCCTTACCCGATACTGCAGAGTGCAATAGACTCCTTGCTGCAAGAGCCATTAGTTTCAGGTAAGAATTGGATGAGATTTTTAACACGTTGATTGCCCTATGGCAGAGTAATTAATAAAAGCTTCAGTTGGAATATTAGCCATTAAAGTTTTGATGTGTCTGTGGCAATCAATGTGTCGAGAAATTTGCAAAAACAGCAATTAATTGTTGAAATAAAATATATTTCGACATACACTCTGTTTCTGTTTCAGACTAATAATGTTCTTGGCATCCAAGTAGTCCGACGTAATGATCCTTGTCAAGATTATGTGGAGATCGAATAATTGACACACTTTCTAGATTTAACAGTGATAACAAACAAAAGAAAAAAAAAAAATTAATATAGATTACACAGAGGTTTATAATCAATTAATTAGTAGCCTTTAATCGTAATAATAATTAAAATAAAGAAATGCTAATTCTGCTGTAGTCTGTACGCATGTTACATTGATAATGATACACTGTGTTAATTGCAAGGATTAGTACAACATGACGAGTGTAGCATTATATTTACGTAAACGATTGAGAGACAAAAATTGAATTCAATTGTGTTAACATTTCTTTCGGAAACATTTGCCAAAAATGAAAAAGAAATTTCAGTTGAGAGTAAACTTTACGTAAATTGTTGTTGTTAGACATGTGTATTAAATTGTGATCATTGGTACATCATAGATTCTTTTGTTTAAAAAAATTAAAAAAAAAAAGTAAAAATAGAATTTTATAATTTCTTCAAATTAAAGATCAATTTAATGTACATGCCTGTCGACAAGAGCCTATCAAAGATTCTTCTGTTTATGTAATAAATTCAATGTTATCGATGTAAAACCCTGGATTGAAAATGTAATAGAAGAAATTTAAATAAATTTATTATAATTACGGCCTTCTGGTGTTGCAGTTCTACCTCTGAATATTAGAAAACTCGTTAAGATTGTAGCTCGGACAAGTTGATGAAGGTGTTGTTGTTGGTTTTGGGGCCATTTATGTTGTTCGGTGGAAAAATCAACGGATTCAGATTGTTTTCCGGCGTACTGACGCTGTGTTTACGGTACTTCGGACTGGGGGGTCGTGGATCCGGTTCTGAACAACCCTTCAGCCAATAAGAAGTAACCCTTCCTTTTCCTTTCAACTCCACCTCACCCCTCAGCTCCAGATCGAAAGTTCCAAATTTATCCAATATGCATTTCGTTGCTTCCGATACGTGTATACACAGGGCTGTATTAAGTATAAATATTTAATTAGTAAAATTATTATTTTACATATTTTGCAATTGGATTTTTTATATTTTTAATATAGTATTATTATGTTAATTATAGTATTAAATTGCAAAGGGTTAAAGATCAGATTTACATTATTACTGTTTAAGAACTTACGCAATCCTGAAGATTCCATCCTCGACGCCGTGTTCACCGTGTCGCCAAACAAACAATAATGAGGCATCTTTTGACCCACGACACCGGCACAAACAGGCCCGCTGTGTACACCTATTCTAACGCTCAGTTGCGCGTTTTGTTTGTGCATTATGGTGAAAGAGCGTACCGAGTCGAGGATCGTCAAAGCCATCAAACCAATTTCTCTGGCGTGTTCATCCCCGTTCCTCTCCGGCAGGCCAGACACCACCATGTATGCGTCTCCTATTGTTTCCACCTTGTTACAGTCGCATAAAATGAACATAAGTAGTATAATTAATAAAGTAACAAAATACTATATATAAAATGAATATTATTAAAAATTATGAAGGTTGAATCTGACCTATAAAAAATCAAATTTCAATTTTTATAAGAATTATGAAGAAATAATTAAAAAGTATTCCAAAATCCAATTGACATTAAAACCTTACCTTATAAACGTCATAAAACTCAATGATACGATCGAAGGTACTGTAAAGATCGTTAAGAAAATCGACCACCTCCATGGGGGTGCTTTGCGCGCAAAGGGCCGTAAAACCGACAATGTCGCTGAAGTAAATCGTCACGCATTCGAACTGTTCAGGTTGTACCAGTTCCCCAGCCATCAGCTGGCACGCCACTTGTCTGGAAAAAGTCAAGGATGGTGTTTTGTCAAGCGCCAGTGTGTTTACAATGCGGTCGTTGGGGGGCCTAGTTAATCAACCTGAAGGGATACCATGAAGACATAAACCAGACGCTAACACGTGGTAAGGGTCCTAAAGAACTTTGGGGTCCTTCACACTTGTTTAAGGTGCGGACAAGAGGCCACCAGGCCCAATAACAACGGGAATCATAAAAGGCCCTTAAAATAGCAATTTTTAAATAGAGGACCCTGGAAAGTTTCTTATAGAGGTCATAATCGTGTTACTGGTGTAAAATTGAAAGGTTAAACCTGGCACAGTTAACGTTCCAAATCTGACAATAGCAACAGATGTGTCGTAAACACAACGTCAGGTGGTCGTATTGTATTAAATTTCTGGGGAGGTTAAGACCCTCGTTATTACCAGCCGTGCCAGATGGCAAGGATTGGATTATTACTTTATGATCATAGCGCTATTGCTAGAAAATAGTCAATTCTGAAATCGTGGCAGGTATCCAATTAGCATTATGCGCATTCAACTACCTTGGAAGTACTTGATACAAAAGCTCCTCGCTCCGTCGTTTCTCCAGGCTCAATTGTTCCGTTTTTTCTTCAACCAGGGCCTCCAGATTGTTCGCATACTGTTCCATGCGTCTCAACAAATCGTCCATTAAATTTTCACAATAACCTCTGTAACATTTATTGTTTAATTAGATTTTTTTTAATGTTTCTATGATATGGAAACTCACTTCATGATGCTACGTATAATTCCTCGAACCGTGTGGAAAGTAGGTCGTTCTTCGGGTACCTCGTTCCAGCATCTTTCCATCAAGGATAGAATATCCAGTGGACAGTCTTTTGGCGTTACTTCCGGCCTGAATGGCGGTATTTCGGATGCTGCAACCTTGCTGATAATCTATGCGATACAATGTAATCAATATTTTATTGATAAAATTGATTTTTAGGTGTTCAATTTTTGTTATACCTCTTGGGAAGTCATGAAGGTCTTCACGGATTCATATGGACCACCTCGAACAATGATTTCTTCCAAGATAATCGCGAAACTATACACATCTCCTTTTTGGGTGGCCACGCTTCCTGGTGTCACGGTTAATGACAGCAGTTCCGGTGCGATCCATAACAATTCTGTCAAAGTATAATTATTAATTATATTTGAAATTCTATACTATTTTCTTAAGATGAATTTGATAATTATTCCTCCATTCAGCCTTCAGGTATTCTTCAGGTCTGAATCAGCACTTTGCATTATCTTCAGTTAAAATACAATTTACAGATCTGAATAATTATTACATACTGGTGTAATAATTATCATCCATAATAAGGTCTGAAGGTGTGGTGAGGGTCTTCAGACCGAAGTCTGAGATTTTCAGAACGAATCGACCGTCGATCAAACAGTTGCAGGATCGAAGCTTCCCGTGGGCTGAAACTTCGCTGGCATGGAGATAAGACATTCCCTGTAAAGGTACAAAAATTTACATATACACTCATCATTATATTTTTATGATCAAGCGGTATGAAAAGAATGATCAAACAAACCTATAAGCTCCTAATACTTAATTATTTTTCTTAATTTGCAAAATATGGGCTCGTAAGTTAATTAATAATACTCGAAATGAAATGAACGTGTAGCTGAAGCTCTGCACCTGCTCTACCTTGACGATGTCGTGAATCAAGGACATTCGGAAATTCCAGTCCAATTTTATAGCGTCGTTTTCAAGAACGTCCTTCAGGGATCCCCGTGGACAATACTCTGTCAGTATCAAGACCGTTGGCGAGGGGGAACATAGACAGGCGCCGATGAATCTAAAAATTTCAATTATTTTAGAAATTTGATTTTTTTTAAATGATTTATCTTGTATACCTGACTGTATTCTCGGAAGTAACATCTCGGACTTGTTTAATCTCCCACAACAGCTTCTTCGTCACGTCGACGACCTTCTTCTTGGTGATCTTTTTAATGGCAACCCTTTCGCCTTTGTAAATTCCAACAGTGGTGAATACTGTAGTCGGTGGCAGAGATTCGTAGCTGAACTGTGATCCTCGTCGAATACGTTGTTCCAGTCCAAAATTCTATCATGATAAACTTGAAATTATTATCTGTTCAGACTTCTAGTAGGTCACTTACATTCACGTCGGATATAGCCTGATGCAGATTGATCTTCGAGGAGACAGGCCTTCCTATTTCGAGAAGCAGCTCTTCGGGTCGGATCCTCCAGGACATGTTGTTCAGGTCAGCTGATAATCTTAAGTGCCTGAAAAAATTGAATTGTAATAATATAATAATGTAAATATATGAATCAACACAAACTGTCTGTTAGGTACCGATATAACACGCAGGTAGCAGTGACAGCAACAAGCAGAAACACAGCAAGGGTTAAACTTGTATAAGCGACGAAAGTGTACGCTTCCGTTCTCGACGTGCAAGCTGGATCGTTTCCCAGGAAACCGCATTCTGGAACATCCGCCGGAGGACCTTCTCTACCACCAGGCCAATGGATCTTCTTACCGGAAACCGGGCTGTACTCTCGGTTCAATCCCAGATAATGAGCCACCACCTCAAATCTATAAGTTTTGATATCAATTAATGATTTATGAAGCTTTCAGACAAAAGTTATACAAATTTTCTAGTCACAGAATAATAAAAATCTTAACGACTCGTTGTTCAAGGATTAATTAGTAAAGATGCTAATGTTACATTAAATATTTGTTAAATATAAAGGTACCAGTGTTAAACAATTTGAGCCAGGTCTCGAGCCTTGAAAGTTCAACACTCGAGGCTCGTATTAACGGTATTAATTAATTCTGTATAGCGGTCTCATCAAGCGATCGATCGAAACAAACGTATCTAATTGCGCCCGGTTCACATGGCCGGGCTGTGTCTCGAACGAAATCGAGGGAACTCCCGGTAGGTTACGCAACCGCGTTTCATCCCGACACTTGCCCTCAGAATGGGGCTTGATTAGCATTGCAAACGGATCAACGAATGGCCAGCTTAATTGCCACTGACCTTCCCGTGATGGGATCCAAATCCAGGATACTGTAGTCCGCGTCACGGTCCCCATTGTCGTCGATCCTCACGTGTCCGGTAATACCAATGAAGTCCCGATCCCACATCCTTCTGGTTATCGATATGCCGTCTCTGATGTCGCCTCCTTGCGCCAGCGTCTCGTTCAACGCTATGCCCAACAGATAAACGCCGTCGTAGAAGGCTCCTATGAAGAAGTTCACCTGGAAGGTATAACATCGATGAGACAAGTTCACATATCTTTGTTATGTAACTCGGAGGGTGGCTTTATCGATAAAATGATAAATTACTTCCTCTCCTTCCGAGAACGAGTAACTGTAGTTCGTTAAAGCTCGCTGACGGACGGTCTCCGCGAAATCTTGGAATCTGGGACTGGTGGGTTGCAGAAGAGACACCCTCAGCAGAGATTCGTAGGCTTTTCTCGCGACAGCATCGTCCTCGTCGCCCACCTCCCAGTCGTGGTCGCCCCAGTAGGAACCCTAATTTGTATTTGAATAAAGGTTAATTATCTGAAGGATCAGAATCATGGATTTAAGGTACCTGGAAGATTTCAACGTCCAAGAATGCCCAGTCACCCCTGGTCATCCCTAAATCATGGGCAGCCAACATGAACTTCCTGACCAGGGTACCTCGAACGCTGAGGATCACCACTGTGGAAGGTACAAGGTTAAGATGCTGAAGAGATGATAGGGTTCAAAGGCAGAAATGACCTTGGATCTCTATTTTATATAGATAAATAGAGAAGAAGAACGAATTTTGCATCTGATGGGTTCATGTTAGCTTCTTGGTACCAACCTCTGGCATACATGCTGGCATCGCGCAAATAGAACTGATAAGGTTCATCCTCTGAATTACCATCCAGTTCCCTGACAAATTTCAGCAGTCCTTCTTTGCGCAAACCGTATTCCAAGTTTTTACCAACCGTCCAGGAGAACAAATCTGACCTGTCCAATAACAATGCCACGTGAGACCATCCGAATTGTTTGAAAATGCTGGAGAACACCAGTCGAAGACGACACTGACAGTACGACATCCTGGTCAATGTAGGATACTTGCTTTTGTCCTTGAAAATCCCCTTGAAGATAAAAAGCACAAGATTGTAAAAATAGGTTCTTCGTTGGTGCATTATAAAGAGTCGGTTGACTAATTAAAAAGCTCTAATGGGGTTGTAAATACAAGGAACGTAGGATCAGGCTTCTTGCGTTCATTATCGTGCGTATGCACGCGATAATTAACCGATTAATCCTGTTATCTTCTTACCGAGCTCTCGTTCTTCCATTTATTGATCCTTCCCAGGATACCTGAGGTTACGGACAGTTCACCCTCCGACGGTGGCTTGATTGTTCAGCAAAAATAAAAAATAAAATACATTATACTTTTATAATTTGCATTCAGAGGTACTTTAACTCTTGGACGACCGACCATCTGGCAATGCCGGATCGTTTATGACCCATAATAAAATTGTTGTACTGTGTACTTCACATTCATTAATAGCATTAAATTGTAATCTTAACATTTTTATGTGAGCTTATATTAATTTTTAAATAAAATTATATTTAAGGAGGTTTTAAAGGAGGGGTTTTAAAGGATGGGTCCAAAGCGACCCCACATAAACCGTCAAAGTGTTAGATGAGAATCATACTTGATCACCCATTCCTGTGATAATAGGGATGTTCCAGTAGGCTGCTAATCTGGCAACAGGTTCCAGGGCAAATGCACATGCTGGACCGATGAACGCGATCACGTTGTCCCGGAAGTACATGTCTGCCGCTAGACCGGGTGCTGCTGATCCACTGCACGACGGGTAGCTAAAAGTCATATTGAATTAATCCTTTGGTTATTATCAATAAAAATTATAAAAAGAAATTAGCTTCTGTATAACTTTCGAAATCTTATTTCAGAAATGCCATAAAATCATAAGGGTTAAAGTCAATATTAAGACAAATCAGAGTAAAAGGCAGCCCAATATTAGATATGAGAATAAACAAGGGTTGATGTATCGCTGGAATATGAAAGAGCGGTATATTTCAAGGCGAGTACTTTCATCAATATTTACCGCGAGCTTACTTCCTTCTTAGAAGAACGCAATCTTTCAACACGGTTATATAGATTCTTTTCGGCCATACGATCCCTTTAACGACGTAAAAATAAAAGGGGATTCCGCGACAATACTTGTATAAGAATCGCGAGGGAACAAAAGGATAAACAAGTTGGTGGGTTGCGTTTCAAAGCCATGAACAAGGTGCGATCGAATTACAAGAGCTAGAAGATGAACGACTGAAACTTATAGCTTTAAAGGTTCTAGTTATTTCCGCCATTTCATGATTAACCAACTTGTATCCTTTTAGCCAAAATTATTTTTGTATTAAAAATATTCTCTTTACAATATTCTTTGGTTGATGTACAAAGTTCTTGCGTTTAAAAATTATTTAACAATTAAAATATCATGGCATACGTTTTCTAGGTCTGGGTCGTGATTGACCTCTTCGTAGGTACATAATACCATGACGAACATTCACGAGGAAGTTCAAGCTGAATCGATGGATAATTGTATCATTTCGAGTGTAAGTAACACGGAGTAATGATAGATTAATTGTGTTAGGTGAATGGGCAATGATTGAATACTGAGCGGTGCTCGTGGAATTATCGTTTACCTGGATTTTTATCGTTCCCTTTTCTCGTTAACGAAACTACCCCTTTCATTTTACCTCCTCTGGGTTATTCGTGTTCTTCGATAGCCTCGTTGTTTGTAACCAAGTTAATCGGTACAAACAATTTTTAATATGTTTCTTATTCTGTTAAATTGTACTCGGTACTTGTTTAGTGCCTAGTATTTGGTACTCAGTATTCGGTATTCAATACTTATTCCTCAGTACTCTGTTGGATATTATCTCCCCTATCTTCTGCCTAGTCATACCAATAGTCATCCCGTCCACTCCCTATCTCCTACACCTTCCATAAACAATCAGTCATCCTCAGATTCATCCTGTTTTGCTTTCGAAAATTAGTCACCTACAACCTTTGTCCTTTCCTTCCCCAAAGGCTTCCCAACATCAATGCTTCAAATCCAGTAAAAAACTCATTCATTGATTTCCATTTAATCTTCCAATACGTTTATCAATACTAATCACTTTATTAATTTATTATCGTTTCATTCGATCATGACTATGCAATAGTCAGCGTATTTCGTCGTCGTATATCGAGAGACCTGTTGTTTTTGCGCACATCGTATCGGTCCAATTGAATTAATGTAACGACATGGAAACCAGAAGCGAATCAATTTACGCAGGGTCACGCGTATGCATATTTAGGACACGTATACACATCCTGTTTGTTTTATTATCCTTTTACGATGGAAAAAAAAAAAAAAAACAGCGAAGACCCACCTTCCTTGGACTTTGCGCAATTGTACATTGTGGACGCTCAAGAGATCGTTCACTTCGGCCAGGGCCAGGTCGACAGCTGGTCCGCATCTCTCGAGATCGAAAGGACTATTCAAATGAGAAGCCATCAGGACACCGACGTTGTAGACCCTCGGTTCGTATTCATAATTCGCTGGATAATCAACATCAAACACAACGAGTATCATTTGCACCAGTTTTCGAGATTAAACAATTAACCAGTCCATCAATTTCTGTTTTCCATGAATGTTAAAAATGAAACATAAATATCTGTAAAAAAAGAAATGATAGAAAATAATACAAAAATATATGAACATGTAAAAACTTAATATAAGTAATGATATAAAAGAAAAAATGATAATAATTTTACTTTCATGAAATTATGAGTTTTCTGCGATGCGCCTCGGGTTGAAATCTGTACTTTTTATAGGTCTGATAAAATAAAAATGTGCCCGTTCGTAGAGAAGACGAGATTCAAACAAGTAGAAGAAGTTGTCGTTGTGCCAGCCGTGGAGAACAAATCGTGCAGAAACTATGATTATTCCATTCGTTCGCGCAACTGCTCCTGACGCCAAAAAACAGGGTCGCTAGAAGGGGTGCGCGATAGCAGTTTCGCCTCGCTCCGTTCACGAAACGGAATCAAATTTACATGGGAATATTCAACATTCTTTTCCAGTTTTCACCCGTCGACTGCCATGCTGCATCCATGTTTACAGTTTACTACCATAATTTTTAACTAAATCAAGGATCAATTTAACTTTGAAAAGAAAAATGAATTTAATTTTTTTAAAAGAATTTAGATAAATTTTCTATTATTTACATTCTAGATTATTTAATGTAATACTAAGCAATTGATTCCAAATGGTTAAATTACTTAGCAAAATGAAATTAGTATACAAAGCAAATGGGCCGTAAACTAAATTTGGTAGCGTCGGTCACAGAAGGCCCTCATGGCGGTCAACGTGTTAATCTTCCATGCAATAAAAATACAAGGGCACGCTCGAATACCTGTCGAAGAAAATCGATCAAACAATGGTCTTGGTATAAACATCAATTATAATCATACAATAAAATTTTACCTGGTGACACATTCACGAAGCACGACGTTTGGTAGACGATCGCGGTAATCAACAACTTCGTACTCACTGAGATCACTCGTTTATGCAAAGTACTCTCCATTCTTTTTATCATTTTAATCACACAAACTGTTCCATTCCATCCACATGACTAGGTTTTTCAATTTAATTTGTAATTTGTATTTTGTGTCATAGGAATTACGTGACGGAACGCCGGTTAAAACACATCTAAACTATGCTCGAACAAGATTCACCCTTATATACTGATTGACATTAGGCGATTTTAACACTGTACCAAGTTAAGCAATTTAATATATCCAATGTTGCACTTGTGTGTTATTATTGTTTCTTTTTGATGAAAATCTCAACGTTACGACAGAATTAAGCCGTGTACCAGCAAAATAAACTGCTCAGAATATGTGCATTTCGAAGATTTTGGTACATGCGCCTTGATCGTGAACCGTTCTCCTTGCATCTACGCATGCTTCGCGCTCTGAATCCCCTCTTGATCTAACGCGTATCAAAATCTATAGAATAATTAATAAAAGACACTCCTTCCTTTTCTGGGTAACATTTATTTCCATTTGCTGGAGGAGCCTCGATATTTGCCGGTCGAATATTCCTTGTCCTCTTGCAAGCACAATTCCTCGTCGAGCAGAAGCTCGAAGTTCCCCAGTGCTTCCGGTTGCGGACATTTGTTCCATTTTACACTGAGAACATATTTAATTTGAGTCAAGCGAAGGGATTACACAAAATGGATGATTAACTTACTCTGGAACACCATCAGGTGGCACAACTATTGAGATTATGTTGTCGATTAATTTGTACTTCAATATGCGATCGTTCACTGTGGTAGAGGTCAAGGAGGGGGATGCGTTCACCTGAAAATATAGAAGGAATTAATCCAAATAGCATGTTCTGGCTATAATAGACTCCATGAAAGGGAACCTCTATGAGCCACGGTTTCAGATCGTTATCGATGATAATATCGTAGCCATAACACTCAAAGCAGTGTCGATCGGTCGCCATAACCGCGGTAACCGCTTTCAAAGAGTGCACGATGCACCATGTGATATTAGCGAACAGCTTTTCCGTGACCGCCTTTCCACGAGTGCTCTCCAAGTACAGTCTCAAATTATGAACGCTTAGTTTACCACCGTGTTTGCTGTTGTATTCTTCCTGCAACCAGGACCTTATATTTTCATTGATTCTTTTCCACGGTTTTTTTAAAAGGGACGCCAGGTATACTCACGCCGTGCTTTTGAACGGACACGTTCGTTAGATGCACGTACATGTTGTCCAGCTCTTGTATGCTGGTGTCGTACTTGACCGTACAAAAGCGACAGAATCCGAGCTTGAAGAGGTAGGCTTTCAATGGACGAAAGGACGTAATGAGAACGTATAAACGCAGATCGAATTTCTTGCCTCCGATCAGCAGTGGATTATCGATGTACCTGCACGTTTACGTTACATTATTTTATGAAATCAATCAATTTTATAATTATAATTTTATGCAGCTATCTTGTACCTGGATATAACGTATGATTCTTTTGTCAGATTAGGATTAAATGGATTTTTCGCCTCGCGAGACCACCTCTTCAATTTGCTTAGCTTATTGATCAAAAATATTCCGGCACCCTGCGATTTTCCGCACGGTTTCATGATCCAAGTGCTCTGGGGTGACTTCCTGTATTCTTCCACAAACATGTTGTAATCTGTAAATGGAAGTAATTAGTTAACAACAATGATGGATTGAAAAGCGGATAATTTACCTGCCGGTAAAACGAATGTGACTGGAATGAAATCAAGATACAAATATTTTCCCGGGCCCTCGCCTCTTTCCGCGAGCGGATTGCCTTCACGCTCCAGCTCCTTCCGGTACCGTTTTATGTTCTTCACTAACAGATCTTTTCTTGTTAATTCATAATGATTTGGAAAGTGATTAATTATTCTGAAAAACAGGTGAAATACATTGGTGAAAGTGATACTATAATATAGAGTATGAATCAGTAAGTATCAACATCTCAATTATGTTTGAAATCATGAAAGATTATTGAACAGAAGTTATTCTATAAAATTATAGTTATTAAATGACTAAAACTACAGTAATGATTCTCATTTAACTATTTTACGGACAGAAGGCATTCGAAGCTACGTCGATAATGTTATTTTCTACCCCTTAATTATCAACTATCATTTCTTTTATCATTCATTGTCTTTAAAATTAATTGAGATGTTAATAGTATCTTATAAATTAATGTTCTGACTGTTTATCATCCATTCTGTATCCAGTTTCGACGCTGAATATGTTTCTGCACGATTGGGTAGCCGCCCTATAACACAATAATGATTTAATAAAAATGATTAATGAATTTTTTGTGTAAGAAACAAAATTAATACCAGTAAAAGTTCCAGTCGTCTTCTGGACCAACTTGAACCCATCCTCTTTTCTCAAAATTGTGTACAATCACAGATTTTTCCACGTCAGTACAAAAAGTGATTTTGGTTTTGTCCGTTCCTATCATGGATAGTCTGTAAACAATTCAAAATTTTGTTAGAAAAAGAAAAGGTGACTAATCGTTAACATTCGAACGTTTCTTTTCCCTCTTGCGACCGTAGTCCATTCTTTTTTTCATTATTTCGAAATATTTGTTTAATTTCAAATAAATGAATCACTTGTGATTTCTATATTTTAATTATTTAAATCTTTTACGCTCGTTGGTACCTGCCATGGACTGTGGATACGTTTAAATTCGCGATACGTTTATTTTCTGTAGCGATACCGGTCGCCATTCTTTTGTTTAATCAATTCTCCGAGGATACACTAATTTTCGTATTTGCGTTCCTAGGAAAGACGTATTTTTTACTTAAAACGATTAACAATCATTATGATTGGTAATTTAAAATTCCTTATTTAATTGCTTATTTGTTAATAACAATACAACAACATTCGATCTAACGTAATTTATACTATTTATGTTAAACTTAACAATAAATCAACAATAAATTGTATACTTCAATGAAAGTTGGGCATTATTTGACTAAAAATTGCAAGCAAAAGGAACAATTATTTGTTCATAAACAATACCCAACTTTAACTTCAATGTATTATAAACATTCATGTATCTAAACTTAATTAATTATCGTTCGTTACGAACATTTTGTTTTACCTTTTTGCCATGTTTGTTGGACTCGTAACATTCTTCCAATCTAGAATTCAACATAATTTTAACCGGCTTAGCCTAACTTTTGCCAGTTGAAAAATCATGCTAGACACATACGTCAAATTTGGTTATTTCTTGACAAACCAATAGCCGCCTCGAGTTTAAAGAGGGGGAAGAAAACAATAGCAGGTATCGTTTCAAGTGTGTTTACGTCGTCCTTATTTTTCTTTCATTTTCGCCAGAGAGCGATCTATGTGCCAGAAACGCACTAGCTTTCCGTCGCTGAGGACGTGTCTTCTCTGTTCAAAATAAGTCAGTCCTTAACACTTCGAGTTTTTGTCATATTCTCGTTTGTGTTTTTTTTTTAATACTACCTTATATACCTTGAGCAGTGTAGCAACTGTACACCAGGGGTATCTGTTCAGTACATTGTATTATAAAGAACGAAAGATAGAAGAATAATAAACTTACATTTACGTTGCTGAGAAATACGTACATTAAGATACTCCAGGATCGATTAAGGAAGGAATAACTACAATATTTAAATACATTCCGAAGGTATTTATCTTTTTCTTTCTTTGTTCAGTACATTTAAACTTTGAATTATTCGTATGATAGACGCAGTGCGCGTTTAGTGATATTAATAACAATAAAGAGAAAAGTGTTTGTTGTCGTCGACAGTTGTTCTGCTTTTGTTAAATCATATGGATTAAACGTTAAAAGCCGCGGCACAAAGATCATTTTATTCGCAAACCGGAAATTAAACGCTACTTAAAGAGTACTGAAAGCATCGCGATTGCAACGAGTGAATCACGTTTGCGCATAGGAATTTGTGCCATGGAATTGACGATTCAAAATGCGTCTTTCTATAACTATATACAATTATGAACGCGATAATGCATTTTAGAAAGTATCTGGTAAAATATAAAGAAATTTTGTTGTGCTCTGATTGTTCTTTCATCATATGTTTCATTTGCCAAGCAGTTACTTTCAAAGACAGTATTAACAGATCTTGATTAATTTCTTCAGGAACAAAGTTCAAATGTATTTGAATAAAAAAGTTGGCAATATGGATTCTGTGAGGGTAGGAAGAGGAAGAGGAATGGCCAACAGCAAAATGCCAGCAAATAGATGCCTGTGTTACAGGCCACACAGTTTTGTATTATGCAATGTATGTGGATATTGGATAAAGGGCAGAGTACGTCATTTTTGCCCTGTTCATCCACAGGTGTGTTTTTATTATACTATTATTTTACTTTCCTTTCTGTTTAATATGCATATTTGTGTTTGTTACTCTTAATAATCTTTTTTCTCCTTTTTTTTCTAGACTGTCTTTTTGTGTGATATTACACAATGTCCGCAATGCAAATCTTATGGTCATATGTTGTCAGAGGTTTAAGTACCTATAAAATACTTATACTTTAAATAAACATATATTTGTTTTGTTACATAAATATGTTATCTTCTGTTCAATGTATATTTTTATTTTATGTTGTTATTTCTACTTAGACAGTATGATTATATATAAAAACTGTTAGATATTAATATTGAGTTAATAATTAATGTAAACATATGAAAATCTGTAACTAATGTAAAAAGATGAAATAAAATACAAATTAATTTAAAGAAGTTTTATTTTGTTTAATGCTATACTAACAAGTTTATTACAGTGTAAACCACATAGGAAGGGAAGGTGGTTTGCTACGTTGTTTGAGTTCAGTATATGAATCCTTCAGTTGTTCGGTTAGGATATCACTTTCCGTAGGTGCAGTAAATAACTTTGGAAATGTAAATTCTTCATTTTTAGGCTACAATTATATATATTATTTGAACTTATTATACTAATTATGTTTGATGTTAACAATATCAGTAAATTAAATAGATAAATATAAATAAATACAACTACTTACCAAAGTAACATAAGCTATCTTTATATCATCCTCTTTAACAAGCCGTCTTCTACCCTGTTTTGTTTTCCCAAGAGCAATTCTAGTATTCACATTAACAGGATGTACATTATAGATCTTCTCTAAATAATTTTGGACATCCAATTTTGTCATTTCCATTGAACAGTGAAATGTTACTACATTTTTTGGTTGTTTAAATTCTGGTTCTACAAGTTTTAACCAAAAATTTGGAAGAAAAACTCTAAGCTGTGGATTACCCCGCTGATAGAGAGGATACCTGAAAGATAAATTAATGAATTGTAAAATACTTATTACCTTTGGATATTACTCATTTCATAAACATTAACGTTATATTTTACAGAATTTACCAACGAGTAGACATTTTGTGTTTATTAAAAAGAGATGGTATATATTTTTATAATGCCGGTAGTAAGTATATTTTAAAAGATCAAATATTAAATATATCGTGTATAAAGACAATAATGCGTACTCATAACATAGTTAGAGGTTATACCATAACCTATATCGGTACAAAGTAAATGGCGGAACAAGTAGACTATAAGCAGAATACAGTACCTTATTTTTTATTTAAGTTTTATACGATTGTAATTCAAATGAAATTTTTCAAGATACAGTTAAAAAAAGTGTTTTCTTTTTTCACATAAACTAAAATATGAACTGTTTCTCATTTATTGAAGGAGATTAATTTCAGTAATAATAGTTTCGATCAGAACTACTTACTTTAAATCGAATTGTTTTTTACCGCCTTATTCAGAATCGATATGTTTGATAGAATTGATAATCGATTTTACGAAACATTCAACTCTTGAAAAGACGTTCAAGTAATATGTTTCGGCAATATCTTCCTTTGGCTAAATTAACAAGAATATGGTTCACGAAATTCTTTTTAAAAGGAGCCCGTCTTGACAATTAAACGCGTCTGCAAAGGAACAATCGAATTTTTGAGTGGTCGAATTAAAAAGTTTTCAAATTATCTTGTTGAAAACATTCCTAATCGAAGATGAGCTGCGATTTGCTGCCAGAATGGTTGAACCTGATACTGGACGACGTTGAAACTAATTTGTGCTTACCGATATTGTTAATTATGATTCTTTGTACCATGCAGTTTATAGTTAATCATATTCTGGACATCGGATGTACCGTTTATCAGAATATGACGACGAGTTCGTGTGCAGATGAGGAAACGGTTTTAAAGGAACAGGGCGAAAGTTTGATGGACAAAATTAAAGGTATTTTTCTTCATTCTTTAATTAACTAACTACATACGTCTACATTTATTTATTTAAAAATAAATCTTTTCTAATTTCTTTAATTAATATAAACTTCATGTAGAATCTTTTGGGTAGAAAACTGCTTTATTGACCAAGTTCGGTTCACCTTCTAGTTGCTTCTTAACCTAGACATATAGATGGCGATTAGTGTTTCAAATTTGAGCGCCATTGTGGTTTCAAATCACGTGCCGCGTCAGTTTAGCAAGATGAATCGAACGAATAAGTGTTTAGTGCTTAAATTTGTGTTATTTCTCTTTAAAATTGAATCTTAGCAAATTTGAAAGTGTCATGAGCGCATCGTAGACATGGAAATAAACTTCGGTAAGTAAAATAAGTTATATTTTCTAGGATGTTTTTGTAATTTGGCATTATTTGGTGATAATACCGATTCGAAAAGCGGAGAGTGTCCTCCATCACAATTAGTTAGACCAAATTCCCGCGAAGACGAATGGGACTATTGCGAAGAAGACTGTGACGAGGATTAATGAAAAGATGTTATAAAATTCACTGTATGAAGTGTCGTTGTAATGTGTGTATAATACCTTAATACCACAACGGACGTATCGTGTCATGCAAATCTTCGAAACATTAATATCAAAGAAGTAATATGTCGAACTAAATAAACAATTTAATAGTCAAAAGTAACACAATGAAATTAATTAATAAATAAGGAAGTTTTCTTAATAAAGGTAGTTCGTCTTTTATATAAAACAGAAACAGATATTCAGATTTTTTGAAACTTCACAGTGGATTCCATGGGAAGTTAATAAACTGCTTTCATTTTATCTCATAGGTTAAGAGCGGTATAATAATTATCATTAAGCAAATGAAGAAATCGTGGAATATTCTTACCTGTGGTGCTCTGGAATCGTGGGATCATCGTTCATCTACTTATTTTCTCCCATAAGGAGCACTGTTATGGGAATTAATCCGAAGGAAGAAACGAAGTTCAACGAAAATCCAACTTAACCTAACAAGCTCAGTCGATTTCGCTCAAGGGATTACAAGGATTACTCTGAAAGTGTTGAAAATCTAACCAAAGACTAAATTCGATAATAAATTAAAGTTTTCTTCTCTAAACGATCCACTTTATTGGATTCTCAATACTTTCAGTGTAATTAACATGCGAAAGAGGTTCCAAGCAATAAAAGGACCAGTTCTGTTCTGATTGTTCGATACTTTGTCTCTCTTTAATGAAAACTCATTCAATATCGCGGAATACGCGTAGAAACAGCGTATCTGAACACTCGTTGAGTCTCATAATTCAGTCTGATGATCGAGTCACATTTCTCATCAGTTCGTACAGAGATTGGACAATGGTCCGTTAAGATACCAAAACCATCCACTCTCAGAGCTTAGACCACTCATACATAGTTACCTTTATTCGGACATTGGCGTATCAATTCATATTAAAGTTAAACGGCGTTCAACGTTTCGGTTGAACGAGTTCCTTATCGGTTACACTAGGACAGACACGCCTCATAGCTGTGCACGTCTTTACGTTATCTGTTTTCATTTCTTCCGCGACAATGTTTAATCGAATTGGCCGTGAGGCGCGTCTTAAGGCTGCGTTCTTCGGTTCTCTTTCTTCCGCCTCTTTCTTGCCTCAATTTCTTCTTTATTGTATTTCCACGGGAATATTTCAAACTATGTTTTCTCGAGGGAACGTATGCAAAATTCATGGACCCTTTGAAGCGTTTACTCTTCAAAGAACTGTTTCATTATGAGTAGACCCAGGAAGGGCGTAGTTGAAAAAAGATTGAGGTTTTTCGCGAAGAAGTGACGAAAGGAAAATTCTTGTGTAAATTTCCCTCGAACAACGAGGAAAACGCAATCGAGCTGGATCTTTGTATCAGATAACGAAACGATTAAACTTTCAAATTTGATCAATGAGAAAAATAACTTGAAATTCAGTTCGAATTGTTGGCTCTCTTCGTGATCCGTCGTTCGAGGGTGAATATTTAATAGTACGACGATTTGAAAATTGTATTCCTTCGCGAAAAACCGTTTCTTTTCTTTAGTCTCGGTCTGTAGATGTTCATCGAGAGAAAGAGGCAGTGTAATCGCATATATTTCAAGAATTCTCGCGGTCTCGCTCGTACCGTGTAATCTAGCAACGATAATGGTAAGAAGAAGAGTATCAGCAGCGATAAGAATATTAATTAGTGTTACAGTAACGGTAGTTATAATGTAAACGATAAAAATCTAGTGTCTTTCGTCACGACGAACGATTCTGTCGTTCAAGTTGTCCAAAAACAAAAAACCCTGGCTGTCTTCGTTCAAGACACGTTCGTTGCTCGAAGTTCGTGTCTTCTCGGAGTATTCTTCCGTCCTCAAACGATGCTTGTTACTCCATTTTAGCCACAACGAACTTGCCAGTTTCAAGACTCGTCCAGCCGACGCCTCGTCTTCGAGTTACTCTTCGCGTCAGCCAAAATAAGCCTTCGTGTAACATCGTTGGACCAACGTCGTCGTCGATTCTGACGCCTCCAGCACTTAATTCAAAAGACATCCTCACATTCAACCATCCAAGTACCCTAAACCTTGGCGATTCGTTACTCAGGTCAGTCGTTCTTGATTCACCCAGCATGTACTTTAACCAGAACCGAATAACACCGATCCGCCTGGATAATTTCCGTTCACAAGTTCAACCATGATTGCAGCGTCACATGAAAACATTGTCCAGCCCGGGCACGTTCTTTCTGGTAGGCGTGGAGGTGTTCATCCCCTCGTCCTCGAATGTGACCATCTTCTCCCGGCTCCTGGTCGCGGTCCCGGTGCACTCGAGCAGCCTGGACTGATTTGACGAGGCTGGATTACCGGCGGTAGATAACGGAGGCGTAACCGCGGAGGATGGCCGTAGAACGGAAGTGGGCGGCGGCGGAGGGACAGCCATGTCGGTGACCGCGGCCGCGGCCAGGTTGAACTCGCTCACGCTTCTCGGCACGAAGTACTCGAAGTGCAACGAGCTCTCCTGCTGGCGATGCTGATGATGGTGGGACTGATGATGATACTGGGTGGGCGACAAACAACTACGCCTCAGGGACTGGGCGCGCTGGAACTGCTGGGTCGAGGAGTTTCTGATCTCCGACGGTGTCTTCTTGCGCGGCAGGGAATGATGACCCGGCGATGGCTTCACGGCAGTGTTGGACGAGTGGGCCAGGAGCTTCCCGTCACCGGGACTCCTGGCCGGGTGTTGTCAGGATGCTGGCACCATGGACATGGCGATTGCTTCTTCTTCTTGCTCGGACAGTCGCGAGTCACTGGTGCCTCCGCCATCGTCGAGGTCCCCCTTGAGTCCAGGACTGGCACCTGTCGAACACCAGGCCTCGTGAATCCATGCGGTCGCATGAGAAGCGCGTTGTTAGTTCGCGAGAAAAATTAGAGGGGTTATGCTGAGTGGTCAAGATGCCCGATCGAAATCCCCGACGCGAGTGGAAGACTCAACAGAACCGCTCAACGTGCAAGCGAATTATTAGACGTCTCGTGATCGATTCGATGGACTTTGAGCCCGGCCTTTGTTCTGTGTTTATGCTACTTTGTTTTGGTAAAGAGTTGGGACTGGAAGGTACTTGTGTTATGGTGTAGAATGGAATTTCTATGATAGTATTCCCTGTCCAAAATGAACGCACCATTTTGGTTTCTTATTTATTTATAAATTTCTATTGATAGATAAAGAAGGATAAGAAGACTGGTTCAATTTGGACGAAGAACGATACCATCGCCGGGCTCAAAGCGTTCAATTCACTAAAGCGGAGCCAGGAAACATGTTCTCGCCCGAATCTAGCGGTTCCCCGTCGAATGCCTGCATCAGGGATACCTGTACCACCGATAGGTCCGACCACCACCCCCGACGACATGCCGCAGGTTCTACCGAAGACCCTGACCACGCGTACCACCTCCTCCTGGATGAGGTTGAAGCACATGGCGATCAGGCCCATCCCGGCGAGTATGTAGAGCGAACAGGCGCACAGGCTGAGCTCCTCCAGGGTGGTGGACACCGCGTTTCTTCCGACCGGCATCAGGTCACCGAAACCGATCGTTCCGAGACTGGTAAAGCAGAAGTAGCCACCTTCCAGGAGGCTCCAACCTTCCAGCTGGCTGAACATCACCGCGCCACCGCACATGTAGAGCAGCATGATCGCCAGACAGAGACTGATCGGTATCCTGATGGCGTTTGTTTCCACCACGTAGCCTGGCGATGAGCTGGCCGATAGGGACAACGAGCAGGGATGAAAGTGGCGTTTACCGTTTCCGGATGTTACATCCTGTAAGGTATTTCAATAATATAATCTGATCCTTCTCATAAATCTTCATAAATCTTCATTATTTTTAGAGAGAATGTACCTGGAGGGCGGCGGTGGAGCTCGTGGTAGCATGAAGCAGACCCTCGCTTCCGCAGTCGAGCAGGATCGCGCTGCTGGTGCCTCTGGTACCCAGATCGTCGCAGGAGCTCTCTCTGCTGGCCGAGTAATAATTACCGGACTTTGAGTCTACGTGGTTGTCGTATCTGTACGTCTTGCTCATAATACCGCCGACTGGAGGCGGCGGAGGGGGCGGTTGCTGCTTTCGCGTGCAATTTCGAGGCCTGCAAAGCCGACTGTACAAACGGCGGAAGCTCCTCGAAAGGACATCGCCGACCGTGCTCAAATAGACCAGCATCAGAGGTATCCCGGCCATAGCGTAAACTATTGTGATCAAACGACCCCAAACCGTGCGAGGCGCTACGCTGCCGTATCCTGCAAACATCAATTGAACAACGTTGCAAGGCCAATCCATAGATTCAGTCCAGGATTCTCATTAATCTAATAGGTCCACTTTCGAGCAATTTGAGTTGTCGTCAAATAGATAGAGGTCCAAGGTAACAAAGTCACATACGAAGCAAACTACTGGCTTACCTATAGTGGTGATCAGCGTTACTGAATACAATAGACTACCGCTGAATGTCCACCTGCGATGCGGTCTCCTGTCCATTGAATGATCCCTGGATCGTGAGGACGGCCCGACCGGCTCGTATTGCGAGGAAGTTCTCTTCAGACCACGGGCCAGATTCTCTTGGAACTCGAACACTTCCCTGGCTGCCAGTCGGGTCCAATTCTCTTTGTATAACACGTTCAAGTCCTCCGTGATGCTCCAGAGTCTCTCAACGGTGCGGGCCCTCAGCTCCATAGCCGCTGTGTCGTCGTCCACGCTCGGAATCACGAACGATCCCTCGGATTTTGAGCCGGGAACGTGCAGATCGTTCGTCGAATCCTGCAATGGTATGGCCAGTTCAAGGTAATTGCATAAAATATAAAATTTAGTTCTTGTGGACCATCAGGGTCACACTTACCGACTTGAGACCACCTTCCAGGGCCATGAACGCGAACGCGCCCAGCAGCGTGTAACCCAGCACGAGGACGCAGACCCCAAGACTGGCCAGCAGGCCCGGCGTCTTGGTGGAGGTGGCGGTGCTGCAGCTGCAGCAACAGCACAACAATTCCGCGCCCCTTACGGACGCGCTGATCTGCAACGCGTCGGCGTTCGCGTTCACGTTCCTTCCTGGACAACATCTGGGCGCCCTCTGATAGTAATCGCCGGCGGGCTGCATCGTTCTGCCGTCTGGTTAACCAGCCGCTACCGCCGGCGTCGTCGCCGCAGCTGCAGCTGCAGGTGCAGCGGCCGACGCCGCAGTCGCAGCCGCGACCGATCGCCTCCTATCGTTCCGCTATCCTCCCTCGAGCCTCGTCCATCTGGCGTGCTGGCAAGCCTGTCGCAGAGATTACCCGCGATCCCATTACACGTCGGAACCCTTCGACTCTCCACCCTAATGGGCCTAATTGCTCCTTAAATGCAATTAAGCCCTTACGAGACGCTCGCGAGCCAGCTATCGTATCTTAGCCGGTGCCGACGAGCACGCTCGAGATACGCGTCATTCAAGATACGTCTACGAGATCATTCAACAAGGACTAATTCAGCTTGGACGCTTGTGATGTTTACGGGTAATTAGACTGTTGTATATTAATCGAACGATTTTGAAATATACATGTCGTAGAATTTGAAAAATAATAAATTCAAATTTATATATAAGTTAATTAGCTGGTATAAAAATAAATAATTTAAAAACAAATTAAATTCAAGTATAATTTTTAATAATCAACATTTATTTTTAGACATGTTATTGGATGAACTCAAGGACCTAAAGTGAAATTTGGAAACTGTGGCTGAACTTGAACTACTGTCGGTGAGTGACACTATCCAATTGTAGAAATTTAATATTATTCGTGCACGCGCGGTTGTTACACGATTCCTTGTCGGCGAGCGTCCCGTTGCAGGAAGTCAATGATGAACCCCATTGATTTCCCGAAATAAACGTCCCATTTTCGCGCTTTTAACTAGCTTTCAACGGCGCAGAACAGTAGGTCTGATAAAGCGATCCTGTCCCATCGTTTCGTACGCGTCGAGTCGCGTCGCGAACAGAAATAGCCACAATCGACCTCCAGGCAAACGTGTCCGCCTCCGACACGCCGCGAACAGCTCGTATATTCGCTTTATAACAGATGTACTTGTACAATTCCGTGTCGCTATCGGTGCCCGGACTATGTACCTACATAAAAGCGTAAACTACTCTCGTTTCTACACTTCTTGCTCGTTTTAATACACCGCCTACGCACGCCTGTGTTGTTTCCCCGTTACTTATTAATTCTAACTACAGATTTATGCTGATATTTGTTTTCTTATTCATTCATAATCCTTATGAAGATTAAGTTTTATTAAAAATACGTTTAGTAAATTAAAAGGACTATATTGATATTAATAATGATATAAATATTAAGCAGTATACTATAATAGTACGGTATTAGTATTAGTACCAGCACACTGTATTAATTCTAGTAACAAAATTACCCCTAATAGCAATAGCAATAATATTAATATCATTAATATTTAATAACCGAGTGTAACGTGGATACGCGACGTCCACAGAGAACGCATTAACAGGTTACACCGGTTCCTGTGGATTGACGGTATCCAATTTACAGGATTTATTCATTATTACGTTTACATTATTATTATTATTAAAGTATTTATGCTTGAAATTCGCAGAGAGGATATTAATTGGAAAAATGTATATTTAGATATTCGAATGGTTAATCGAGCTTTCGACGAGCATGGTTTTCGGTTTACCGTCGATTAGCAAGTTTAGAAGCAATCAGGCTTTCATTAGTCTTCAACCATCTCTCCGGGCAATATCAAACTTCTAACGATCGGTTGATGAATAATTAACATCAACTAATTTCAATAGATCGGCGCAGTTATTTTCTGATCGCATAAAATTTTAATTATTCTATTCAGAATATTATTGTATGTTGTTCGCAGATGAATTTATCGAATATTTTGCAACGGGGTTAAAGGGTTAAAGTTCTCTATAATCTGTTTACGTGTTCACATGTCAATTACCGCGCAACGATGTGTATAAAAGAGAATCAATAGGCGGTTAAGGGTGAAAGGTGCGTGTTCGTAAATAAACCACCCTTTCGCTTTCAATTAAAGGGACTGACGCTGTGAAAGCGTCATGTTGTTTGCATATTTTTCAACACTTATTAATTTAGAAGAATATACAAGTTTTTTCAAGCGGTTAATTTATGGAAGATTCAATATTTGGAGTCTAATTGACCACCAATCAGAACATAGGTCCCCATTGGTACCCCAAAACCCTCGAGAAGTAGGTTAAAGCCCTGGAGTGCGATGACCCTGACACGTGTGCCAATCTTGCACACGGATCGACGCTGACAGGTCCAAAAACCGTGATACAGGCCATGACCATCTCTTAATTGGGCAACTAATTAACGAAGCTACAGTGCAAAGGAGGCTGAACAAAATCTGGAAGGATCTGGAATGTTTAATGGAGGACCATGCATACTCTTATAATAAGAGTAGATTGTTAAATTAATTTATCACAGTAATCATCAGATCAACAAACTATACATCTACAAACAAAACAGAAGATTTCTTAGAAGAAGAAGAAGAAGAAGAAGATGGAGGGAAAAAAACGAATGCGGGTTGTAAGTGTGTCTGTGAGACAGAAGGGGGTTGGCGAAGACATCGTTGACAAGGGTTGTACACGTTTTGTAACGATGTATGTGGGGCGTGTGTACGAGGAGGGAAAGATAGAAGGATTCGCCCCAGTTGAAGCATTGTACCGTGGTTACCAGAGATAAGGCATGAAATTAAATTCGACGGAATGTGGGTCGCCGTGTCGTCCTACGACGACGTCCAACGCCGACGCCTGGCGTCGTACGAACGTCTACGACGTTTTCAGCTTCTGCATGGATCGATCCCTGATCCAACGTGTTTATCGACTTCAGAAAAGAATACTACTTTCTTTCTTTTACAGAATATAATGCATTATTTTTTATCAATCTTTGAGCTTTAGATTGCAATTATTTTCTATCAAACCACAAAACACTTTATACAATAAAAATTGTTTTGTTTTGGTCCCAATCGACTAAATGGTTGACAAATCGCTAGGAATATCGAAGATCGCAGGAATTTTGTAGGGAATTTTATAGTTTTTTTTTCACGCATTCTGCGGTCGCAATCGGGGAATCGTACCGCGGAGGCCTCCGATACGATCGAATCAGGGATCTGTTGGCACGCGAAGGAATCGCATTCCCCCGGGTGTAGGGCAGTTTAATTGGAATTGATGCAGCCTGCTCGTGCTATAATCGACGTCGACGTTAACGCGCGTAACTAATTAACGCGCCGAGGATAAGCCGAGTGAATCGCATCTAAGCAATAGCTCCCTCGTGGCACAAGCATACGGAACGTGGGAACGTTAGAATTCGAACGATCATCCCTTACTTCCCCCTGTCCTCCTCTCCTTCGTCCATAATTTCACGTTTTGGATCTTCCGTTGCAATAATTAATCCACCTTTATTTCATTTTGTGAATTACAGGTGTTCGATATTCGCTTACATTTAAATTTAATAAAAATGTAATAAAAATCAATTTTCACTTCGACAAGAAAGTCTCGATAAATTTAAAAAATAATTTTAGATTTGGACGAACATTTTGAAGAATTTATTTTTAAAATTTCTCCAAAATAATTCTTGAAATAGAAGAGAAAAGGGAATCTCGAAAATTTTCGTAAGCAACCAGGGCGAATGTTCATAGCGATTCGATTTCCACCATTTGTTCGCCGCTATCGCGCACCATCCCCCTCGATTTTGTCTTCCTTTGTTCCCCGTCGTTGGTATCGTTTTATCGTCGCATCTACGGCTCATTTTGTAGCTACTTTTTCACGCCAGCCTCCTCATTTTCCGCGTGCTGTCGCTCGTTATCTCCTGCGTTTTTACTTCCGCCACCGATCCGTCTTTGTCCACGCTCTTTTTTCCCACCTCGTCGACTTCACTACGCCCCCGACCACCCCCCACCCCCTGTGGCGCGTGAGAAATGTCAAGAAGAGTCAACATTTCCGCCCTTTGATTCTGCTTAAACGCTGGAATGATCGTTCGAATAGGAATCAGTAAATAAAATTAATTTATGTTAATATTTAAGGGTTCTTGGGGAAAGATTCGTATCAAGTTTGTATGGAAACTTTATTGTAAGGATGTTGGTAGAAATATTTATAAATATATTATTTTTTAGAAATGTAAGGGTAGTTTGTAAATTATTGCCGTCTTAAGAATTCGTATAGGGTTAAAACCCTCATACCACCTCCCCCAAGGGGTGACTCTTTGAAAGATTTGATTTGGCTCTTTGTGAAAAATTAAAGTAGATGAACCAATTATTCAAAAACCCCCCAAAAATTCGAGTATCACTTAAAATCGATTCCTGGATCCATAAAGGCCATGGTTGCGTTGAATCAGGCGTTAAATCAACAGAGGCCGATGGTTACAAAGGACATTGGCAGAAGAAAAATAGAAGGAAGCAAAATTGGAGGTAGGATAGGGTAAATGGAGGGATATATCGAGTAAACAGGTTAAAACGTAATGGCGGTATAATCGGGAACGCGGTAACACCGCGTAACGAGTTAGCACAACGAAGCGAAGCGGAGCGGAGCGAGGCGAAGCCAAGCCAGGGGTCTTGGTGGCCCTGGCAGCTCGCAATCGATAGCCGCCCGAGCAGCCAGAGGCGTGGGAGTCTGCAGCCTCCTGGGGGCTCGGAGAGGGACACAAAGAGACGTTGGACCGAATTTCCGATGCAACACCGACTCCCTTAAGAGGAGCGAACGTCTCTGGCGAGAAAAAGTACGAAGAAGCTTGGCTTACTCTAAGGAAGAAAGGACCTCGATTCAGGAACGATCCGTTCCTGGGGAAAGGACTGTCAATTAGGACCGTCTGCCATTCAATACCGAATAATCGAACGGGTGGTGA
The DNA here is from genome assembly GCA_022405125.1 of Anthidium xuezhongi. Classification (NCBI taxonomy): domain Eukaryota; kingdom Metazoa; phylum Arthropoda; class Insecta; order Hymenoptera; family Megachilidae; genus Anthidium; species Anthidium xuezhongi. Next base: position 12,582,760 of record CM039651.1, read on the forward strand.
TTCTAAAAATACGGTATAAGATGGGTTAAAATTTTAATTATTAACCTATCATTAATTTGTTTTTAAATTTAAGCTACTAATATTTTCAAAGCCGAAAACTTTTAGTTCATTTTACAGTAAAAATATTCCCAGAATCGTCACAAAGTTTTCAACCCCTTGTTTTCTTAATATATTAATAATTTGTCAAGGTTTGAGTTTCCTCCCTTTTGTTATGAACTCTTATTACGACTCGGGCCGTCTAGTGTCAACCGTGTATATAACAAAAAAAAGAAGGGAGGAAATAGAAAGAAAAAACGAGCTTGACGAGGCTCGTGCACGCGAGGAAAGTTCAAGTGTCTCGAATTAAATGCGTCTGCTCGCGCGAGATAACGAGCTCGTAACAGTCCGCTCGTCAACCGAATCCACCCGTTGCACGAACAACAGCCACGTTTACTCTTCTACCTTCGAGCCAAGAATACGGAATTTCTTCAATCTCGAACCCTCTCCTCCCCCCCCCCCCCCTTGTCAGGGAACGTCGTTGTTTGCTCGCGAATCGTGTATCAAAATGTTTTCGCGACTAAGATAAACCGAGGCATGTTTTTGGGAAACATTTCGACGCGGTAAGATCGAACCCTTGTCACAATATTGACGATACCACCCCGGATTATGGGATAATCCTACGTGCGGCAAGAATAGACCGTGCCGTCGACGTTACCGTGATCCCTCGGAAATCAGGAATCGGGACACGTTCCCGAATTAAACGGGCCGATTGAACGGGAATAACGTGTTCCGTTTTCAGCACTCGACGCTAACCTTGAAACGTTGAGAAGGCTTGGGAGGTAGAAAATTGTTAACTCTGTGTAATAAGGGCGCTGTGGAGTCGTGGGTGGTCAGACAAGTGGTATAAGTCATCATGCAATCAAACAAAATACAATAAGGTTTTTCTTGATCAGACAAACACAATAAAACAGACTTTGGTAAGTAGTATGGGACAATATATAGTCAGAGCAGTGTGATGAAAGCATAAATGATCAAACAAGCAGAACAGGGTCGTCCGTGACTGAACAAACATAACGTAGCCAGATAAGTAGTATAGGGCAATATATGGGCAGACGGTTGGAATGGAACCTATACGCGTCCAGACAAGTAGAATGTGGTCTTAAGTGCTCGTCGCCTAAAAGATAAGTTCGAATAACGTTACTGACGGCTGTACCCGTAGAATGGGGTCACCTGTGGTTAAACAGGTAGAACAGGGCCATATGTGGTCAGCCAAGCGGAATAAGGCCAGCATGTGGTTAAGCACGATCTCGTTCGTAGAACAGGACAAACTTGTTCGTTTCCAGTGAATTAATGTCCTGGACGTGTAACAACCGTCCGACAGAAACGTATCTCCTTTAATTTCACGAAAGAATCGAATAAAATGTGCCAGACGTAACCCTTTACGTCATGGTATTCCTACAACACGGTTTCTTATCAACCAGCGAATTTCGAAGATTAGAATCGTATGAAAATGAATAAAAGTTTTACATATACTTAATAAAATATTCCAGAGACACGAGTAAAAATAGATAGATTATATTCCTGAGCGTTTCTTCTGTTATCGACGCGTTGGAAAAGAGATTTATCGGTGGTGCGGGATGAAACGAAATCGTTTTTCGAATGGTAGAAAGAAAAGGGGGGGTCCCAACGAGATTTCGCCAAGCTCTTTCCCGGGCTATTCATCTTGACTGGCTTTCTCGCGCTGCTGTCTTCCGACGACGCACGAAACAGTCAACCAGGAAATGGAATTTTATCGTGGGAACTTCTCGCGGTCCTCGAGACCGTGCACCGCGGAAATGAAGCTTTTTCGATTTATTTATTTCTCCAATAATCGACAAGGATGTGTGATTTATCCTTTCTACCTTCTGCCACCATCAGAAGGTATTAAAACCTGGGACTTGTTTAGTTTCCAAATTTTTAACGTAGGAGATTATTGTTACTATTATTTTAGCGTTATAGTGATTCATATTCTTTATACTTAAAATTTTATACAGTATTATGACTGTTAACTTTATTAATTAGAATTCCAATACGGTTTATGTATTTACAGTCACAGGAAGTTGGTTATGCAAAGTGCAGGATGGTCGAAATGTGTGTCGAAGACGGTAGCCGGTTTATCGACAGTCGGGCTCTAAAGTTTCCGGCTAAAATCGAGAGGGAACATTCAATTAGGGCTTATCGGTTCTCGAGCGGAGTTTTTATCGCGTTTGATCGCCCTTTATTCGCGTATACGGCCGAGCCTAGCCTGGCCCGCGGCTTTTCTACCCTTATCTCGACGCTCGTGCCTCATTTGCGAACGAGAAGCTCTTCCAGCTACGCTCCGAGGATAAAAAGGCTGCTTCTTTCTTATCTTACCACCTCCTATTCCCTTGCCCTTTCGACTCGCCTCTACGTTATGCCTATAAATACCGGCCCGTTTAACCGGCTGCCGTCCGCGATTTATTTACTCGGCTAAAGAATAATTGAATTACTCGGCGATTGCGATCGCCAGCTTACCCTCTTTGATATTAATCGCGCGTGATTTCTTTCCTCGATCTTAACGTGATCTTTGTCCCAGTTGAAAGTTAACTTACTTTATTTATATTTATTGTAGAGAAAATAGATTCCGTATCTTGTAAACAATAATAGATGATCAAATAGGTAGAGCAAGCCACGCCCAGGATGATAAAACAGGATTACAGGTGACTAGAATGTTAAACTAAGAGTAACCTGGAAGTAGAACAGAACTTTAGACGAATAAACAAAGCCAGGTTGGTAAGTCAATAGAATAGGACACTGGGTATTCGAGCAGAGAAAGTAACAAAACAGGGAAACAGGTAGTAGACATACACCAGGAGAAGGTGGGTTACGATAGTATTAGTAAAATAATACTGTAGGTGGTCAGACGATAAATGTCAGGAGAATAGGCAAGCAATGATCAGGCAGTATCAGTAGAATAGGGCTGTAGCTGGTCAGACAAGTAGAATAAGACTGTGGATGATCAGACAAGTAGAATAAGACTGAGGTGATCAGACAAGTAGAATAAGACTGAGGTGATCAGACAAGTAGAATAAGGGGTAATCAGACATAAAAGCTACTAGATTAAAATTGTGGGTGGTCAGGCAAATATGTTCAGACAAGTAGTATATACCAGCATGTATACAACCGAGTAGTATGAAGTCGTATGTGGTCAGACGAGTAGAACAGGATAGTATACATCCCATCAAGTGGTGTAAATTTGACTGTGGTATACCAGCAGTATATGTCAGTATCTTCTCAGTCAAGTAATCAAAATTTTAATCGTAGTGCCTCGAGCAACGATTCGCAGGGCACAGAATATCGATTAAGGGTGAACGTAAATTAAGAAGGGGGGATCAGGAGCGGGGGACCAGCGTGAAAGTTTTTCCTCGCGAAACGATTGGATTTCCAAGGGTGGCACTCGCGATATAAAGCCGCCCTTAACTTCTTCTTAACGCCGCTGTCGTTTCTGCGCCGCGAAAGGTTCTCCCCGGGATAAGTTGCATCGCGACGACGCTTTTCACGGGGAAACGCGTTCGAAAACGGAAAGAATGGTAGAAACTCGATAACGCCGGGAAGAAAATATTTTCAAACAGCGCCTCCTCCTTCTTTCTCCCCGGTCGGCCATAACTTTTCTCATTTCCTTCGCCTTCCAGCGAATCGAACTTGCCAGCCTCGTGGAAAATACTTCGAAAATAATGCCTCGCGATCGCCTAATTGCCGTAGAACTCTCGATATTTCTTCTTTTCTTCCCAACTAACGTGGAGGTTGTACAAGGGAACATCGACGATAAAAGAATTTTTTTTCACGCGAATTCTTTCATGAAGGAAAACGTGCCGCCTTGCTTTTATTTCATTGTGCAGGGTCTGTCAGGATAATTGTGCTATTCTATTAGGATTTTTAACCCCTTGTCTTACTACCTATATCGTGTCGTTCTTTAATTGAGAAGTGACCTTTTATTGGCTTTAACTAAAGCACTCGTCGAAACATTTATGCAAGTATTATAACAAATATTGAAAATTGGCTAACGAAATAATTTTGTTATCTGTTACCTGACTTAAGATACATAAAGAAAAGTTAGATTTTCAATGAATGATTGTTGATCGAGAAAGGGTCGAATAAATTGTACGAGGGTAAGAAAAGTTTAATTGTCAAGGTTTTCTTGCCGGGGAGAATTCTTGAAGAATGTCGACGAGTCACGGACGAGATGGAGCGTGAAGAAACGAGCTCGTCTCGACAAACGAGCCGAAGGTCTCTCGTTGCACGAGATACAGAAAAATGGGTGGGAAAAAACAAAAGGTGGAAAGAAGCGACAAGCCACACCCGATATTCCAGGTGGTGGAAAGAAAAAAAAAAGATCTGCGTCGGGTGGAAGGCTTTCAATTCAGCCGGCGAATTAAAGTGTCGACGGGAACGAAGAATTAAAACGCGTGGACGCGAGAAACTCCTATTTCTTTTTGTTCCTTGTTTTTCTTTTTCGAAATAAAAAGCAAAGCTCGTTTCATTCTCGAAAGCTTAGCAGATTTTTGGTTTCGAAAGAATGGGGACGGATAAAGGGATCCGCAACGATGGGGGTGAGGTTCGTGCGTTGAAACAATACCGTATGGTCTGGGACTATTGAAGTAGTATTTTCGACATTTTTTATTTATTTTTCTGTATTAATATTGGAAGTTTAGTCTCTGGTTAACTATAATATAAATCCATAGTTAATTTTAATTTATAGTTAAATTTTAAATACTTCCCAATTTTCCAAATTTCCTCTAATCTTTACATTAATATAAAAAATGTTTAAAAACGAGTTAATAATTAATTAACAACCTACGTACCTATATATTTAATCATAATTTAATTAAACGGAGGATACCTTTTATATTCGGTGAAATGAAATTTTGAATAATATGATTGTAATCGAACGAGCAAACGACTGTAACGGAGAGTAACGATATTCGTTAAAAGCCGTAAGGGGATCCGGTCCGAGCCGAGAAAAATACCTGGCCAGAAAATTGAATATCCTGGTTTTAATCTCGTTAACAACGAACAACCGGCGAGTAATTAACGAGGAGGCTGCGAACGAAAGGTAAATACCCAGGCCAATAAACTTCGTTTATACGCACCGTTTCGTGGACTGATGCGTTTCGATTGTTGTTTAATATATCGAATAACGCGAGAGTCAACAATAAAATTTTGGTACTCTGTGGTCTTGAAAATTAAGATATTTAAAAATAATATTGTTGTTTGGCAACACTGAGCTGGAAAGAGTTAAATTTTATAGTTTAAAAGAAATAATCTTCTTTGACACATCCAGCATTAAATCGTATTACGCGAAACATCTTTGCAACATTTTTTCAACTTGTTATATGAAAACCGTGCTTCAAAGTACCGTGTTATAAGAGGTGTACAAATTCCACGGTGTTCTCGATAACACGTCGCGCGATAACTCCCCAGCCGGAGAAATTTTTACAAGCTCGAGTACATAAAGGACCTTAATAAAGGTCTCAAAGGGGCAAGAAAAGGATACCGGACCCAAGGTCCGCCCTTAATCCCTCTTCTTCCGGTTGGACGAGATAGAAACAGGTTAAAAGAAAAGGGAGGGGAAGGAGAGAAAAGAGAGAAGCCCATTTACCAAGTGACCCTTAGGATTACGAGCTCTCGAAAACATCCAGCTCGGTCTGTTATTTAGTTGCCGGAAGTTGAAAAGAGGAATCGTCCTGGGAGAAAAAAGTTCCGTTTGTCCTGCGATCGAGTTCGCGGCTCGATTTACTTTAAAAAGTTCGCTGCCGTCGCATCGAATTTTCTATAATTCGATCATTAATGAAAGAATAGTTCAAATAAACCGTGGGTATTATTAATATCGAGCTAATAGTTCAATTTGAAAATTAATCGATGGAATAATTAAAATTTAAGAGTGCCTCGCCACACACATCAGGCAATTAACTTGGCTTGGAACATTAAGGCTTCTTTCGATTAATTTTCAAATCTAATTATTTATCAACGTGTTAATAAGAATAAGATAGACGTATATTCGAACAAAATTTTTCGATTGACGCCTGGAGAAGAGCTGTTTACCTTCAACTCTCACGACTCGATGGAGAAGCCTCGAAGGATTTCAAGATTTACGATTACAAATAATTGAAACGAACCTTGCTAGTGTAATTTCCGTACATTTATAGCGTTTCAAAATTAGAAAGGGTAATTCTTTTAATTTTTCCCTCGATTGCGTTCGCCTCGGAGTTTGGATGGAAAAAAACTTCGAAAGCATTAAAGGGTATTTTATTCAGTAATTGCAAGAAACACGCGAAAGTTTGAGCATAAACAGACAAACAAACAATATTGTTTACGATCCCCCGCGCAAAATGGAACGTGTATACGGGAACCAATTACGTTAAAAGATCCTACCTTCGTGAATAAAAAAAACAAGCCGAATGTAGAAGAAGCCTGGGTGCAGTAAGCAAGGAAATAAAAAAAAAAAAGGGGAGAAAAAGAAGACAGAAAAGGGTCGTTGGAAGAAAGTTGTGAACCGGCGGCGGGAGGAGGAGGGAGGACGAACGGGGAAGGGGAATTTCCGTGTGCCGGAACAACTATAGGCCAGCTTCGTCATTATGAATTATCTATGCGCCGGTGACGCCTGCGCTTTTACACCGACGAAAAAGAAAAATTAAAAATAAAAAATGAATAAAAAGCGAATTTTTACCGACGAATTGACAAAAGTGTCCCGTTGGTCGAACAACAGAGCCGGGGATTATTTATTGTTTCTTCCGAATCGGGAAATAGATATTTTTTTAATTAATTTTTGTCTCGTATTTCGCTGCCGGAATTATTCAGAATTCTGAATAAAATAAATTTGCACACGGGATTATTATTTTCTTTCATTAAAAAGTCTTTAGATCGATTTTGCAAATTTCAAGCAAGCTCTGTTAATAATCGTACCTTGTTAGCGTTAATAAATGAAAATAATTGTAGTCTGATACAATTGATTAAACAGAATGATACGTTTCGGTAAATATACGTACAATTAACGTTGATAATTATTCCGTGATAAATAAACTGTAGATAATTATCGATCTAACGAGAACGTTCGATTTATTTATTCTCTCGTTAAGGGGATAAAAAGCGAAAGTTTTGCGCACAAAAGTTTCCCATCGAAGGTTTCGATCATTCGAGATGATTGGGGAAGTTAATTCTTCTTTTTCGCTCGCGTCGGGTAATCTTGCTCTTTGTAAGAAAATTTTGATACGTAATTGGAGTGGCTGAATCAATTTTTTAAACTTTGCTGCACCGGTATCGGTCTCATCAAAACTTTCGAAACCCTTGAAAGTGTAACTTCCATGGTACCGGGGGTCTTTGACGATGGGGTTTTGAAAGGCTTTGAAAAGAATTAAGTTGATATTGCAACCTGATAGCACATCGTATGATATCAAGATACAAACTTATATTTACACAGCAATATCTTCACGTCTTTCCCTATAAACTTCAATTTAAACTTCATGTCTGCTGCAAAATTTAATTTCAACTAAAACCTTTGTTGCATGGTTCTCTTTTTTTTTCAATTTTAAAGATATGATTACATTTCAAAACTCCTGCAAGCTATAAGGAGAAGGTAAATGAGAAGCTTGCTTGCACCTTAGGAAATTATTTAAAGAAAAATGGTAAACCAGGTATTACTTATCTTACAAGCAAATTTCCAAAAACATTAAAAAATTTTTAATTTTCCAAGAACCTAAGAAACCTCTTACTTCTACTTCCTTTAATTTCTATTAAAAAATATAATATTCTCTCTTAGAGATAAAGGGTTAACATAGAACCACGTCTAGGTTACTCTTTACCTAAGAGGAGCACGAGGAATCGATTTCTTTTCTCTTTTTTTCCTGAACATTAAAAGTCACTCCTCGATAAAAGCGAGTTTCGCTGACGAATCGGCGAACGTAAAACGAACCGGACGAGCCAACAAAGACGGGACATTTATCGAAAGCTGTTAACAGAACGAACGGGACAACCGGGACGAAATTACTTTGCTCTCATTCTCTCTCCCTCCCTCTCTCTCTCTCTCTCTCTCTCTCTCTCTCTCTCTCTCTCTCTCTCTCTCTCTCTCTCTCTCTCTCTCTCTCACTCTCTCTCTCTCTCTCCCTCCTCCTCTGGCCGGGGAAAGCGTGAAAAGTTAAACGTCGATCTACTCGAATCCGAGCCCTCGACCGGATATTCTATGAATCACGAAACGTTCCGACGTTTCTACGCGAAAATATCCAACTGCGATTCTAAATTCTACGGAGCCCGGCCTCTTTCCCCGTCGAAAACTTCCCCGAAACGTTCGCCAAGTTTACGAAACGAAATGAAATTGGATAGTCGAAAGTTCGGGCTGCTTTTAATTAGATTATGACTGTTTGCACTCGCGTATATGTAATTACAACCCCCCTCCCGCTGGCCAAATTAGAATTATTTCGTACGATCCCATTATATCTTCAGTGTTTTCAATTCTATCGAAGAAATTGAGGAACGTTTTTCTTTTTTCGATCGAAAATATTAAGTTCGCGAGAGGTTTAATTTGTTCCACGTGGAATGGGGTTGTATAAATATTTTTATAGTGAAAGGGTTAATTAATATAGTAATTGGTATACTAGATATACTAATTAATAGATATTATTTATTTTGTAATTAGTATACCTGGTATACTTGGTACTTAGTATTCTAATTGTTAGGAATAGTGTTAGATTAGGGTTATACCTAATATACACAGGAATAAATTAATATATCTTACAGTAATTAATAAATTAAATTTTAGGTAAACCAATATAGGTATACTAGTTACTAAGTAATTAATATACCAAAAATATCATACTACCAATTATAATCATACAAAAAAAAAAAAAAAACAAATCAATATAAATTAAAAAGAAAACACTTTATTAATGCAAACTAACAAACAAAGAACGAAATTTACAAACCGGTTGTACTCTAAACGCTCGCAATTACTGCGTGTCTGACTATGCACCGACCGCTTTCACTGCGTCGATCAACGTGTTTAGAAAGAACGCGAAAAGGACAAAACAATCCCCGGAACTGCGGCAGCCAGCTACGCGATAAAAATCGTGCCGGGGTATGGTGCATCCGTGAGAGGGTAGGTTGGACGGTGGTGGTGCATCGATTCGGAAAACGTTCGAAAAAGAAAGTTTCTTTCGAAACTGGAATCCGGGTAACTTGCCACTTACCTCAGCAGCGATCGTCCTTCGGTCCGTATCGTGGCAAAAACTCAGCTCGCCGCACTCGTATCGCGAGTCATATCGGGTCTCTCCCCGCGAGCCGTGCGAAACTTTCCTTCCGGTTGATCGTTCGGATCCGCACGATCGTCCCCTCTCCAACGAAAAATCCCCCAGAACTTTCGTCCCGACGAAATTCTCTCGTTTCTTCGGCCTCGAAGACTTCCACAGACTATCGAGCGGATATCGGGGACGCACTTTGAACCGGGGGGGCGCACAGGGAATCCTCTCTCGACCGAGGACACTTCCTCTCAACGAACAACGCTGATCATCGTCACGATCACCGACGGCATCCGAAGGAACGAGATGCTCGGTCGCTCGAGCACCGAGACACGCGAGACCCGTTCGACGACGGGGCCAGCCACGTTGCTTCGCGCTGCATCCGCTCGCAGCGTCCGGCGGCCGTGCTCGCAGCCGACCGGACGCGTCACGCCGGCGGACATTCGATGGACGAGTTCGATCGGATGGACGCGTCGTACAAGGCGAAATTATGGGTACGCTTTCGAGCGGAGCGGACGGGGAACGACGTTGGTCGAGTGGCGTGGCGACTGTCCACCGTCCATGAACAGCGTCGCCGGTTACGGACGCACCCCGTAGAAGGGCGCACACGGCGCGTGCGCTTTTCTCTAGGCTACCTGAGGCGCATGCGAGCGATCACCGCATGAAGGAACGCCGCAGCCCCGTTCCACCGCTCACCCTCCACTTCGTCGCGCACCGTCGACGGATACCTTCCGAAACCCCCGCGAGAAAGGGATCGCGCGTCTTTTTCGTCTTCTTCGAAGGCAACGACGGACGTCAAAGGCCGAGGCCACGCTCGATGATCTTTTCGGCTTGATCTCGTTCTCGATTGGTCGCCCCGTGAACCGATACCCCCGTAACCGGCTGATTGGCGCCGGAGATTGATGGGGCTTTGAGAAAACCCGTTGCTCGATCCAGGCAAGGAGATGATGGAACGGGCGCGATCGATTCCAATGATTTTGAACGATCATCGGTGCCGATGGGTGTCTTCGGTTTCTTCGAAGGTGTCGAGTACACTGGGTGGTACAGGGAAACGTTTTTGGTTTGAATTGTTTATTTTAGGGGGTGAAATGTTTCTTCTGATAGACTATAAAGCTTATAATTTACTTTTCTGAGGGAGTTCGTTCGCAAACAAGAGTAATTAATTATATACCTTTTGAATATTATTTTGATTGCATTCATCCAATGGCATGGAATTAAATTATACAATTCCATTATTCCAACTGTTATGTTTCCCTATTGAATCATATAAACAAATGCTCCATTGTTCTTCTCTCAACGCAAAAGAAAGTTCAATTTTGTAATTTGTTTTGTATCTTCCAGCAATGCAACAATTTCATTTTTATCGTGGAAGAAAAAATGCTCGTTAATTCTCTTCTCTGTACGAACAATAGTTATAATTATTTAGAGCAGTAAATCTTTCTTCGAATATATTTCGTAAGAAATTACTCGTTTTCACCACTTTCTTCTCACTCCCCTCCCTGTTCGTAAAATGTTTTTTTTTTTTCGGCAAAGCCAGGCGTTGGGATTGCAAAGATGAGTTCTTTGTACCTTCGACGATTGTGCTCCCTTTATTTTCCTCCCCTTTCAAGCTTTCCACCCTTTTCAGATTTTTCCCCTGGACGAACGTGAGCCACGCAAAAAAAACCCTTTCCAACCCCTTATTTGTGTAACAGACGTCTTCGTCAATCCCCTCCTCCACCCTTAACCCCCACAACCGATAGAATCATAATTTTCCCTCGCCACCCCTTCAGATAACGTTCAGTAATCGTCTTTGATTTTGAATCATTTTTCCCCCTTTTTCTTCGGGGGACGAATTTATTAAGCATACAATTCATGTAACCCGATGTTCCCATCTTATTACGAATTAATAATTTATTTCGTTTCCATTTCTGTCGGATCCTGGTGATATATGGTTTTCGTATTGAAAGATCATTTATTTATTCTGACCTTTGAATTGTTATTGGTATTCGTTGAGTGGGTGAAACTTTGTAGCAGTGTGCAAACTCTGATGTAATTTCAAGGCAGAAGAGTATCGTGAAATGATACTTGCGGCGTATCAATCTACATTGTACGTAATTTTCGATTAAAGTGCAGCATTCAGAATGTTATAAACAAAAGTTTGTTCACTATGTAAATTACTGTAGTTACGGTTACATTAATTGGTGAACTTTGGATTCTCCACTCGTTTTACACGATGACTATAGGATTGAATTACTCACCAAATATCGTGGAAGGCTTAGAACGTGGCTGATGGTCGGATTTGGTCACCTGTCGCATCGAAATATGTATTTTATGGTACGCACCAGACCACGAACCTTCGCTATCACCTCCTCTTGCATTAGGTTGAAGCACATCGCGATCAGTGCCATACCTGTAACACATTTAAAGGTTATTTGTTCAAATAAAAACAGATATGGAATATCCGTAAAACCCATTCTTTTGTAACTTGGAAATACACAATTTTAATTAAAAACAGAAACAAACACATAACCCAGTGATACATAACATTTGATATGAATGCAACGGCACAACAAAGAATTCTATTTTGAAACAGAAATTCTACGAATCGACGTTTCCCAATCAATAATTAGTCCAGCAATTTTGCCGGTGATAATTCAATAACATCTCCTCCATTAAAAGTACCCGAATCAAAAAAAAGGAAACAAAATGGAAGAATGACTGTTTCACACCCCTGGCAAAGTAACCAATTCACTTTGCCCCTCTTTGATGCACGAAAGAATTGATTCCCTTTCACTATCGTGTCATAGCATCGCCTCGATAATCTAAATCGATGCTTTTAAATCACGAAACAGTTATCGGGATCTCGTTCGCCGCTCAAAAAACGACGCTTCAAAGCTCTCCTTTCGTTATTGAACGTCAATCGATGGTAAAGGAAGAAAATAAAAATAAGAGGGGCAGGGGGGTAGCGCGGGCAAAATGAAATAAAATCAAGCTACTCGGTTCGCGTCGGTCCCCGAGAAGGATTCACGCGTCAAAGTTTAGTTTCGTTAAACAGAAAGAAAGAAAGAGAGAAAGAAAACGAGGAAGGATAAATGACGATCGATCATTTGACCCTTGACACGTTTCGCGCCACTTTGGAGCACGATTCATTGAGCCTCGTGTCTTTGAAATTTTCTAAATTATACAGGGTGGATAAAAATGTGCAATAACAGCAAAGTTAAATAAAAATTAAGAATAATAAATTCGTTTTTCTAAAATTTTGTCTGTGAGAAAAATTCATTCATTTAAAAATATTTCTACTGAAATTTAAGGTAAATATTTTTTAATATAGTAATCAAAAAATAAAATTTAATAGCACTATTTGGGATGAAAGGTATTTATTTTTATTTTTATATTTTAGTTTAAATGAAAGTTAAATTTCACGTTTTAAAATATTCTAGTGAAGTACATATGTCGTTCCAGAAGCGGCACTCGTGCAAAAAGGGTTAATATATAAGGGTATAGAAACGTAGCGAAAGGATTAAACGCTGAGAAGCGTTTCGAAACGATCGAACGTGTTCGAGCGACAACCTGTTCCACCGGAAATCCGGGGGAATCCAATTGTAGCTTTGCCAAAGAAACAATTGCGACGGGGATTCGTTCAGATGATCGTGCTAATTTCCTTCTCTCCTTTCATTTTTTATTTCCTCAGAAGTAGATTCCATATGATTAATTAAAATCGTACCACATATCATTATTCCTAATAAATTTCGTTTGAATGGAAAAATAATTGTAATTAAAATCGTTTTCTACATTTTTTTTTTGGTATAATTCATGTTTGATCGCGACTCACCGAGCATCAGATACATGGAACAGAAGATGAAGGATAAATCGAATCCTTGAGCGGCGTAGATTTTGTCACCTGGTACGATATCTCCGAAACCTATGGTCGACAGGGAGACGAAGCAGAAATAAGAACCGTCCAGCATGTTCCAGTCCTCCCATTCGGAGAACAGGATCGCACCGCTCCAGATATATCTGAAAAAGTCGTTTCTAAACTTTTCCCCTTCGAAATTCTACGATTCTCTCGAGACAGATACAAATTCAAATAGATTTTCTATGTCTAATAGGATTTTTAATGTATTGAACATTGGATCGAAGTTCGTGTAAAAAAGTTCATCTAAACTTCGATTTAATTTTTAATTTTATATTTCGAAATAGTAAAAGTTTGTTAGGTTAGAATTTTGTATAAAAAAGGATTCTTGAAACAGTATCAAAGTGAATTAGATCGTTCTGGAAATGTTGGTTTAGAGGAGGCAGGTAGTCAGACAAGTGGAATAGGTCGATGTATGGTCAGACGGATAGAATGGGTACCCTCTATGTTGTCAGACGGGACAATAGAATGGGCAGACAAGTAGAATGAGGACACTAGGTAATTAGGCAAGTATAATGCTGGCTATAGATAATCCAATAAGTAAAATAAACTATTATTAGAAAAATAATATAAATGATACAACATTAGGAGAATAAATTTGAATAAATCTGAAGTAAATATATAAATTCGAAGGATTGTTTATTTTGTGAGAACGTTCGATTAAAAAGATTGATTTATCGAGTGTTATCGACACTTACCCGACCATTATCGTCACGCAAAGGGTTAAAGGAACCGTGACACGTTGTGGGTCGTAACTACTACTGTCATCAACCTCGTCCTCGTCGTCGTCTTCGTCTTTTCTATCGCCCCCTTTCACCCTGTCGTTCCCCAAAGAGATCTTGTCTACGTCAAACGAATAGCTCTCCCTGCCATTCGTGTCAATTACCTACCAATAAACACATTTAATTAACATAATCACATCGTGTTTATTCAATCTTCCAAAGCAAAACGATCTTCCTTTCAATTAAAATCTAATTTTTAATTACATCTCTAATTATGGTAAATTAAAGTTTACCTGCCAATTGTTTCTTCTGATATCGCCACCCTCTTGTGGAGGTCTGATTGTTAATTCGTGTGGTCTTCTACGACATCTTTAACAATTTTGAAATTATTACAAATTTTTATGTTTTCTATTATTATTGCAAATGCAAAGACTTACTTGCAAAGACAGCAACGAGCGTACGTCCATTTGAAGCTTTTCGCAAGAATGTCACCAATGTTGCTCAAGTAAAGTAAAAAAAGTGGCAAACCTATTATGGCGTACACTATGGTCACCACTTTGCCCCATTTCGTCTTTGGACAAATGTTCCCGTAACCTATGAACAAAATTTCTTTTTATAATTTTATTTCGAATATTTTATAATGTCTGGAATTTATTTAAAACCCTTTACTTTTCAAAGTAATTATTTGTTCGAAACTATCCCCATGAAAGGGGGTGAATCTCCGCGTAATGGTTGGAATTTTCGTACGATTAACAAGGGATGATGAAGAAAGTTCGAACGTTCAGGTAAAATTGCGCACATTTTCGAATAAATTTCACCGGTGACGATGGATACGTGTGCATATAGGGGCGGGAGGAGGAGGAGTGGTTGAATGATGGTTCGAGCTTGGTGGAAATTCGTTCGGGGCACAAAGCAACCGATACATTAAAAACGTCGACTCCACGTCCCCTAAATAAACGACGCGACGCAGACGGTTTCGTTCTTCGCTCTGTTGTTTTTCAACATTGATCTACCGCGTAAGTTCTGTCCCTGCACGCCTTTCACGAAAAAACAAACGTTATTTCATTGTCTGTGAGATACTCTTTTATCAATGAGACGTAATAATTAACATTGCATTACAAAGATCAATAATTGTCGATTATTTACTTTGAAATTAATGAAATTAACTAATTGAAGTCGATGAAATTAATTAGAATATTGACAGATTAATAGAAATAACTGTAACACACAGAAATTGATCAAATTAGTAATAACACTTCAAAATTAATAAAATCGACTTTAAAATAAACACAATTAATTATGATATCTAGAATTGAATAAAATTATCCTTGAAAGCAGTGAAATTAACAATTAAAGAATTATCGAAATAAACTGGGTATAAAAATACCCAGCCACCGGTATGGAAAGGTTAAATGGGCAAAACTTATTCAGCAGTCCCGTACATATTTGCAGATTGCCGCAATTAATAAATCAACATGGGTGTTTTTTTTTCCCCCAACGGGTCGAGTTTTTCGTTAGTTATTCGTGCGTCAGAAAATCCACAGAGTGCGTGGGTGCGTACAAACGGAAGCATCGATATCTGGAAGCCCCACCCCCGTTCTCCACCTCCCTTCAATAAAAATCGAACAGGTTATTATAATTTATCGACTTCACAGAACGATGATTCTCATCCGATTCGCCCCCAAAAAAATTACAACCCCCAACTCATTACATTCGGATCGAATTTCTCCGCTATTAATCGAATATTTTAAACGCGCCGACGAATAAGGTTATTCGACACCATTTTAAAAATATAATAATTCCTACGATGCTAAAATTACCGAACAAAGTCAAAACCATTCGTTTCAGTTTTTTCGTTTTATGCCAGGAACATTATTCAAATTTTTATCAGGGTAAAAATTTATTTACTTTATTTTTTTATTTTGCTCTTAATTAAAAGTTTCGAACGGTGTGAAATATTGTTCCGTTAAATATTAGCAACACAGGAAAACTATTAAATTCTGAGAAATCCAAAGTCTTCGTGAATGTATGTAAAATTATGGAGAAGGTAATGAAGGTTGTTTGTTGCAACGCTTTCCATCCGAATTTGTAACCTCAATTTCGACCCATATCGACCCAATTTCCATCTGATGGTTAAATATCCCCAGCACAATGAACCTTCTTCAAATTTCATCTAAAACCATCGACAGACCATAGCAATTTAACCCTCTGCGTTCGAGCACCATCTCTAAAACGAGACATACTTAAATGTGAAATTCAACCCTTATTAACAAGCTAACGAAAAGAATAAGAGTTCGTAACTTTTCTTTTCCAAATGTTTCTACTCTTGATCGTGATTCGGTGTCAATAAAATATTGAAACATTCGAAATTTTCACATATTTCGAAAGGGGTTAATCGTAGCGGGGGGGGTTCGCGAGAATCGATCTGGCTGTCGACTAGCCGACCCTTTTAGGCTGATGCTGCTGGCCTGTAATCACGGTCGAGATAAAGTGGATGGCAGGGTCTCGTCTCGAACCAAAAGTGGACGAAGGGACAGAGGAGGGGGGAGTAGAGACACCTCCTCCCCCTCCTCCCTGTGGAATTAATTAAAAGGTCGCGTGCGCGCGCGACCACGCCACTAACGTGCCGAAAGTTCGCGTCGTTAATTCCCTCTATCTAACCCTTTTCCCCGACCAGCTTTCCGCAAGCCTTTGTGTAAAAAAAAAAAAGAAAGAAAGAAAGAAATATCGAGCTTTTTGCTTGAGAATCGCGTTGTACAGGGACTTTATCTTTTTATTGTGTTATATCATCCCCCTTTGGAAATAGAGATGTGTTCAGTGAGGTATTTATTGTATCAAGTATTGTTGCTAATATTAATATTAATGTTAGTGTAATGCTATTGCTACTACTAATAATAAATATTATTAATTAGTTTATTACTGGTAGTAATACTAAGCTGGTTGCAACGTTGTCGATAGTAATGTTTATATCAGCATAATACCACCCTGTATGCCTCTTAATTAATCGCAAGAAATTTCCTCTGCCGGAAGCGTAAGCGTTAAAACTTTTCCCTTCCCTTCGCGCGAGCACAGCAGAAAATCCCGTATTCCCCAGATATGAATGGATCTTTAAGCAAAGCAGGTTTACAGTGTCAAACGTGCGTAAATGTAACACCGAAAGAAATATTATTCACGCGTTCTATTAAAAATATATTCGCGGCGAAGGTTTACGGTACGAACGTAAATTACGGTTTCCGTAGATTACTTTGCGTAATAAACCGGTCCTATAATATCTTTTCATTGAAATGCAGATCTTTTTTTTCTCTCTCTCTCCCTCCCCCACACGTTCTACATTGCAAATTTCTTCGGAGAAGTGGTTCTCTTTCCGCTACAGCGATATGAAACGTTTTCATCAGAACGTTTGCTACTTTCTTTCTCGTTCTCACGTGTACGTGTGTGTGTGTGTGTGTGTGTGTGTGTGTGTGTGATTTTTTTTGCTTCTTCGTCCCTCCGCTCGAGATTTTTCATTTCAGTGTCGAAAGAGTTTGAATGGACCGATCAGTGTCGCTAAATATAGAGAGAGGCAAACGCATCCCCGTCGCTCGAGAGGAAAGTCGATCGTACAGGTCGCGACCTTCGCTCGACGATCTTTCGAGGTCACCGAGTATATGAGTCAATTAATTTCCGATTCCGAACGTCGTTGACCGTGTTTCTGAAGGACGTGTTTAACGCTAATCGACGTCAGCTTCTTCCTCCTTTACACCGTCGGACGGGGGGGGGTCACTTGGGCACACCGGCGATTAACCATCGCGTCGTGTGTAATCACGTGTCATTCGAAAAGTGTGAACCGATATGTTTTAATCGCCTCGTGGCGATTTTGCACTAATAATTTTAATTATTAAGTAAACGAATTACTAATTTCTTTTTGAATGACTGACCCCTCGATCTTGCAAGGCCGGCATCGAGTGTATTAAAGGGATTAATTAAATGAAAAGGCAAAGAGATACGTCGGTCCATTGTTGGCCGAGTTTAAAGGATGAAATCGATAACGAGGCGGATTGGTTTACACGATAGATTTTGCTGGTGTTTACCTGCAAGTTTGCTGCTCGTTGCAGAAATTCTGCTATGCACGATCGTTTAGATACACACGGACTCTATCATCGAGCCTACGAACTTCCGTTTAATTGTTTTCTTAAGGTCCATTCACGTTTGTCGATGTCGTACGCGCGCTGGACACGACGATCGATTTATATTAATTACTATCAATTAATATATAATAGCTAATTAAAATAATATTTCTAACCCATCATCGATTCTTCACTGTACCACCCTTTAGAATCCTAAAGGAAAATGTTCCTCTAACGGAGGAAGATGTCGAAAACGAATTGAACCGATGGATTAATTAATCCCGAAACGGTAGACGGTATCAATCGGAAGATCGATTAAGATCACCGTCCTTTCGAATAGCTTCGTTAATCTCAGGAGGTCGACCGATCGGTAGATCAGCTCGACCGTTAATTAATTTCCGGCCTAACGAACACCGCCTACCCTATGATTCGTAGGTTGCTGGTCATCCGAACCTCAACGAAAATCATTTTTCATCGATCGAATACGAAATTTTCAAATCGTTCTAATTACACTCGAACGTTTGTTCGGAGTTGAAATTAACGGAGTTTATCGATCGAAAGAAGGGAAACAGGGAAAACAAAACGGGCTTACCAATCGTAGTGATCACCGTGAGGGAATAGAGGAAGGCACCGGCGAAACTCCATCTTTTGTTCTCCTCTGACCCGTCGTAACCGTTCTTTATAGCTGTTACCAGTTTCTTCTGATAATTCTCCAGGATTGCTCGCACTTTCGCCTTCCAGATTCTCTCCGAGAACACGTTCTCCTGCACGCATGCAAATAAACAAAAATAAACATCTTGACATCGTGTATCTCATTATAAAATAATTGAAAAATTAAAATTTTTAAATCGTGAAAACTAAATTTACCCAAATCGATTATTCTCAAATGAAATAAGCAAAAGCCTTCAGAGGGATCTACATCGACGTTTCTTGGCAATAATTCAATACATCGAAGTAGAAGAAGAAGAAGAAGAACGTAAAAATATAACTGTCGAATCGAGAATGTTCTAAAACAGATAAGGGTACGAGACAAGCAACAACATCCTTCCTGTCCGTTTGAGTGGATCCCGAGTCGGCGAAGTTGAAAAAAAAAAAAGTAGCCGGAAGTAGGGAGAACGGTAGGGGAATGGGAAAAAGAAGTAACTCGTCACCTTGGAAGTAAGCTCCCAGAGGGTGGCAGCTGTCACGTTTCTCAGCCTGATCACGTCCCCGGTGATGTCCAGGCTGTTTCTGCCCTCGATGTGGGTGAAAAGGAAGGCGCCGGCTATAGTGTATCCGACCACCAGGCACACTATACCGACGTTGCTGAAGAGGAAGGCTATCAGTGTCCTGGTCCAGTCGGCTATCCTCTCGCCCCACGGTTTCCGTCTTCGTTTTCTTCTTCTTCCGCCACGGCTCCGATAACTTCCACCCTGCCAGTTTCTGTTCGACGTCGGATACGAGCCTCGATCCCCTTCCATCTTTTCCTCAGATCTACGACTTTCCCCCCCAGATATCGCTTCTACCTCTTTCTTCCACTCCTCCAGACGTCCTATATATTTCTTTCTTCGGCTGGTCACGAATATTCCAACAGGATTTATCCTTATTCTGCTACTTCAGGTTGGAGGACCTGAAATTATTTAGAAGCTCGTTCGAGATCGTTATCCGTTGTTTGATTTGTTTCCTTCGATGGATAAGGGTGATTGTAACTTGGAAGAATTCTGGGTGGGTCGTCGATGGTCCACGGAGGAATATTCCACAAAATTTATAATATCACACCTGTGTTCTCCGTGGGCCACCGATGACCCACTCAAAGAATCAAATACTCCACAATTCTACGTCTTCAAGCACTGAAAATATTGATTAAAATTACAATTTTTAAATCAAACATATAAAAGAATTTCTTTAACGTCAGCGAACTAATTCTTTTTTTATTTCCTACGTCTACAGAGGGTTGGAAGGGGTCCGGGGGAGAGACGGTCACGGAGCAACTAATCGTAAAATTATCAACGAGCTTGGGTTCAGCTCCAGCGGCTCGGTTAGCTGGGTTAACGAACTGATCGTAAATTTAACAAACGCGTGGTCGCGCGAAGAAGCGCGGCTTCGAAGTTTCTTGCGTAACGACTGACGAGACCGTGGTCGCGATGAAAATTTTAAGACACGTGAAATCCTCGTTACAATACACCGAGTGTACTGTGCATCGTCACGAAAGTATTTCGGTAACGTCGTAAAACGAGAGAGAAAAAAAGCACAGGCCCGGTACAATACCGATTGTAAATTTAAGAGTAGATTCAGTATGTTTTAAATATTTTCTTTCTGGTATATTCTATCTTTTGAGAACACATTGTTTGTTGAATAATTAGTAAAGGTAAATTATTATTAAAATTATCTGTATCAAATGATACTTTTTCAAAAATATACAAGTCTGCGATAGTAATCGAAATTATACCTGAACGGGCAGTTGAAAACGTTCGATTCTTCACTTCCGGTGCTTCCGTTGCCCGAACGGAGATCCCCTCGCGTAGATAAAGGCAGACAAGTTCGTTCCACGATTGCCACGGCTCCGTTCCAGATAAATTAATCGAAGGACACGATGGAATGCTAAGAAGGGATACGGGTCAATATTACAGTCACCGATCGCTGACCCGGCTCTATAGAAAATCGCTAGACGTCGTTTCCTTTTCTGCTTCCACGAATTACAAACACGTATGTGTGTGTGTGTGTGTGTGTGTGTGTGTGTGTATCGTTCGTACGCTGGTATCGACTTGGTTCACTTTAAGAATCGAACGCGCATTCCACGAACCACCAAATCCATTGTGCAACCTTTTGCGACCAGCAAGGACCTTCGAAGATCACGAACAAGGATTAAAATTAAAATTGCACTTGGTTAAATTTGAAAAGGCTGCGGTTCTTGCTTTTATTTGTTTGTTTGTTTGTTTGACGCGACAGCCACGTGTCGACACGTGCCGCGTACCATTTTCTTCTTATAGATCATCTTTTAATATTCTCTTAAAGATTCATTCACTTTTCTTTTCTTTTTTTCTTTTTTTCTTGAAGGTATTCAGAAATTAATTTATTAATATAAGTATGATTCTGGGAAGGTTGAAAATCTTGTCTCTGTTCATTTTTTTAATCGTTTGTTTAAATTTTTTATGACTTCGAGGTTGGTTCTTTTAATTTTCCAATTTTAAGAATTTCGCGTTAAACTTTTTTGAAAAATTAAAACTTTGCAAAATAATTCCCTTTGTTTGAGTTAACTTCGATTCTCCATCTTTTTGAAATACGATCCTAATTAATTCGAGCTTGTCGGAAGATATTTTGGCGGAGATCGAGTATCGATTACACAAAACACAGAATTTTTGATATACACGTTTTATCGTGACATTTAATCTCGATTTTGATATATCGAGCGACGCTCTAATTTCGTTTCCATTAGCGGATTCTGTTCTTCTGTCGCGATCGCCACGGATAATTGCGTGAAAACGAGCCGTTTCCTCGAGATTCCCTCGTGCACTGATTCCGTGCCACTTCGTTCGATACAGTGACTGAAAATAGCACGACCCTAAAAATAACCGAATCCAAGCTGCTCGTCCCTGACCGGATTCCCAACTTCCTAGACACCCGGTACAGACACCGGACATACCTCGACAAAAGGACGTTGCACCTTAAATTATTCCATACGAAATGTTCGAGAAACTTTTTCACAAGTAGAATTTTCTTGAAATAATTAAGAGTTAACTATTAACAGTAATTATCAATTTAATTAAAATCTAGTACATCTATATCATTTAACTTCGAACTATTAATTGAAATCAATTTCAGATTGTTAGTTTGGTTAATTAAATTCGCGACCTGTTCGCGCATTATTAATTCAGCCAGCAATAAATTTCCAGACAAAACGTATTAAACAATTTCTGTGGAAAATTTGAAACTGTTAATATTTTATTCGACGACCCATAATCATCGATGATAATGAGATAAATTTATTGGAATAAAATAATATCGACAACTTTGGAAAATCTCTGTTTCAATGAACAACTATTAGCTTAATTAGCGAGCCGGGGGTTTTTGAAAAGGAAATGGTGTCAGATGGAGGCGGGTGGGGAGGGATGAATGAAAAGAAATTCGGGACGCTACGCGACAAAAATTCCACGAGAATTTCGAGGCATCGAGTGACATCGAGGGCTATCGAGGACATAGCCCTCGAGCTCCTCCTCGTTGTCGACCTCGTCGTTGTATTCGACGTCGTACGCGTCGTAGTCCTCGGCTTCTTCCTCGTCGTCGCTCTCTTTGATGATCCCGAGCCTCTTCGCGACGTTCTTCACGTTGTTGATGACCTCCTCTTGGACCAGATTGAAGCTCATCGCCAGCAAAGCAATTCCAAATAGCAGGTACAACGAGCAGACCGCGATCCCTTTGTGCGCGTCCAGCTTGTAAGCCGGCACAAAGTCGCCGAATCCTTTAACAAACCGTTCGTTAACAGATTATACGACGTTCTCGGAATGACAAAAATAAACATTGATACCTCGTCACTTGATATTAAAACCCTTTTGGGGTGTCGCCACAAAAGACCAAAAAGAAGAGTTTTCTTCTTCGTTTAATAAAAGAAAGAAAGATTATGATTAGGTTAATTTGTACTTGAAATCTGAAAATTTCAAAGAGTAACCCTCGTTTTTATTTAAGTAGAAATAGTCGTAACAGGTACTTGAAAAATTTTCATAGAATTTATTCTTTGGTTTGTTAACGCCTCGACGTATTTATAATTTATTCATAGTATTATATTCAATCGGTAAAATTAGAGTATGCTAACCGATGGTGGTGAGGGTGATGAAGCAAAAATAGGCAGAGTCGAGGAAAGGCCAGTTTTCCCAGGCGCTGAACAGGAAAGCACCCCCGAATATGTAACTGACCACCAGGAACACGCATAACCAAATCGGCACCGGTTTGATCGGTTGTCTTTCCTGGTCCTCGGGGTAATACTCGTAGTCAGAGTCGAATTCATCCGGATATAGTTGTCTGTGACCAGTGTAATGGGAGGGTGGTATCATTTCCGGTGCCAATGACTCTCGTCTGTAAGATCGAGCTGAAACACACAATTTTATCGAAAAAATTGATATAAGATAATTTAGAAAATTCTCAAATCTTTGCAACTTATAGAGAGGTTGTATTTTTATTTACCAACAGGGTAGTTGCTTCTGTACCGCCTGGTCCTGGCACCCTGAGCTCTCCTTCCGTTCTCCATTTCCAAATAAATCGAAGATGGCCGCAGAGGCGCTGCCAAATTTGTCTTGAAATTGGTGGTGGCACCCTCTACTGATAGACACCTTCTGGGTGACGACCTCGTCGCCATTGGTTTCGTGGCTTGTTTAACATTGCTTTCTGTGGTCTCTGTGTCGTTTGGTTTGTTTTCTTTATCTGCTGGAACTTCATCAATTACAACATAATACATGAAATGAATAAAGAATCTATTATTGTTAAGGATTTGTTTAGGGAAAGGTTTGAAATTTTTCGAATACATATTTAAAATAATGAATTAGAATCACAATGGTATCAGGGAGAGCATTGTTTGCCGTGCACGCCCATCAACGTGGCATATTTACTTTTGTTTCCGGCGGATGTCTGCCATCGTCGCAGCTCGTTCTCCAAATCGTCCAAGGCGTATTTGTTGCACAAAACGGCCGAGCGATCGGTGTCGGGAAGTGAACGCATCAGCAATTTCCTGTCCAATGATTGCGTGGTCATCTTGGGACTGGCTGAATACAATCGTCATTTGGAAACACTTCGAATTGCTTTCGATCGATACGCAATCGTTCGAGTCGTGAGAACAACCACTCAGGATTATTTTAGGTAACTTAAAATCGCTTCCAATCGTTCAGAATAATTCATGGTTAATTAAAATCCCCTCAAATTATTTAGAATAGCTTCAAACAGTTAAAATCCCTCAGAAGTATATTCTTCAAGCACATTTACAAGTACCTCTCATCATTTTCGGAGTGGACATGGGCAGATCCGAGTACCTGCTCATCGTGGCAGACTTGAATCCCAAATTTGGATTCATTGACGAAGAGTACGAAGGATTTGATTTCTTCAGCTCGTTATCCTCGTATCGACGAACATTGTACCTCCATTTAAACGAAAAAATTTCATTTTATTTCTTAAGTTGATTGCTAATTTATTTCAATTAAATAGTAATTAATTAGTAATAGAAATGTGGTACCTCTTGTACCAGCAATTACAGGACACTCTATTAAAAAATGAAATTACTTGTAATCCATGTCAGAGAAGGACGACCTGGTCATGCACTCGGACAGGCCCAGAGCGGAGTCCGCAGACCTCTGACTCATCCTGATGGATCTTCGAAAGGCGCCTCTGTTTGCTCCGTACCGTCTTCCAAATATTCAATCCCATTATTAATTCACATATTACTAAAATTTTGAAAGGTATAATTACCCTGGCTGTCGAACTGAATACGATCTCCCGAAATGAGCCCTCGTTCTCCTCTTCTTCGTCGGCGGTTTGGTGCATATGTAACAGCAGACCCTCCAGTACAAAAATCTAAAGAACCATTTCGATTAAAGATCGAGATGGAATCTTTGGATGAAATATCAAACCGACATAAAGGGTGGTTCGCGTTTCACGGGACAGAGGACGTGTTAACTAGCGATAGGGAAAGGTATAACGTCGCTTTGGGGACGATCAGTTACCTGAAACTCGACGCCATAACGTCTCCGATGTTGGAGAGGCAGAGTAACATCAGGGGAATCCCAAGAATGGCGTAGAATATGGTCACCACTTTCCCGTTCTTCGTCTTCGGCGCTATGTGACCGTATCCTGAGGATTGAGAAAGCCTCGATTAATCTTGCGTAATTTACCTGCTCGCGTGACACGTGCAATTAATTCAAATCACGATCTTACCATCCAACAGATTATATTTATTTTACGAAACCTTTAATTATAAGTATTCTTCTGTTTCTGGGAATATTTATTTAAAGCTAGAAAATTATTATTGAATTACATTCACTAAAAAAAAACCATCAGAACGGTGTTCTTCACCTTGAAGCTATTATAATTTCTAAAACCTTGACCCAGACTCGTAGATGAGTTTAGCGAAGAATGGACGTTCAAGGTAATTATGAAATCAATGGAAGCCGAACGGACCTTGAAGTTTCTTCCTAACATCTCGATTCATTGACCTTGCACACGTACCTTGAGAACATTCCAATTCCAGATATATCAGCCTTTCGATCGATTTAATTAAAATTTTGTGTTAAATTAATACTTCGAATAACGAAATAACGTGTATTATTTCAAAAATAAGAACGTTGAATTATCGTGAAATAATTTTGGATAAAAATTGGTCAATTTTAAATCACGAATGGTTTAATGGAAAAGATGGGCAGGTTAGAAGGGCGTAAAAATCAAGGAGAGGAAATTATGAAGGCGATGGCGGTTTCCTGCCATCGGTGATGGAAAAGTGAATTTCCACGCTGGTCAGAACGGCAGTGGCTGCTGAAAATGACCTTGGATCATTGAATTTTCGTTCGATTGCTGGCTTCTTCAGAAACGAGATTACCTCGAGCTCAAAGTGGCCGGTCGTCGTTTCCTTCGTTCCATCGACGATTTCATCTGGTAATTCAACTGTAATGCGGTTTTCTCTGTCCCTTTAACATCTATGACTCGGTCGTGGCGCAGGTACCAATGCCACCGAAGTTACCCTTGGGGCCATTTTAGACTGACATTTTTACCACCAGAAAATGATTAATAATTTTCTGAAGTAATATGACTATAGTTTATTTAAAGAACCATAAAGAATGTAACGATGTAATACCTATTATAGAAAAAGCATTGATAAGAAAGAGAGTAGAAGATGGTCCTTAATGGATCGAAATAAGAAACAATATGGTCGTCCTTCGAGTTGCGTGAGGGAATCGTCGTATTACGCCATTTCACTGGGTTTTGTGCAGGAGAAAGAGGTCAGAGAACCACCTGTAATCGTTACACTTCCCCTTCTCGAGGCGATGGATTTTCCCAGATCGAAGGACAAGTCTGAGAAGCAGTTCTTTCCATGCAATACACCCACTCGAGTACTACACGCCACTTCCTTTCCATTTACTCACGAAATTCCCAAACTGTTCCTTCCAGATCTTAATCACCCTCTGCTTAATTACCAACTTCAATTATTTCTTGCAGAAACGCTAATTAATCTTTGAATGACCGGACCAGGCAAAATTAAGAAATCTTATAACAAAATACAAATCTAAAATGAAATCCTTTCAAACGCATTTAATTATTAATTATTTAAATTTCTTGATCAAAAATACAGTACAAATTGCAATAAATTTTTGTATTTTAATAAGAATTTAAACCACGAATTAAAAATATCATTTAACATTAAATTTTTAGTTAAAAAAAATTGTTCCTTTCAATTCCACAGATACAAATTCAATTTCACACCACTTTCATCGATTCGTCCCTTCGACGACAATAAATCTTCGAGCCTCGAACCGTTTAACCAAAATCTTGGCACGGTTTGGCGAACGTGAAGGGGAGGGGGAGGTTGATTCATCCCCCAAGGGGGGTCGAAAACTGTTGATTCGAGATGGTTATCGAAAGGAAAGGACCTCGTGTGCGGGACAAGGTGCGTTCACCTTTCCACGATGCATACACGTACATATGTACGTATATAAAGACACGGTTCACTTTCATTCTCGTTTCAGTCGTACGCCGACCAACTCGATCAACGACTGCCCACACCTTTTGCGAAACGCTCCGCGTCACTTTTGTTCGTTGTTTTAAAAAGAGAATGAGGCCTTTGGTTTTGTTCTTGCTCGGTTGTTCGGGCATCGTTGTTGTCGCACCCGAAAAGGACGATTGGATTTGGAGAAGAAACGACGAGCAGCAGGATAGATTCGACGATGCGAAGTATGTTTTGCTTTTCCTTTTTCATTTTTCGGAAGAGTTTCGAATGAAACTTTTGTTTGTTCGATAGAGAGATTTTTTTACATTTTTCTTTAATCCTTTGAAGCTTTTGAATTTCGTTGGGATTTATGGAAATTTGACGAAGTGAAGCGCGTTTCGCTTTTCTTTTTCAAATTTTTCAATTGTCTGGGAATTTTATCCAGAGTCAGGAGTTCGTTTAATAGAGAGATTCGTAGTTTTTTATATTTCTCTTCAATCTTCTGCAATTTTTGGAGGGTAACTTCGTTGGGGCTTTGAAACTTCATTTCTAGTTCATTTAGTGAACAAATTTTTACCTTCACTGTCATTTTTTTCTTTTTTTACCCTTTACAATTTTTTACAGAGAAATTTATTGCAAGCAGTGAAAATAGGTTTCTTGTTTAAAGATACTAATTAATTAAACGTTGTATTTTTACTTAATTTTCTTTACAAACTCCTATTCCATCTTATTATAAAAATTTCCTTGAATTCAGAATCGATATGAATTCTTCGAGGTATTCGTTTTAAACACAAAAAGATTATTGTCCTGTGTACGTGTTTGGTACAGTTCTAGGTACCAGGTGAACGAGAGCCCGGAAGATTTCGAGCATGGGAGACCTTTGATAGGATTTAGACCACAAAACTCGGGACCTTACGCTCCTAACGGTCCGCCCATTGTACCAGCAACGTATCCTGGCAACAAAGGAGTTCTTGTCGGTCCTGGCGGACCGACTGGTATTATAAAAAGGTATTCGTATCTTCGTTCCCTGTTTTTCCGACCCAGTAAGCCCGTTTCGACGTCTCCGAGCAAAATGTTGATTGGCTGTGTACGACGGAATAACGTCCGCCAACCCAAATTGACTTTATTGAAAAGAACATTCGTGTCTCGTCAAATTTTTATCTAAAATATATTACAAGAATTGATTTTAATCGAATAGTATTCAAGAAATATGGGTATCGTGTTGTTTCTTTTTACCTGAAACTAAATAATTCATTTTTGCTGAGTGTCGGAGCAAATTTTTAAACGAAAGGGTGAGATTAAATGGAATACAAATTATACAAATTATACAAATTATACAAATTATACAAATTATACAAATTAATTAAAGATCCTACAAAAGGTAATGATTATAAAGTTTAAACCACCAAGTAATTTATTCCATAACATGAATAAAGTCTCTTGAATAATTAAAAATGCAATTAAAAGTCCTGGCTGAACTCAAGGTATATTTTAACATGTTTAGACCCTCCTACACCGGAAGCATAGACGAGAGCCCTGGAAATCCCAGTTTCCTGCCACCTTCGATCAAGGACGACCCTCGATATCAAGAGTACGATGTTTGTAGATGCAGATACAGCTTCAATTGTCCCTCCACTGGATTGAAATTCGTAAGTAATTTGCATAAATCGATGCAGAAGATTTACATACATTTTAATAATCGTTTCGATTATGTTTATGTTGCAGGGAAGCTGCTCGAAGGATAAAAAGTTTTGTTGCTTCAACAGCAAGAAGTATCCTGCCTTGGTCTCTGAACAAGGTGGAGGAGGACAGTACCCCCCCAATCGAGTATGTTGAAAAAGAATATTTTAATTGCAATTAATATTCAATTTTATTTTTCTTTCCCTTAACTTTTAATTTTCACATTAATTTCTTTGTCAATAAAAACAAACAGTAAATTTCCATAGGCAGTTTTTCGATATCGAATTCAACGTAGAGCATATTATTCTGCTGACAATTTAGGAAGAGGTGAATTAACCGGGTTAATTAAATACCAGAAATACATATTTCAGGGGCCGCCTCATAAGTATGGGCCAGCGTCGTTCGTGCAATCGCCAAACTATTACGGCAATCGAAGACCACACGGGAGCTCCTATCCCGGCAATAGATATCCTGGAAATTACCATTTCCCCGGGGAGAACCCTTATCCGAGACCCGCTGGCAACCCCTACGACGAGAATTACGACTACGACACCAACCTTTACAGTCGTTCGCTGAACAGAAATCAAACTGATAGCCAGCCGAGCGGTGCCGTTGAAAAAGCTTAAGGGCACGATTTACAACGAGACACGTTTCCTTATTACGATCGATTCGTAAGGCTTCCCTCCCCTCCGTCCATGGAATTTTCAATCCTACGCTTCGATTCTCGCACCCCAGGAAAATTAGTTCTCCAAGATGAAAAGGAAGATATCTCTGAAGAAGACACGTTGAACAGAGAATCTTTCTATAGTTGAACATTGAAATTTTAAATCTTATCGATAGAACAACTGCATTATCTTGTTTATATTGTACTCATTAGAAGTATACCAAAGTTTCCATCTCTTACTTGAGGCAGTCAATTAAAAAGAATTAATCTTCGATAAGACTTACAGAGAAAAATATTAATAAGTATTAGTAAATATGAAACGATGGAAACATTTCTGTACCCTTAACATAGGTTCTAAGTGCATGCAGACGTTAAGCAGTAAGTGTACATATTAGAGTAGTGCAATACTATAATATTAAAATTATAAGTGGTAATTTCAAATACAAAGCTATAGTGTCAAACTTGACAATATGGAATCCTTGATGGGTTTAAATTGTTTTACATAAGGTGGAAACTTGTGCAATTTTTAATAAGCCTTAATAATTCAGTGGAGTTTGGAATTTGAGAAACTCACCTATGGTCGTGATGACTACTATAGAGTAAAACAAGGCACCGGCGAACGTCCATTGAATATCGTCCTCTCCCTCGCTGCCGTTCCAGCCTTCTTTCTCCATCATCCAGACGAGACTGCTCTCGAAAGTCTACGGGCGAGAAATCAGCATAAATTGCTGGGAAATTGTTCCGATGCCTCGTTACAAGGGGCGAGTGATGAAAATGGTACCTTCAGCTCGCGCAACGCCTTCTCCGTCCAATTTTCACGGATCAGAACCTCGACTTCCTTCGTGATCTTCCAAAGGTGTTCCGCCACGTTTCCCCTTATGTCTTTGATGTTTCTTTTTATCTGTAACGATGAAACAAAGGCGGAAGACGTAGTGAGGATATAAAGAAACGGACAGGAAGGGAGCAAAGGAGAGGAATTCTAAAATATTAACACGTACGGGGCAGAGACAGAATTGATGTAAAGATATTACTAAAGAAGAGGAACAGAATAAGAGATAGTGTGTTATTAGGGTAACGCAAATGAATAAAAGGAGATGTGACTGTAAAAGAAAGATAAAGGTTGGAAGAAATTATGTACTAGTAGTTGAAGATAATAAGGGAAGAATAAGAAAATGAAGAAATGGTATGCTACTGCTAACAAGAACAAGCAGAAGATGAAATAATAATAGATACAAGGAGGAATGATGAAAGGAAACAGAAGAACAGGGAAAATAAACAAAAGATGGAAACATAAAGTACAGAGAGGAGTAGAGTAAGAAAAAATGTTAAGAAGTATTGATATAGATGGAGTAAAGATAGAGTTGAGGTAAAAATAGTAGAAAAGAAACACACTAGTAGTAGAGGCAGTAGGGTATGAATCAGACTAATTGTAAGTAAAGCAAGAAATGAAGAAAACATTGTCTAATTTTTTACAAAATAATGCATAGAAATATTAATACTGGATTAATCAGTATTTCTTCAATTCTTTGGTAGTTTCAATATCAAAAAATGAAGAAAACCCTGTAAGTACAGTATCAACAATTCTACGATTTAAAATAAGAAGTCTGAAGTAAGCTATTTGGAATTCCTTGGTGGTTCCGATATTGGAAAATAGAAGAAGCAAGAGGTTACAATCGTAGAACGAAGAAGGAACCTGTCGGTACCTCCTTCTCGTGGTTGGCTTCGAGGGCTTCGAAGGCGTACGCGCCGATCACGCAATAAAGCACCACCAACGAGACCAGCGACACGTGGGAAAAAACGCATCTGAAGAACTTCCACAAAAATCGCAGGAACCTGACGCACTTGGAGGGCTTCTCAGCCTCGACCATCAGCTCGAACGTTTCCTGTCGCGAACGTGGCATCGCGCTTTACGCCTCGAAGCACACTCAAAACTTCTTCCACTACCTCTTCCTCTTCCCGTCCATCGTATTTCTTCGAATTCTCCCCGCAGAACCTCCGATACTTCACCCTGTCTACGATTCTACCTCGACGATCGTTGAAGAAAATAGATTTTCCTTCGGTTTAGTCGGTTCAGTGATCGATCGCTTAAATATTTTGTAAATATTGTAATGATTTATAGTCGAGACACGTTGGACCATTTATTTTCGAGAAATTTCCTCAGATTTCATTGACAGCACTTGATTATTTTAAAACTTCATTTTTGTGTAAGTTGTTTATGACATTAGAGAAGAGTTGTTTATTGCTGAATATTTATGGGTCGTTAATGATCCACACGATGTAAAATTCATTAAATACTCTTTAATGTTCTATTTTTCTTTCATGTAACAATTAGACTAAGCACTTTCATGGTTGTATGTTTGTCTTTCTTGGAAATTAAGGAACATGTTTGATCACGTGATGGAAACGTTGTTTATGTTGAATGTCAAGGGTCACCAGCGACCCACGGAACACGAAACGTGTTGTAATGATCACGGTAGCGTTTAAAACGAGATTTCCGATCGAACGCGTGAAGATTTGCGGCGCACGTTGAAGAAACGATCCCCGACGCGAAACCAGTGACCAAACTAACGTAAAACACACGCGTGTTTCGTCGGAAACGAGATGGTTGGTTCCAAATTTATCCCACCTATGCCATCGTTGAAATTTCATCTGGTGGCGACGCTCTATGAGTGATCCACCTACAACAGTGGCACGGGAATGGACAAAACATGATTTATTCTTCAAACTTCAACACCTAGTTGACTTACAGGCGTTTAAAAACCAGGCAGGAGTTAGAAAAAATTCAATTTAGTTGGTCTGAACTTTGAACATTTGAATTTGAACTTAGAAGATAGATGTAAAGATTAAAATATTCCATCTGTGTGTTTATATGTAAATTATTCGTTAAACTTATTAAATAGTGTGTAATTCTAAAGGATATTTTTAAAACGAACACTTAGATAATAATGATATAAGGATGAGATTTGAAATTAGTTCAATTTTTAGTTGTTTCTGTCATTAAAAATTTAAATTCGTACTTGAAGTTAACTTGAACTTTGTTTATACAGATATTACTTTAAATAAATGTTATAAAACGTGAAAATATCCGCTGTATGATTAATTGGTATGAATAATAACAACAAATAATGTAATGTTATTCAAAAAGAATAAATTTGTAAGCTTAAAATGTTATGTAAATGAAGTTTTATTGAGTTTCCACTTTCAAATCTTGGCACGCTTATGAATACTGTACCGCCAGCGCCATCTCGCGGTGGCGCTCTGGAACTAAACGAATTAAATATCAGATTGTCGTTCCTACAATGCTTTACTATTTCACCTGTTTCTGAGCTTATAAAACAATTTCAGCTTACGATAAGCTTCAGATAGGGGCATTAAAGATCAGTTAACACATTAATAGTGTTAAATACAGAGATAATAACGTATTAACAAAGTATAAAGCCTTTCTTTTTGACTATCACCCATGTAGAAACATGGACCTCAATTATGAGCTTTAAATAATTAACAGAAGCGTATTTTACGTTTCTGCTGCTTTCAGTAGATTAATTAAACTTCAATAATACTGTACAAAGCATATTTTTAATGTGAGGAATAAATTTGAAAATATACTCGCCCGCCGATCGGACCTCCCACTCCCCCCATAGCAATCTCGCAAAATTACAGTTGTAAACGTTAGTTATAAATAATATAATAACTATTGTAAAGCTGAATGTATGAATCATGTAGTTTATTGAATAAATGCAGCTTTTTAGTACCAAGAAAATAATAAATAAAGGCTCTGAAATGTAGTCTTCGAGTCTCGTAATCAAGCGCAGGTTTATATCGATTTATATACTTAAATGATGTTCTAGGATCACCAAATTTGAACTAAAGGAAGGGGAAACTTTATATTATCATAAAAGTATCAGTTTGTCACCGTACAAGCTCTATTTTTTATTATTTTTACAATTTTTTTAAAAATTATATTTTTTTACCCCTGGCGCCATCTCCGAACAAAGTGCTGAAACTGATCAACAATTACCGACTGAGAAATCCGAAACATCGTTAAAAATGGCGGGCTTTTTAAATGAAAAATGTGTCATTTTGAAATTTTCTTAATTAAATTCCTTAAAAAGGTTTATTTATTCAATTCCTACTTGATTATGAGACTAGGAGAACTCGTGTATAATTTCTGATAGTTTAGATAAACGAAAAACCTTCATTTAAGAACTACAGAAGTGATTTTTGAGCGCTTATAATAGTAGCGGAGTATTCCCCAAAGTTATTAATTTTTTACAGCTTAAAAAACATCTTAAATTAATAAAATGCTGTACACAATCGTACAGAAAGCATTGAAAATGATAAAATTAGAACGATATCCATGTTAATAGCTTTGAATCGTTTATTATACAACTTTAAAAGTTATATTAATGAAGAAAAGACATAAATGTAGGTTTTTCTCTTATTGAAACAATCAGAAATTATACACCAGTTCTTCTAGTTTAATAATTAAAGCAGAAGTTTAATTAATAAACCTTTATAAGGAATTTAATTAAGAAATATCAAAATAGTACATTACTCATTTTGAAAAGCCCGCCATTTTTAACGATGGTTCGGAAGTCTAACATTTAATCTTTAATATTTCAATATTTCGGGCTTCTAGGATTAATCGGACAATTGGAATCGATAATTAGTGTAAAATAGAAGCGATTAAATGCTTCAAACACGCGAAAACAGCAAAAAATTATTTTCTTAAAAAATAATCATTGTAGGTACGGCAGATTCCTGTCAATTTTTGAGCAGTTTCAGCACTTTGTTCGCAGGTGGCGCCAGGGGTAAAAATAAAAAGTCGGTAAAAATTATTTTATTAAAAATCGGCTTTTTAACACCATTACATAAAATATTTTGTTGTTATAAATGTCTCTATAACTTTAGTTTATCCGAAAAGTGGCCTGGTTTTTGAAAAAACACAATTTTCTGTTTCGCTAATTTCGTCGGTAACACCCCATGTACCGTCCTCAGTTGCTCTTTAAAAAAATTGAAAAATAAAGCTTGAACGATATTAAATTCATTATTTTATAATAATACAATGTTTTATCTTTCTACTATTGAAATTAGATGACCCCAGGACTGTATTTATAATATCGAAAAATATTCTGCAATTTTTACTTATTCCTTCTGTTGGGATATCCAGCCATTCAGTCATTCCCTTTATTCTAAGGTACGATTACTCTCATAACATTCTACCATTTGTTTTTTACTTTTATGTCCAATATTACTTGTGCTTAACGCTTCTTGTTCTACCGAGGCGCTTGTCCCGGGGCGACTAGGCTTTTGCTTAATAATTCAAAAACGAAGCCCCATCCGATATTTTTGCAAAGGAAATTGTTGTTCAGAATAGTCTCAGCTACCCTCCATTTCCGGCTCCTATAGGAGTTCTGGGACACTCTGTATAGAGCATTCCATTTAAAAACAAAATATAAAAATATTCAATTTAAAATTCTAAATAGATTTCATTTGGAAGACAAATGAATAAAATTCAATTTCATATTGTTTTCGATTATTTGAACGATAAAAAGATACTTGAAACATTGAATAGATAAAGAAAATGAATTCGCCCTATATTGATAATAAATGACTCAATTATATGATATGTATGGTGGTTAAATTGATCGATTAACCCCATGGATGATTGTGCGTTCACATAAATATTCCTTGTGAAATATTGGTTCGAAGACCTGCACCTAATTAACCTGTTAACCGGTGGAATTATTATATTATAATTCGAAGCCAACAAAACTTAGAAATTTTCATTTTACAAAAATTTCAATCACAATCCTTTGTACCAAAAGAAAAAGTTCTTTAAAGTTTTTCAAAATAACAATTTGTGCTTTTTACATTTAAGAATTTCGATGAATTCTCAAAATTTTCAGAGTAAAGCATGGCCCGTATAATAACCTGGTTAACAGATTAATCTACATATATACATACAACGTATAATTACATCTGTATAGATCCATACGTACACATGTAATACATAAAGACTGCTCCATGGTGGAACGTCAATCGCGCTCTCACCTCGTCAAACGGAAACGAGACGTTTCGCGTAGAAAGCGATCGAGGTTCACCATGTGAAGAAAAAAAAAAAAGGAAAGAGAAAAATAGAGAGGAGAACAAACTCTCGAGAGCACGATTTGACTTACTAACAAAACGCGCACCCGTTGTACGCGAAGAAAGCACAGACCGTTTCATGGATGCGTGTACACCTCAGAGCAAAGTAGGCTTCTCTTTGTTCGTTCTTTATTGAAATCTCCTTTCTTCATTTTGACACGTTAATTGCCGTTGGGGTCACGAGTACAATGATTCTACAGTGGCTGGGATTAACTTGGGAATAATTAACAATAACCATATTGATCGACTTTAAGCTAATAATGTAAAACACCAATTTGAGTAATTAAATTTGACAATAAACTAATAAGTTTTCACTGCAACAGTCAACGTCTCCCAAATTTAGCTTTTAAGAAAATGAATTATTTATTACATGGTTACAATTAATTAAAGGATGGTTTAAAATTTGTATCACGACCCGTCAAACAGTTAGCGTGGACAGCCTACGAATCACCTTCGTTAGTTGTAAACTGATGTTTAACTTTGCGTTGTTTCGGTGTCTATGAAAATCGTTGATGAAATTTGACGAGTTAAGTTTAGGAAGGAATTAGGTTTGGTCGTTGGGCTTCGGGGCACGCGTAACCTGTGACATAAGAATCGCAGACGGACGATTCGCAAAACGTCTCTGCATCCGGGCGATTTATTTCGTGTCGTCCCCGGCTTACGTGACCGAACTTCGGATCGCCCTCGACTTGTGACCGCGGTTTTGTATAAATTATACTCGAACATCCATGAAACGATGGGATCTCGTTGATGAAACGATCGGCGTAATCGGTTCGGGGGGCGTGGTCGTCGGTTCATTCGACTGACCTGACTATAAAACAAAGTGTATAAACAAAAATCGATATAAATTCGTAGAATCATTTTGTGGACACGTCACATGTTCAAGATTACTTAGAATTAACGTTAAGATAGTTTCTTTGACGCTGTAGGATGATCTAGGATTCGCTACAGTGCTATCTAGGGTTCCCTAGGATAGTCTAGAAGCATCTAGGATTTTCTACATTTTCTGGAATCCATTCCCAAAAAACTTCCTAGAGGCCCCTAGAATTGCTAAACCTCAAACACCATAGCTTTACAACACCTAGGGTCCCATAGAATCTCTTAATCTTAGGAATCAAGGTCAATAAAGTGTCCAAACCGAAACGGTGTCGGAATGTACAATTAACGAACGAGGAAAATCGACGAGAACTCGATCGAAACGAGTTTTTGCCGATTTTCGTCGTTCAGGATGAACAAATCGAACGTTGTTTCGCAAACGATTGACCATGATGGCGTTGAGCAAGTCCGTGAATCGGGGAGAGACCCCGTTTTCTTTCTGTTTCCCCGTGCTCGAAAAATCGAAAGCCTCGCGTTCCCGTGCGACTGTCACGACGGCCGTGTTTCATTACCGTCGCCGTTGAATCGCTCGATATCGTTTCAATTGATTCGAACGGACCCAGTTTTCGCTCGATCATTGTTCGAGCAAACCGGGGCGCTCGAACGCGCGCTTGTAATTGATGCTCTCCCGGTCGCGCTCGACGACATTCGATCCCGGGTAAAAGTATTCGACTGCGCGATCGATAAACCGCGATTCGTCCCCGAAGGACAGCATACATTTTATATATTGGTCGTTTTATTCGTTAGTCGTTTGCAGCTTTTTCACGGTTCTTTACGATCCTCGCCTTACGACGCTTATCGATATTGCGCAAGCATTACGATATCTCTCTCGTTATTCGACACAGCGGATCGTGATCGAGCGTATCCTCGTCAAGTGGCACAAATTCTCAAAATACCTTAAGTTCTACGTTATTCTACGGGTTAATCGTTGTCGCACGCTCCTTTCAACTTTTACA
This sequence comes from Anthidium xuezhongi, assembly GCA_022405125.1. Classification (NCBI taxonomy): domain Eukaryota; kingdom Metazoa; phylum Arthropoda; class Insecta; order Hymenoptera; family Megachilidae; genus Anthidium; species Anthidium xuezhongi. Next base: position 12,619,728 of record CM039651.1, read on the forward strand.
CAGCCTTTTCGTCTTCGAATGTATACTTCTCTTTTTCACTTACTTTAATAAAATTACAAAGAACAGCTAGTTTACACAACTGTTTACACAGGGTGTTTCGTTTCAGTTTACGTTGAAAATACATTTTAGAAATTGCGATAGGTTAAAAGTATTTGGTTCTGTTTCTAAGAGGAAAGAATCATGGGGAATCCTAGATTTTTAGTAATGTGATTCCCAGGGTATCCTAGAGGACTATAGAGAATTGATTAGGAGTTGCCAGAGGACCCTAGGTAATTCTGAGGAACCATAAACAATTCTAGGAACAGTGAGTAGGTTTCTAGGTATTCCTAGGGAACTTTAGATATTTTAGGGTCCCCTAGGTAACTCTGGGTAAGCCTAGACGATAGCCTATTTAATTCTAGGATATCTGAGGTTATCTGGGTATAAAAGAAAAGTATTAAAAGATACTAGTTATGAAAATTTGTAAATTGAAATAAAACGCCCTGTATATCCATGAATATTTATCTTCAGCTACATAATTTTTCTGAAAATTTCACTACCAATCTATCAAACCGTGCACCGATTACATAGAACCTCTCTGAAAATCTAAAAGACGTTTGCAACAATTTGCTAGAAAAATATACGTATATTCTTGGACCCATTATTCACTGCATATTTTTCCAAAATAAAAAAGAAATGAAAATATTCATGCTCTAATTTCTGTTACTAGGACACAAACAACGTACGTTTACAAACCACCCTGTATATCGACAGGAACCTCTATACTTTGAAAAGAAGCCAAAAAGAGGAGGAAGAAGAAGACGAAGAAGAAGAGGAAGAAAAAGGAAAGAAATCCAGCAATTCAGCATCCAAGCTGAAACCTGAACGCCTCGTCTCGAGTTCCACTCTCGAAGGGGGGGGGGGGGGGGGGGAGCGACGTCTTCGGCGTCGAACTTGTTTCGTTTCGAAAAGTAATCCGGGGACACGCGACAATGGGCGCGCGCGTTCAAGTCGACGAGAACCTGAAGAGTAAGGTGAGAAACGCGGACGGTTCGCGCTAGCTGGGCCCGAAGAAGCCCAACGTCTCCAACGTCCTCGTCACCCTCTCGATCAGCTGGTCCTTGAATCGCCAGATCGACGTGTCCCGTACGCTGTTCTCCCGGTACTGGACGCAGGTCTTCTTCAAGGATTTCACGCAATCGGCGCGATAATGCTGCAGTTGCGCGTCCTCCGTTTCGATCGGGTAACTGGTGCATCCGGCGCCCAGACACGCCAGAGGGAAATGATTGTGCAACGTGACCACTCTCTCAGGGTTATGGAAACACTTGATGTACTGGTTCGGTTTCGTGAAGTTCTTCGAACGATACACGTGCTGCAGCATGTGCATGTACCTGGAAGAGGAAAAATAATTTCTAGATAAAAGCCTAGAAGATCCTAAACAACGTGAATAATGGGAAATTGAAAGTACCAAATAGCCTAATTTTTTGTTAACGTTAAAATAAAATAAATTCGGATTGTTAAATAAAAAAATGCAAAGGAATAACTAGGTCACCCACGTTCTCTCCGTGGTCCGTCATCGCGATATCAATTTCAAGGCGTTGAACAGAGAGCGCTGTGCTTTTGAGCGACGCTGTACGCCCCTCCTCGATATATCCGATTCAACGTCCACGTGAAAGTGGCAAGTTTACTCACTTCGGTATGTCCTTGAAGTAGCCATGAGAGTGCAGTAGGTCGTCGAGGAAGTACACGTTCCTCACGTTGTACGATGCCCTGGTCTCGTTTCGGATTTTGAACGCCTTGGCGAGCACCCTCTTCATCAGATCCTGCCACGTGTTGTCCTTCACCGGCATGATCACCTCGTCCACGTCCAGCAACGCGATGTACTCGTACTCGTACATGTGTTTGTATAAGCAATCGTTGTAGGGTATCAGTTCGTTCTGCCTCTTGTGATTGGTCTTCTTGGTCAGATACATGTGCTGAAAGGCGGGCACGTTTGGTTGACCGCCAGGCAGGGTCAGAGGGGTGACGTGCACCTTGCCCAGCCTCTGATAGTGATCCAAGATCTTGGTCACGTTAGGATGCACCTGTAGCTGATAGAAGAAGATCTTGTCGGCGCCTAAGAGGGTGATCAGCTCGATCCATTCGACCAGCCTGACGGAGAGGTCCTCGTGAAGGAAGTCTAGGCCCTTGACGCAGACCGCGAAGTCCTTCTTGCGTTCAGGCTTGTTGTAGATCACCCTGAGATTATTGGTGGCCGTGTCGCAGGGTTTCTCCACCATGGACACGGAGGCTGGCGCGCCCTTCAGCCAATGGGACTGGGGTATCTTGCAGGCTATCACGTAGGGTTGGTAGATGCCTTGCTTGTAGTTGCCCCATTTAGGGTACCAGATGTACTTGTACTCCAGGGTCTCGACGATCTTCGGCTCCCTCTCACCGTTGTACCACAGCTGGCAGTGGGTCTTCACGGTGGGCTCTATCCTGTCGATCATACCGACTATCCGGATGGCCGGGCCTATCCTGGACAGCTTCCTGCGGTCGTAGAAGGCGCCGAAGAACTGGAAGGTCCCGTTGCTGGTCCTCATCGTCTGCCAGTACACGTTGTTGAACTCGATGTCGTAGATGGACGGGTACCTGAGGTTCAGGCAACTGTTGTTGCCCTTGGACTTGATCTGAACCCCGGCGTACTTGCTGTTCTTGCTCCAATAGGCGAGCGGCAGGCTGGGCAGCCTCTGTTCGATCTCCTGGATCAGTTCGTCCTCGGTTTTCGCCGGCCTCTTGTCCAGAAGAGGTTCCAGATCCAAAGGATTCTTCGTCGGGACGTTGGACAGGGTCGTCAAGGTAGTCAGAAGATTCGAACCGCCCGAATTGGAGAAACTGGAGTCCGCCGAGGATCTCTGAAGGAGATACCTGGACAGGCTCAATCCTGAGGAGCTTCGATCGTTTATGGACCCTTCTCGACGTCTGTACGCGTCGTCCACGAGCAACTCGTTCGAGGCATCCTCGGCTGTCGGCGTTTCCCGCAGACCGTGGTCCACGTGACGGAATTGCACCGCGGCGATCATCATCAGTCCCCAGGCGAACACGAACAGCAGAGCGCGTCTGGCGCATCTGGATCCACCGCCATTGCAGCTCTGCAACATCTTTGGTCCGCTTTGGTCGTCGACTAGCTGCTGCTGCTGCGTATCGATCGGCGCGAGCTCTCTCGCTGCCAACGAGCGGAATCACGCTCGCCCGAGGACCGGTCCCGTCTGAAACGAAAACGGGTTCGCTCATTTATCAATTGGCCAATTTGTCAGACACGCTTTTGTACGTTTCTGTTATTATTACATGATTGATAGGTAAATGATTGGTACCGAAAATTATGAGTAATTGAATAGTGTTTGATCATTTTCAATTGATCGATTTAAGTTTAAGGTAATTTTAAAATTACTTTAATTAATAAAATTGTATCCTGTGTCACATTAAATGACGGAAGTTTATTCATTTACAGAATTGCAAATGGTCACCCTGTACAGGCTGATCACAAACATCAAGAATCAATGGCAAAGCATAACGCAGGATGTCTCGAAGGATGTCGTCGAGATTAAGAGCGTGAAAAGCACTATCATCTTGGTCGGCTCAGGAGGAAGACGATAATAACCGGAAGCGTTTTCCCGGCGACCTATCGTTGACGCAACCGGTGAAACGGAGGATCGTAATCGAACGTTTCCTTCTATGTATTCATCATCGAAACAGAAATATGTAATATCTTCGCAAATTAAATAACCCTTGTACAGAACTGTCATACACGAACCGCTTATTATGAAATTGAAGCAATTTTCTTCATTAAGTGGATAATGTGATATTCAAGGTTTCTATGAAAGCAAGAAATTGTAAGATATTCATTTCTTTTTAATTGTATGTAAATTTCATTAAACATAAATTGTAAGTTCCCAAATGTGATTTTAATGGTTCAATTTTGCATAATTTCATAGGGTTGGAAAATTTAATTGGAAGAGTTTACCTAATCTAAAATTAACTCAAAGCTGAAATTCCATTACAACACCGAACAAGTTACATAAAGCTTAATATAATACAACAGAGTTGTGCAAAATATCAAATTAATAGAAATCAAAGTCAAATGAAATTCTAAAAAATTTCAAAATCAAATTCCTAGAAAAAGAAAAATGTTCAATTTCAATGATATCGTACACTTCCTGTCCGTAATAATGTCACTCAACCGAGCGATTACTTACGAAACAACGATCGCTCGTCCATAACGTTACCGCGAAGAACCGCGACTACCATGGAAGGTAACCGGAAGAGGGTATCCCCGATGGATTCTGCGCGATCAGCCGTTCAATGCTCTAACAATTATCCTTGACCTTTTCCGGCGAATGTTAACGACTCGTGCAAGCAACAAAATAATTGACGGTGGAAAGTGAGAAACGGTTCTGAACGATAAGCGTTAAACGTTATCTGAAACGAGTCGACCGTGTCAAGGTACCAGGAGACAACGATACCGGACACGTTGTGCGCGGCTTTCACGTGCACTGGCAACTCGTTTTATTTATTTATAAAAGCCTACAACACGCGGGGACAAGGTGAGAGTGTGCGCGTGTTGGAAAGCGGAGGATGGAATGCGTTCTTGCCCCCAGACAATGGGCTGAGAAACTGGCAACGATCTATTGTTGATCGAGTTTTGTAGGACTACAGAAGATTTACGAACGCAATAGGATGTGAGAGATTTTGCATAATATCGTTCTAATTTTTCTTCGTTCGTTCGCTTGTGTGAACGAATTCGTTGACAGAGTTACATATTTATGCGCGATCCTTCGATTTCTAATGCTTCGAATCTGGATCGATGGAATTACGTTTCTCCATGATCTAGAGCCGAGTAATTAGCTCTCAGTTTATTGGGTGCATTTATTATTTAAGTAGCTTAGATTTTCAAATTCAAATTTCTAATATAAATGATAGAAACATTACACTCTTGGAAAGATATTATTTAGATATTATTTTTAGTGTCTTGAAGAATAGTTTTTATTTAAATGTTACACGAGCGTACGAAAGGTTAAACTCGGCGAGATGAAATGGACGATAAGCTTAACTGTACAGGGAATAGTCGGGGACCGGTAGCCGGGCAGGAGATCAATTATGATCGGAAGAAACGCAGCGTCGAAGAAGAAGAGAGCCCGGACCGTTTGCAACCGGCCACACCAGACCCGAAGAAACAGTGAGACACGACCAACACCATACTCCACGGGTATACACTACTTGGGAACCGGTTATGCTGATGGCAAACTGTTTTTCACCTTTTGCACCTCCCTCTACCTGGACATCGCCCCTTCGTTCGCTGATCTTTCCTCTAACCCAACCTCTCGATATACACCTTTACCCTGTCTGGTTGCATCTTATCCACCGTTCGAGGGGGGATAATTTCATAATATTCAATTAAATATCAAATCAGAAGTTAATTGAATTTCTTATCATTTAATTTTTTAATTCTAGAGCTATGGGTCATTAAGTTAATCGCTGTTTTTATATTTCAAATAAAAGCTTCGATTATGCTAATATTTATACTAAAAATATAATTATGTTAAATGGATATACTAAGCTAATTTATAGTAATGTTATCCACAAATATTACAGAAGTATACTAATCGAATACAAAACTACATAAACCCAAGAAACCTTGAATCCTATCCTTCATGATATATCATATAAATATACTAACAATAATTCAAATTAAAGCTCAAATTATTTTAACACTCTTTGCATTTCACTATACAGTTATATTAACTAAATATTCCACTTACTAACCCAACAAGAAACATACACCTCGAAGCAATATCCGCTACACTAAATATAACTACTAATATTCCGGTTGGTAACCTAATAAAAAGCTTAGCATAATTATTCGTGTAATTCTTTTATCAAACGAGTGGGTTACGAAATGTCGAATTTAAGAGGAAAAGAAGCATGCGATCTCTGTTAGGCGTAGCTCGATAATCGTTCCATTTCCAGCCATTTATCGAGCAGCTTATCAAGCTCAACGTCAAATCGACTAATTGGCGGCTCAATGGAGCGAAAGAGAGAGATAGATATTCAGGGTCGAGGTTTTATGCACAATCGACTATATAAATCTCTGATTAGTAGCCTCGTTCTCCTCTCGTGTTCTCCCTCGTAATTAACGCGTTCAACGAATTTTACGAGCGTGAAATAGCGGGAAGTGTATCCCTCGGGGGTATCGATGCAGGAAAATCCACGGTTTAGTCGAAAACAAAAAAGGATTAAGCAAAAAATGAATCTCAAAGCTTCCATGGTTGTCGTTCGAACGTGGATAACCTTGGATAACCTGAGTTACCTTTTTCTTCTTTTTTAGAAATATTTTTTTGAGATTTTAGACATTCAGATATTAGTCATATCTTCTAAGAATAGCATCGGGAGCCACGTAACTCGAATTTAATTTCAAATCTGACGAACCAAGCCAAAATCATTGCCTTATTAATAACGATTTTTGTTTGAAATTCAAAGCTGAATGGATATTTATGGTATTAATATTTCTAGTATTAACAGTATTAAGGATATCTAAACTGTAATTTATCTTCTAATCCAAATTCATGTATAATTCAATTAAATCAGAACCCCATTAGATCTCTCAAGAAGATCTTTTTGTGTTACAAAATTCTAATTAACAGTTGAATAATAGCAATTTTAAAATGATCAGATTAAAAATGTATAATCTCGAAATAAGTAATAAGAGGTGAACGTATTTATTCCAGCCGGTTTTTAATGTTTTATCATAGAGGATGGTGGGAATGGAAGCTCGTTAACAAATGAGATGAATTATGCACGTATGTCGGAGAGCAGGTAATTACATACGTTCCACGTGTTCCACCGTGGAAAAACGTTTCGCCTTTTACAAAGGACGTCCTTCTTCTCTGCTGCTCGTCCTTCGCAGCTAATACTTGTTGCTTCTGCCTCGATAACTGTTTTTCCACTCTCGCTAATAAATTACCTGATTCCACGACCGATTAATATTCCTTCGATGCGTATACATTAAATAACCTATTTAAAAAAGCCTGGGTTATTAACCTATGGAAATTTTCATATAAATGCCCTCCCGTCCTTTCGTTAATTACCGAGTATATTTCGTATACTTTAATCATAAGCAATAAATTCTAACAAAAAATGCACGCACCTTATCTTATCATAAATTGCAAGGTATTCTTCTTACACTTTGCTTATAAATTATAAATTGTGCAAAATCATGTACACCTTAATTTGTTATAAATTATGGGGTACGTGTGATGTATTACATCAGTAAATTAGAAAAATGTAAATTATAGAAAATGTTGCAACTTCTACTATATCTTTGCTGTTACAAAATTATTTCTTACGATTCAGTTAATCTTGATTCTGAGGTGGCTTCGAAGATATGCAAAGAGAAAAACAAACTCAACTATTCGGCGAAGGAATTCACGAAACCATCCACCGAATAAGTATGTGCAACGGGAATCGATCGAACGAAAGCTATAAAAGCGATGGGAATTCTTCGATACAGGAAACACACGAAACGAGTTAACGATATCCGTGTCTCGTTTACGAGATTACGAACTTCGGAATTCGTCAACGAGCGGAATTTTTATTCGACCGTGGCTCTATTTTTATTCCACGTTTCGTCTCTATTTCCTTCGGAACACCTACAGAAAGAATTAATATTAAAATAAAAGGAGAACTAAAATTACTGTTAAGTCTTATTACCAAATATATAAATTTGTTAAACTCAACTCGAGGATGGATAGCCACGTTCACGTGGATGGCCGAATACCTCAGCACTTAGAAACTGCATCAGCAAAGAATGTTATCAGAACAAGACTAACGGATAACAGAATAATATAACGAAAGAAAAGCAAACGATTTAACACACGGAGCACTTTGCCTCACAATGTATCCAAGCCGAGGGATAGTGGTATCATGGAAAGTCGCGAGAGAGTAGAGAGCGACCGATGATGCTGTTGCTATACCGAGGCTGCTCCAATTGCGATTTCTCGCTTACGCGTGCTAATTAACCCTAATTGTGACGACCAAGGGAAAAGAGCAGGAAGGAGGCTAGACAAACCAGACGATTTCACTCGGCGGTTAAGGATCCCTACTCGCGTCGAATCTTCGCGATTCGAGACCAAGATTACCGCACACCTTCGCGATGCGATCGTTCACGACCACACACGTGTGCGATCTACGTGTCACGCATGCCTGAATTCTTTCAACACCGAAAGTTCCGTGTTTCGTTTCGTGTGCTCCTGTTAAACCTCCTGTTACGTGTACCAACATGGGCCCCGATTATGTCAAACCCCATCGTCCTCTCTCCCCTCAGCCTCATAGTTAATAAAGTTTCTCGCGTGTGCGTGGTGATAGAATATTGATTTGTGTGATTTGAGAAATTTGATTAAAAGCATTGGGCGATTACTTAAATTTTAGCCCTCCAATTTTAACTAGCCAGAAATTTTTTATTTGGATTCTAAAAGAATTTTTAGAAAGAAATGTTCCTGTTAGTTCTACTCGAATTCTTTGAAGTTACAGTCTAAATATCCTTCGAAGGTCGTTCGTCCGAAAGGATTGAGAACCTGGACACAGCCGGGCTATTTTAGCACCTCGTAAGCCGATTTTCATGCAAATTTGTGTTTCGTTATGCGTTACAATGCGAGTACAGTTACATATCCGGCGGCTGTGTGCCGCGGTCGGCGAAGCCGTTCGAGGAATCCGTCGAAGCAGATGCGAGCGGTATCCGGCTTGTAACGCACGCCTCTTTCGCTGTGGGAATCTAGCGAGCAAGATTTATTATGGGGGTCCCGAAGGGCTCCACCGTGCGTGCAATCCCTTCGAACAAGCATCGGGATATGGTGGCAATAAGTGTATAAATAAGGCGGGGATTAATTGCCAATGATTGGAGATACAGTTACTTGCTGCTGTTTAATCCTTCTTACTTTTATTGCATATTCGTTCGAGTTATGCCAGAAAAGGTAAAGCGATATGATTACATTATATTTAATAAATATTCTGAGAACTAAAATTTCTATATTTTGAAACTAAAAATGCCAAATTTCCAACATTTGCATACCAGTAGAGAATTTAAATTTTAAATTTAAATATTTGGAAGTAAAAAGAATACTCTTTCGTCGAATACTTTTTAACCCCTTAAGAACACGTCGGAAAGAAATATCATAATTTATAAATTCTTGAACTTTAATGAGAAATGCAAGAAGCTCAGGCAGGAAAATACTGCAGATATTTGCGTGGGTATTGAAATTTTATATTTGAGTCGAAAAACACGGGAAAATATTTTTGGATAATATTGGTTTTTGCATCACGGTGATGGAATCCAAGAGTAATTATAGAAAATGCTATTACACGCTGTCCTTCGAATGTTTTACAATCTTCATTCGGTATACTGTTAACAGCGAATACCGCTACGTTAATGAGATACGTCGTTTAATTACATCTTGATTCGAAGTCAATCCGGTGACTGGTGAAAGGCTCATCACCAATGTATTTATAGATAAACGGTGTGCATTAACGTCTCTTTGTAGCCGAGAGATATTATCGAACTTTACCTTTCATCTGATCAAACAGATTCTATTTAACGTTATCGTTCGGGATAAGATGATAGTTGAATTATTTAAGTGATTTTCTGCGGCGAACAAACGTTCCAGTGGAAGAAAATTGAAATGGAGAACATTCGATGAGACAAGATTCCAGGAAAAGAAGCTTTCAGGAAGAAGGTTCAGTGGATACACATTCGAGTGTAGAAGGTAGAAACAATACCCTAAAAGGAAGAAGGTTCGATGGAAGAAAATACGAAGAGTCTGAAACAAGATTCCATGAAAGAATCGTGAAAGAAGAATTAAGGAAGAAGAGGTTAATCGAACGAAGACAATGAGATATAGAATCGGGATAACAGTCGAAGATCAAGTTGAAGTATGACGTTCTTCAAGACACGCGCCAGACCGCAGAAAGTAAAAGGAATCGAAGAAGCTTGTAACCATGAACCACCAACCGGTGGCTCGTTTCGTATTCATCTCGTTCCCGTTCGACGACAGTCAGTCCACGTATCGTTAATAATCGCATTGCGGATGGGTATCGGGCGTACGGAACGCGAGCGTTTTACACACGATTAGCTCGCGTGTGATATACGCGCGCACGGCCAGTTACGTGTAATTAGAACGGTCACACGCGACCACTTAGCTGGTGCACGACGAATGTCGAAACGGGGTCGTCGTTCCCTTCCACAGGAAGCAAATGGCACTTTAAATTACCGACTACGCGCACGTCATCGTCGTCGTCGTCGTCGTCGTCGTATCTCTCCGTCTGTCCCTTTGATCACGGGGGATAACCGAACGGTTTATCCTACGACTAGAACGCGGGTACCGTTCGCCGTTTTTATCCGTCACGATCCTCGAAATTACTCGTTCACCTTAATCGCGCCACCACGCTGTTGTGTAATCCTTCAAACGTCTTCAATTTGTTACGACTGTTTAATTTACGTTCTGGTTTCGTATCTGGTCTAGGTCCGTTTCAATTGTGTAAATAATAGTTGCAATTTGAGGTTTGAAAAATGTGCCTGGTGTACTGGACAAATAGTGTAGAACGCACGAGGTGTGTCATGGTTCACATAGGATAAGTATCGTATCACAGGACGCGCGAAGTGAGTCATTGCTCAATTGTCAGATTGGACAAACGTCATAAGACGCATATGATGCGTCCTTCCCTTTTAGCCATACCAGACACTTTCTTCCAACAAATGAATTAGTTCCACAAGGAAAATAGCGTTAAAAGACGACGCTGACGATGAATCAGCCGAGATGAGAGCGAACCGAAACCAGTACGATTAACCTTTGTAACAAGCTGGTACGGTTCCGCGGGCCAAAATAATCCATCGCTGCGGCGAGTATCGCGTTAAAAGAGGGAGCGATAAGCGGTCGAGAGTAAAAGGATCGCACCCACGCAACGATTCCCAGCAATATTTATAGGGATAAAAGAGGTAAGCGACCGGGTTAACTGCGAAGACGAGACGAGTTGCGAACGCGAGTTTTAAATGGGCCGCATGCAGTGAGTCGGCCAACTTTGTCCGTGATCGTGGCTCGATAGCCGTTCGCGAGACCGTTAACGAGATCGTACGGGCAAGTTGGTTAATTCGTCTCGCGATTTACCGTGAAAATAAAAGGGAAAATGAAAAATGTGATGGGCGAACGAACAGCTGCTGTTTGGATTTTGACTGAGACTGAAAAAGTCATTCTAGATTAGACGAAAATTTGTGTGAACATTTCTAATTTTTAATTTGCCATTATAATAATCGAAACACTTCTTACCTTTGATTTAATAGAATTCAGGGGATTAAAGATCAGATTTATACAGCTTTCGAAATATTTCACCTGAACTGTTCCGACATGTACCTATGTTAATAATAATCCGTTCGTGTTTCGTCGATGTTAAAAGAACATTATAAAACGCTGGTAGCACAGCTTGCGTTGTTCGACTTCCACATTATATTATAATACACCGCAGATGATATCTAGCTTGCGTCACGGCATTAAAACGTCGTTTTTACAATATCTAACGTGTATCTTAGAAACACGTCGAGAGGATGGTCGCGTGCGAGTTGAAATTTTCACGGCATTTCGTTCGACGATTTCGTATTCTCCCGCGTAATTTAAATCTCTCGGTAACCGCGCTATTTGAATTCCAATTTTCTCAGTTCAAATGTAAATCAACATTTTCATCGAGGTAAAGCCTATTTTTAATTTCTAAATTTATAAAATATATTATTTTGAATCTTTTTTACAAGAGTTAGTCGGAAAACGTTGCAAATCGTTCGAGTAACTTTTACGAACTTGGATAACGAAGCCATAGATTGAGAAATGACGGAGGACACCTCGATTTGTTTTGAGATGAGGAACGTGCAGTTTTCAAAGGAATCGTTCAACTTGCTCGAGACACCATGTACAGACGATCAACCCGGATCTATACAGAATCTATGGAGACTCGATCGAGGTCACGATCACTTTAACGGTAGTTTTCTGGGGACAATTGCTATGAACCGTGAAACGATCGACATCGAGAAGGCTCGATCGCATTGTGATTACGTAAATATCATATTTTTCGCGGGACAATACGAAACCGTACAAAAAGTCTCATTTGTTTCTAACAAGATACAATTTTTTTATTAAAATCCTGCTCGTTACAAGGTTTTTAACAACAACAAAAAAGAATCTAGAGCCGTAACAAAAGACTGATAAGATCTAGACTCGTTACCTTGCGATACTTTTAACGATTATCAGCGCGAAAGTTAATTATTCTTTGCTCAAGTGCTGGCATCAATGAAGAGAATTGAAATATTATGCGCGAGCTGTCCTTGGTAATTCTATGTTTCATAAATCGCAATTAAAGCCGCGGAATTATGTTTCTAAAAAAAAAAAAATAACTTCAAGCCCTATTTTTTACATTTACCTTAGAACAATTTTTGTTTTATTCTCGTAAAAATTGATGTGTTAAGGGATTGTTAAATAAAGCAGAATTTCAATGTTACATAAATTAGTATCCGTTTCACGCTGCGTAAGCTCGAGTTGCCGCGAAACGAAGCACTTCCGGTGAACCGCAAACGAAAATAAGAATTCCTTGGAACACGAAACAAGAAACGGCTCCGTTAAAGAAAAAAATATAAGTTTTGGCGAGAAGGATACAGCGGAGACATTGGTACATAAAGCGTCGAGAGAAATCGAAAGTAACGTTCTATGCTTAATAACAATTTCCTCGGACATTCAATGAATCATAGTCGCTACTCAGTCAGACGTGTTTGAGTAAATTTGCGTATAGGTGTAAAAAGCAGTTGCAAGGTTAACAGATTCTGAAAGAACCTGCTTTCAGATAAATAGACACATCCAATTATCTGCAAACGTGCCGGAAGTCGATAACAATAAAAAATTAATTACCCTTATTTTGATTGATAGTCATTGTACATCGATGCATTGGTAATGAACGAATGTTAAATTAATAGTTGTTTGTAGAATTCTACTCCTGAAAATCCGATAGTTGGAATTTGTAATATTTAGGGTTTGCAAGATTCTATTTTTAAAATCCAAAAATTAGAATTTCCAGAATTCCAAATATTGCAATTTACAAAATTTTGTTTAGAATTCTAATATCTAAAATCTGCAAAATTCTATTCCTAAATTTTTCAAAATTCTAAAACCTCCAATTTGCAAAATTTTATTCATAGAATTCTATTAATCAACAGCCCAACACCTCCATCCTCAAAAATCCAACTATACTCACGAGAACCACGAAGAAACGGCACATCCAACTCAAAGAACGATAAAAATCTTTTCCAATCAGCTCCATTCAATCCAGTCCACAAAACTTCACTCGTCACCCTTCATTTCTCTGGCTTCTTACACTCGAACGAAAGAAATCTTCTCGCACTTCGTTCTATCATTACAAACTTTCCCCCTCTTCTACGATTATTACGCGAATCAGACGATATTCAGCGCAGGAAACGACGAAATTGTCAGAACGAGGGGGTGAGGATGAAGAAAGGTGGGCAACGGTCCGTCGTCGTCTTCGAACCGGATGCAGCGACTCCGAAACGAACTTTCTTCTCTCGAATATCCGTGCCAGGTAGCCTGGACTCGCCTTCGAGACGACCTCGTCGATTTTTGTCGAGCCTTCGAATCCTCGAAATTCCTGCCCGCTCCGTAATGTCCGCTCCTCGACGTGTTTTCTTCGCTCGTCCACGAGTTTTTACTTATTTCACCCACTTCAGACGTTTATCGAACTTTCAGTCAGATTTTTTTCACTTTTAAGTTCACTCGGTAAAGTTTATTATTGGTTTTTTAAATTTTCAGTTGAATCAATTGCTTGTTTCTAAAATTTCTTTGAAAATTGGCAAGTTTGAAAGATTAATTGCTTATTTGAAATTTTGTTAAAGTTTTAATGATTCTAGACTGGTCTGCTATTTGGCAATAGTTTCCAGAGTTTACTACGAGTCCTCGTTGAAATTCTCAGTCGGCTCGATTACTTCAGAGCCAAATGATAATTAAACGACGATTCGTTGAGGAAAGTGGAAAATGATTAGTTCCGATGAATCACGGTTTTGCGTGAGTAAGGATATTCAGATGCTATGCTTGGGCCACGTAGCCAACGATTTTATCTCAATTCAATTATTAATCATTAATAAAAAGAAAATTACAAGTGATAAAATATCCTATTCCAAAATTTTCTTCAATCCTCCAGAATGTATTAATCAAAATTCACCGTTGAACAAATAATTGTTCACAGAAAATGAAAAAATTCACGAATAAAATGGCACAAATTGCAAAACCACCCCAAAATCTATCGATTCTTCACCAATATTTGTACCAAAGTTCACAGACGTTCTATCACGATGCTCTCTGTCCTGAATTTTCTACTTAAAAATGAATTACGAACTCAGTTCGAGTTTGAAAAATCTCCCTCCGAGTTTCTATTCGAAATGTTCACTACATGATTGCTCTCGAAAGGAAAAATGAGGAGGAGAAACCTGTTGCACCAGACGGTTTCGGTTATCGAACGAGGGAAGAAAAAAAAGACGAGGGTGATAAGAGGACGCACCGTGGTGTCGCGAAGCGGAAACGCGGCTTAAACAGCCGACTGTTACACGCTGGACGTCTCGCGAGTAACTGGCGACAGACGGCGGACAAAGTGTTTGAATAGGAACCGCGATCCGTGGCTCGACGAGCGGGAACGAAAGAGGACGGTGGGGCAAACACCGAGGGAGGGAACGATTGGTCGACTTACGTGGCTCTAAACGGCCGACCGGGGGTAGGATGGAGGGGGAAGGTTGCCCACAGGACCCCATGGACACTGGGGAACAGATGGGAAGACGGGCAGGGAATATACGGGGTGAGTCATTTCGACGCGACGACGACACTCAGGATTGGTGTATTTATGAAACTCTATTCGTGGAATTTTGATTGTTGAAATTTGCAAAGTTCCGGTTTTGAAAATTCCAAAGTTCCATTCCTGGAATTTGCAAAGTTCCGGTTTTGAAAATGGTACGGTTCTATTCTTGGATTGGTATTTATGAAAATCTATTCGTGGAATTTTGACAGCTGAAACTTACAAAGTTCTATTCTTGGAGTTTACAGTTGGTAGTTAATTTTACAGAAAAATTATAACACAACCGTTCGAAACTTGTAAATTTCTAATGAAATTTCACACAATCAGAGTGGAAAACTGTATTGGCATAAACGTTACATATTTCGATGGTATTATTGGAGTGGTTCGGTAAATCCTGATGTGTTTCAATAACATTCCAGTTATACCATAATTGACCTGATAACTGTACCGAATACATTCGCATACATATTTCTCTTTAACTTGCATAAATCTGGTTTATACCTCACTCGAGAAGAAGAAAAATAGGTTAATACTCTTAAATCTTTAATAAATTATGTATATGATTGGAGCAACGTAATCATTAAAAACTCTATTTTTTAACATCAATAACAATCTTAAATTATAAAACAAAATTTCAAAATCATCACAAAGAAAAAGATCCAAGAATATAAGAAAAATCTTGTAACAAATTCAATTTTAATTAGAATTATAAATAACGTGTAATTTATTTATTTTGATAAGCTTTTAAATTGTTTTATCTTGTTCTTTGATCGTGTTTCTACCTGAAGTATACAAAACATATTCAATCAACTTGTTTCGCAATCGTTTATCGATGCACATAAAAAAAAAGGGAATAAATCACACTATATCGATCTGTGATTAATTAAACTCTTAATAACGAAGTACCGTTTGCAGGACGACGTTCGAACGCAAACAATTAATATCGAATATCTGAAACCATTTAAATATTAAAAGAAATCCTGATTGAAGGAGAGGGGAGGATAGATGAAATGGAGATAGAACGGGATGAACAGTTAGGAGGAGATAATAACGGGTATTCAACTGTTGGGATTAATAAACTGAAATTAATCTTATTGATGATTTGCCATATTCTACGAACCAGGACTTAGGTATAGACATTTTTTTATGGAACGAACAAACAATCTAATACCTTTTATTATCGAATGTGTTATACACAGGAAATGATAATGCAACAACGACGATATTATCACTAATATTTTCTTTCTTTTTTATTTTTTAAAACTGTCAATTCCTAGACTCAATATAAAGTTACCGCAAATACTTGATATCTTAATAAAAATCTCAGATAAAGAACATGAAGGTGATTATTCTGATTGGTTTATTGATAGTTCTACTATCGATTAAATAATTTTTGTAACTTATGAATAAATATGTGTCTTTTAAATTGTAGACAATAATTGACAAAAGATATATTTACTAAAATTATAAGAAATTTTCTATTTAAATATTGACGACGAGGATTTTTATAATTTTTGTAAAAGAATTTAAGAATACTGTGTTATTAAATTATTATTAAAACATAAAATAAGAATTGTACTGCCAAAGAAACTTAATTAGACCATACGGGGGTACAGTTATCTTAATTAACGCTTTGATTAGCCATGTGTGGATGATGATGTGTGGATGAATTTCCATAAGGATCAGTCACCTATATTTGGAATTTATTCGCGTTGTTTAATTAGAAATACTCGTATCAGATACATGATATTAAATAGAAATAACTGTCGTGACTATTAACTTTCAAAAATTTCATTCAAATACTAAAATTACTAATGATATCAAACGTTGAGACACACTGACCATTAAAAGTGTTTAATGTACTTATCCGTGTTCAAGGATTGTGCAATAAAAGCTATCTTTACAACGTCGATAACAAACTATTTAATTTACTGAATTCCCACTGAATCACGAAAAACAATCCAATCGTCTCATTTAATAAGAAACGAAAGATTTAAATAAAAAAAGAAAATCAGAATCGTACATCGTTCAAGGAACATCGTCTGATTAAAATTCCCTCCTCGTCCCGATTAAATCTTTCTGTTAAACAAACAAACCGCGAACTTGCAAAAATTGCAATCGTCTTATTGGTAGGCCACGTTCGAGGTAAACAGACCGCATCACCATCAGAATATGAATTCTTCTTATTTTTTTAACATCCTCATGGACGTCCGTCGGGGAAGACGCTTCCTGTTTCGAAAGTTCCAACAGAACCGAAGAGGATCGGTTTTACGATGCACAATATAACGCGGCCATAAGCGGCGAACGTCTGCCGGTTCGAAAGTGTTCTGAGAATGATCGATTCGACGGAGAATTACGAGCCGCGTAACGATCCATTCAAACGCGAAGGAGATTGCGATCGTCTGAACAGGATGGGAAGTTGGCACAACCCGTGGGACTAATAGGAACCATCAGTTTTTACGAAATCGTTATTTTCGTGAACAATGGGGATTATTAATTGATCGTGCAAAAAGTTCAATTTTCATGACACAAAAGTACCACAAAATGCCACTTATGGTACACCAAATTGGAGCTCGAAGATCGAGGGAAAGGATGATGTAAGAAATGTGTGATGGTTTTTAGGATAAAATGGAGGATTGTTATTTTATAACAAAGCTACGGTAGATGAAGTATAATAGGATTTCGTGACAGAAAAGTATCCCGAAATGGCGCTCGTGGTACATCAATTTAAAGGTTAAAGTGTAATAAAAATAACTATATAAATGTTTCATTAAGATTCTTCGTACAAAGTAAATGGCTACAACAAAGTTAAAGGAACGAGCAGTTTCGAAACACGTGGGTTCTGACAATATTTCATCACATAAAAGCATTGCCAAATGGCACTTATGGTACATCAATTTGAAGCTTGAAGTGTAATAAAAATGAGTGGTTACGATTTCATTATTATCAAACTCTGTGAATCTTCCGTTGTAAAACGGTTAGCTGATATTTTACAAAGGAGCCAGCGACGAAGAACAAACGCGGTCCGATCGCGAGGAAAAAGTGAGTCGAAAATTATTTGGGTCAGTATCGATGACAAAAAGAGCAAAAAAAATTAAGGACGTGAAAAAAAGCAACAACCCGAAACAGCTGTTGCGCAAAATGCGAGTTACACTTTTAGAGCAGATGTTTTTGCGCTCGAACGGTACCGACGTACGACTGGGTCACGACGACCCGTATCGTTTGATTAACTCTTCTTATTAGTCGAACTTGAATTAAACTTAAAACAAATCTTGGTACAACTTGATTAAACCTAATAACATACACCTCGAACATGTTATTTCTTCTGGCACACGTTTGATGAATGCTCCTAACCTAGATAAATCGTCGTAACGGGATCTGCTCCTGACGGCAAATGTAATCATTCATTTAATGAATGACTACAAAGTCTTAAAACGACCATACATTGACCTGAATTTAGTCTTAGAATAAATTGAAAAATAATTAAAAAATTAATTTAAGACTATTCGTATTGGAAATGTTTAATCTTGGATATTTAAAGAAATATATTGAAATTTCAGAAAATGGAACGATAAACAGTTAAAATTGAATGTAAATTGCAAGTGATTAAGATGAATGTTAATTAAATATAGATAATTCTAAATTCAGTCTAACACGAATTCTTGCGGTTAAAACTTATTACTCGTTTTGCTCTAATAAACCAAAATAATATATTAGAAAAAATGATGCATCGTGTTTAATTATGCATCGTTATTCTCATACTTAATCGCTTATTATTACGAAATAAGAAGAAAAAAGAAGTGAGTTAATTGAAGAAATTCAGTTTCTTTTTTTCACATAACGCGTTAACTTCGAAGAAGCCACCGACCGTGTTACACGATGATACTTTTTGATCTAATTCAATTTCCTAGAACACGTAACCGTAGAATAAAATCGAAGAAGAAAAGGTGTCGGTTTGGTGTGTGCGTGAATTGTATTACACATTCCTCTCTATAAATAATGGCTCGAAAAGAGGACGAGGGTGCACCAATCAAGTTAAACTGCTGTTATTTAACGACAGAAAGAGAGATTCATTCCGCCAATCGAGCCGGACCCGGGGAAGCGAGCCTTCCTTCTCCGCCACGCTTGTAACGCAACATTGTTCCAGCGAACTGGCAACAGCCGTTTCCTTATTTGCAAAATCGGCTAAGGAATCTCGCGTGGACACAGGTTTCCCCCTATAACGCGATTCTTTCGTACCACCTTTCGAACTAATCGATAAATAATCCGATAAATTACCGCTCACTGTGTTGCGGGAGGATTTATTACAATTTCTGTATATTAAATATAGTATTTCAGAATTTGGTATCTCGAATGTTTTAAATATAATAGAATCTGATACCCAATATTTCATCCGAATCTCCAGAAAATTGAATAAAACACGAACCTTCAGTTCTCGAATTCTAGCAAACAAACCGCAGCCTGTGCTTTTATCTAGGATCTTGTTTCGATGCAACTCGAAATGATTTAGAAACATGCTCGTTCGGTTGCGTGAATCACGAGGAAATTCTTATCCAGGACTGTGATCGAGCAACGAACTCGAAAATCTGATCTCATCTACCTAACGCGATTACGCTAACAACCCCCTCCTTCTTCCTTTTTTATTTTCCATCGCAATACGTATGTTCCATTTAACGCGATCGGATTAATTAGATCGAGACAGATTTTCAACAAAGTTACCAAACGAACGAAGACAACGAAACGATATCATTAATTAATTACTCGCACGTTCCTTAACGCGATTCCAAATTCATGTCATTTAAAATAATCAGGATAAATTAAAAATAAGAAATTTTACAAAAGTTTGATATTTCTTTTCAAGGATAGCAGAAAGTGAATATTTCTGATACGACATTTTAACTTTCTCTTTTTAAGAATAGAAAAGTGGCTGGATTTTTAGAATTTTTGAAATTTTCTTTATTTTGTCTTTCAGTTGCAGCAAAGCATAAAAGTATGGGATTTTCTTGGGTGATGCATAATGGAGACTGTTATGTTTATTGTTAAGGCGTGTATCTACCGATCGCAAGGTAAGAGGCTCGATCGAGGCGTACCGGACTGACAGGATGCTCGATTGAGGCCTACCGGAAACAAGTAGGTTAATGAAAATCGTCTGCACGGTTTGCCTTCCGAACCGTAAATTTTTACAAACTTTCCACCTATCGTATGCTTTCTTTCCCTCATCCCGTACAAAAATTCCTTAGAAACCAGACGAATAAAGAAAGACCCCGCAAAAAAACCTAATTTGATAGGAATCCCAATGAAATCTTTTTGACAATTCCAATCGGAAATACGAGGTATTCGTTATGAAATCGGTAGAAATAGGTTTTCACGAATTGTTGGTAATGGGCAATTAGAAAAGGCAACATGTTTGTCGCAGCCGGGAAAGTCTTGGTTCTTGTGGCAGTGCAACGTTGGGGTCGAGGGACAGAGAGGCTCGACTGGAAACGAAAGTGAACCAATTTCTAATCGACCGCACGTTCCGGTGTACACGGTCGAGAGGACGAGACGCATCTCGTATCACGGTTCACGGATCATCCTGAGTCAAACAAAAGGGAGAAGCATACCTAAGAAGAATTTTCTACAATGACCCCTCTAAATGGACGATACTAGTAGGTGAAAAAGGGTCGAAGGCAACTTTTAATATTCAAAATAATATTGATTCGTAAGAGAATAAGTTTAGTTAGGAAAGCAATGTTGCAAATTATACTCTTCCAAATAAATAATACTGACTCATAATAAAATAATTTTAATTTCTATATTTTTAGGAACCTAGTACCTTAAACCGATCTACTAGTACGATCAACGATGCACGACACGAACACGATACCTTGGGCCGCACGACGAATGCAAATCAGATATTAACGTCAAATCATTGATCCTCTAATCAAGCTATGCTGTGTACAAATTAAATGCTTACCCGAGGCCGTCGATGAGTACATTTCTATTATTACTCTCTGTTTGGAGGTCTTTAACGTGTACTCTACCGATCGATGACTGTGGTCATTTACCAATCATAAAGCGAGTAAGAGTAATCGTATGAATATTAGTCATAACTATTAATATTCATTACTTTATAATTGATACTATTAAAAAATATTACTTTGTAATTACCACTATCTAAAACTATTGCTCTAATATTTCATTCTAACTTTACAATTATTATTTTGCAAGAATATTTGTTAATTGGAAAAATTGCAGTTTAGAAATGAAAAAATTCTAAAACTCTCAAACGGATCTACTGACCGTGATCGAATAATTAACTATCCTTCAGAAAATATTAATTTCCGATCGAAACCCGTGCAATATCATTTTCCCACGAAAGAAAACGAGCAAATCGATCCTCGCCTCTGAACACTCCTCACGACACGAACATTACGAAACGAACGCCTCCGAAAGATAAAGGAAAAAAAAAAGGAAAGATTCCAAGGAACTTCTAACGGTTCCATCCGGTAACTCGTTAACGAGTATGTATCATCGTCGTGGCTGCTCGAATATTAGATAACGTAGAAACGACGGACGGTCGAACGCGTTTCGTTCTTCGATGTTGACGTAATGACGGGCTACGGGACGATTAAAAGGGGGCAAAAACGTCCCCGGATGTTCTACTTGTTTCTAGTAATAATATCACGACCGGTGCGATTCCGTTATGCAACTTCGAAACGCGGATAGCACCGAACGGCTGTTTCCGATTGTCGATGACGTTTTCGTTCCACGTGTATACCGTAAGAATGTCACGAGAGAAAAAAACGTGCCCGAAATAAAGCTACAGGACTCGAGTGATTATAGACACGCAAGGATGAGCCGATGATATCCGAAATTAAAGATTAATGGTCTATCCACCGGAAGTCTGTCGGGTAGGTTTTCAATATCATAGGTTGTCGATTGAAAGCTGATTAATAAACCAGTGATTATTGTTTTTCTATAACACTATTAAAATAATAACAGTCAGGTGTGCTACGATGAAATTGAATTATTCCAATTATTTACAATGTTGTGAGAAGCTTATATTTAAATATAAAATACTTCTAACTTGTATATGTAATAAATTTTATGAAATGTGACCATCAAAGTGTTGATAGCGTGTAGGATTAGATTGAGGAAGGGAGGGAAGTGCAATGCTCTTTTTCTGCATATTTTTCTAGATCGAGAAGAGTCGAATGATAGACGAGAGCGATTTGTGGGAATCACAGGCGCGAAACGTTTCAAGGCTCTCTGTTCACCAGCCACATATGTTCGCTTAACGATCTTAAATGGCTCGGTACCGGCTGTTCATACAGGGTGATACGATTATCTCGTTAGGACGTACAGTGTCTTGATTATCCAATGCCGTCGTGCCAAATTTCAACCAGATCAAGAATTTTTGCTCAAATATTGTTTATGTAACGAAACATCATTGTTTGAACAAGTTGAATAAAGCTATCCATTAATTTCGATTTTGTTTGAATACCAAGAAATATTTCTCAATATTGTATTTTTCAAAGAAACAAGCTTGGACAGGGTCGTAATATGTAAAAATGATCACCGTTTGGTTGAATTGAAAAAAAATTCCAATAGAATCGTGAAAGGTGTGTGAGTGTAGGTGGTTGGGAAAGTGCGAAGACGAGTCAAGAAGACGGTGAAAGAGAAAGGCTGGTATGGGAAAGGATGTATAGCAGAACGAGTGGCTCTTCATGGTGCATCAGCAATGCTGACCTTTCGCCGTTACGAAACTCTAGGTTAGTCTTTTAGACCGGTATCGATACCGATTCCATCTATATATCGGTCGTTACCTTGTGAAATCGAGCCTCTTCTCGACTCTGTATAATTTACCCGCGATTACACGAATTCGACGATGTACTGAAACTCGAATTTCAATCGAGTCGATTAAAGATGGGTCGATGTAATCATAGGATTACATCTTCCAGAACAGAGGCTTGTATAGACCTAATAATCTCGAAGACTAAAATTTATAAATTTCCTTAAGTGAAGCAAAATAATTTAGAAAGTATTGGGTAACTTAATACTTTTCCCACAATTATTAAAAATTACTACAAAAGAACTTGGACCCCTACCTACGAGAGAGATACCAGAAGACTTTAGACATTTTCGAAACGAAAGAGTGATATAGAAACTCTTATACCCTGAAGTGAATTTGTGGAAACTTGAATACCGAAACCCCTCAAGAATTGAATGAAAGAGAATTATTTTGGAAATACCCTGGGAACCATTGAAAAATGATCACCCATCCCAACTCAGAGAATTTAAAGAAATTCTGCTTTACCTAACCACCAAGCCCAAGGATTTTCGACCAACACTTCTACCGAAATCTCCGACAATCTACCAATGCTTTAATTCTGCTCTTAAGGTAATAATTTCGAAGTTCCTTAAATTAATCTCCAGAAGAGTAAAATTTATACATTTCTTTAAGTAAAGCGCGATAATTTAGAAAATTTATTCGATTTCTTAAATAAAATTCATCCATCGTTGATGGTATCAAGTTTATGATACTAGAGAAACCTGAAGAAGGGATCACGTTGACAATACGACCTACCCTGGTCGTTCCTCTATTTCGACTCTTGTAACGTACACGTAATCGCGGTCATGCGTGTTTAATACGAGCCTTTGTAACTGCATAACACGGTATAATTAATGCACGGAGGTGCAAAACCATGCTTGTTCGAGCACACGCAACGTGCGCGCTGTCATGGGAGTCAGATGTTAATAGAAAACAATCAGCGGCCGCACGTGCACCGACGTGTATCGATGCACTCGAATAGTCAGACTGCAATTTTATGCGGTGACAGAGATAAGACTCGCTTTCAGCTTTAAATGTTGCTTACCCATTGGAAAACGCCAGATTATCTTTATGGAAAAAAGGAGGTTGTACGTGTCTCTCAGAAATTTCAAACTTTCTTCGATCCATAAGAAAATTCAACAGAGATCGCTTTGTTGATTATATTGGAAACTTGAAATTGTTAATAAAGCATTTCGGTCGAAATAGTAACAAAATAATTCGATTTGTTTTGAAAAAAATTGCAATCTTTTAGACGCGCAATATTTTTGAAGCGCTCTGTACGATTCCTCGCCGATAGAAATTTCATGCGAACGAAGCGAAGATCGATGATCCGTCGATTTGTCTGATTAGAAATTACCGGAAATCGACGACTGCCGTTTAATTGAAATCTCTATCGTTAAAACATCCTCGGTGTCCTGCGCGGTATTAAAACGACCAACAATGATGCAATTCGCCGTTTACGGTTAAACGAGCAGTTGTGCAACGACACTGGATATCCAACAAAGGGAAACGTCTTATCGTCGACGACTTTTACGATACCGATGACCAAATCTGTGCCTGACATCTTTCTCTTTCGTCGCCGGCGAACTTTGCAATATCGATTGACACGTTCGACGTCGCCACCAAATATGATTATCGACTCTCGACGTCTTCATTTTTCAACGTTTCAAGTATAAAACATTTCTTTATTCCAATTCCTCGTAATTTAAATCTATTAGCAACGATGTGTATTCGATTCTCGACACGATCGGGGCAAAGATGAGTATGGCGTTTGGGCACGGGGTCAATCGTGCAACTGGAACGAGGTGTTTAGCCACGAAATATGGCGATGGAAAAAGAAGGTTCATCTTTTCTGGTCTCGTTACGATGTAAGTGGAACGATACGTTTACGAACGTCGATTTAGTTTCCTTTTTTCAACGCGTGAATCTTCTTTGGAATTCTTGAATATTCAATGCGTGTTCAAGAAAGCATAGTACTCCATAAAAATTTCAATTGTAATATTTAGAAGAACAAAGTGGATGGAGAAAGAAGAAATAATATTCAAGGCCCGCTACTTTTAAAAAAAAATCAAATATTTGGCAGGGGTTGTTTGAAGAAATATTTCAATAAAGAAAGAAAATTTAAAGAATTTCTTCTCTGTGTTCGAATGAGAAAATTGAAACAGCAAAAGGAAAAAATGGGAGAGGAAATTGAAAAGGCTGGTAGCTGGAGAGAAAGACAATATTTCAGAAAGATGCAACGCGCAGCAACAGGAAGGAAACACGAGGGTTATTTCGCGGTAGCCGCGAGCAACGACGCCAACCTAATGTCAAGAGTGCACACATGGCGCACACACATGGGTCGCATTAATCATCGTGCGTTTATCTCGCGTTTCTATGTTCCGTGGCAACCTTTCTCGTGGCTACATTATCGCTTGCGTGATACAAGGATCGTGCCCCTTTTTTCGATCGAGTTCTCGATTAAAGAGAGATCCTTCTCTTTATCTCTGAAGAGATCCTTCGTTCGAAATCGTTCGCGAAATGGTACGGAAATCCAAAACGAGAAAACTTTTAATTTTAAATTGTATAGTATTTACGATAATTTTAACACGTAATATTTATGAAATTGTTATTAATATTAACACAGTCCTGATATTTCTGAAATTTTGAATTCTGCTCTTTAGGAGTGATCACGTAGGGTGGGCAAGGAGAAACAACGTAGTTAATCATCTCCTTTGTCGTCGGAAATGAGAAAAAAGGCCCTGAGGGCAAACACTAAACGCTTTCATACGAGCCAGAAGATAATTGCTCGTAAAGGTAATTTTTCTTCGAAGAAACGGAGATAATCGGTACTTTTTCATGCAACAACCATACGTCTTCCTCCAGATGGGATCATACATTTCTACAGATGTTGGTATTTTATTTCTGCGTTTAACGTTGCCTAATTCCTTCTTCTAAATTCATTACGCCGAATAATATACTATCCCTATATCAAATATCAATCACAATAATAGCTTAATAATTAATAAATTAGCAGTAATTTATTTTTAAGAATAATAAGAATACGTCGATGGTATTTAACAATAAATAAGCAATTCTTTGTTCTTTGTCATGGCACCATTTTTGTCTGTCACGTGTGATGCTGAAAAATCGTGAAATCGAAGGGTTGATCCTCGCTTTCACGAGGAAAGGTCTTTCGGAGAAAGCAACACGACGCGCATCGGTTTTACACTTCCTGACTGTCCATCTCTAAACCAGCCATCTCCCTTCTAATATTTTTAGACTTTCTTCCCGTTTCCTTCGACGTCTAACAAGAACGGAACCCGGCCAAGACACACATACGGTAACAGCAGGATACGCAGATAAGAAAGATGATTCCACGGAACCAAGAATATTTAGTTTTTGATAATGACAACGTACCTACTCCACTAACTACTAGGTCAACTATCGCTATTCCTTATTTGAATATCGTACCTATTCTAAATATAATTAAAAACTTTTGCCTCATTTAATTTCTATTTAATTTGTTTCAAAGTGATGTAATTATCGATTGTAATTTGAAAGTTAGTCATTTTTTCAATTTATCTTATTAGTTAACCTCTTTCCGTACAATAGCTATCAATTTTAATTGGAAAATTAGTAAAGAATAAAATCATGAAATAATAATTTGTAAAGTATTCTAATTTTGATTTCGTGGCAGGGAAAAGAAGTAGCAGAAATAAAAGAAAGAAGGCGATGCTCAGGTTAAGGAAGTCCGTCGATACACGAGGAACATTCAACAACCTTGATAGGGCATTGCCCCAGCATCTCGTGGAGACAGACGAGAACACTGTGTATACGTGGCCTCCGTATCTTCAGGAGCCACAAGAATTTTCGCTTATACCAACTAGAAAGTGGAAAAATGTATCATTTACGAGACGACGACACACCGGCCAAGGTGAACGTACCTTGCAACCAAACAATTTTATCGAAATTTTCATCGGCCATAACATTAACCGCACGTATATGGCACTTTAAAATCGTATTACCAGATCGTTAGAGCTAATACGAAACATTTTAGAATGTCACAATTGCACAATAACGATGATTTATAAAAATATTTCTATTCTTAGAAACATTGATTGCTCTGTTTTCAATTTAATTCTAAATATTCACAATATCTTGTTAACAATTGTTATTATTAATTATACAGTAACTTTATTCTCAGTTCGATTGCTATAAAATTAAAGCATTTTAACACAACTACTTCTTCCTTTGAGAAGAGATCTGTACGAATTTATTTAATTACTTTGAACAACACCTGATAATGATTCGACGCAATAAAAACGCGAGAACGAACCGTATCTAGTAAGCAGATCGAGCACAAGGATCTTCTTTCGAAAATTGGAAAGATTCGACGCGAAAAAGAGAAGAGGAGAGAAAAAAAAAAAGATGCTCTCTCACTTTGGTGATCTCAACGGTTGCATAAGAGACTCTCGGGACGAAAAAAAAAAGAATCGATGCAATCGCACGAAGGGATTCGTTTTCAAGCGATGACTCGTTTTCAATGTCGAGACGAGATGTTCGACTCTCGCATACCGATCGAGGACAAATCGTGACGCGAATCGAGTCCCGTCTCTTTTTCGATGACATTTTCCCCGGCGAAGAAGAAGAGAGCCGAGGCTCTCGGGTTTCACGCTTTCACGGTACGCGAACGAGCCATCTTCGATCGGTATCCACGGGAAGCCGAACACACTTCCTGTCGATCGAGCGAAACTTGCGCCAGAAAAAAAAAGCAACATCCGCCGCTTCCGCGCTTTCATCGAAGAAGAAATTTCAGAGACCAATGCGCTCGAGAAGTACTCTTACTGCGATTTCGTCTCGATAAAAAGCTAATTCGTTTGTAAAACCGATCGCAGACTCGATCGAATATCCTTAGAACAATTGCAAATATTTATTTCAAGAATAAAATACCATTTCAGCTACTGAAAATATTATTTTTGACAAAAAGAAGCGAGGGTTTTTAATGGAAATTCAAGTGGCACCCATGTGAAATTTTCGTAATTTCTTTTGCAGAAAGAACTCTATTAGATTAGCAACATTCAAAATAACTTAAATTGTGAATAAATTGAGTCGTAAGGTGTATAATTTTTAATTTGAAATTGAAGAAATATTGCGGTGAAAATAAAAAAGGATAAGAAGGAGGTGGATAAAACGGAAATCGGGATATAAGTTGAATGATTGATATTCGTGGAACGGTTTGGCCCATAATTCAAGGTATAATTTAACGGGTGGCTGCATCGTGCCGATGACATTTTATGCAGACAACATACGTCAAACGTCAACGAGACGGCTCACGCTGTTGGAACGTCCCTCATCAATATCCATAAGTCAAAGGACATCCGTCTTCGCGTACACACGCGGAATAATTTACAAGGATCCGCGATAACCAACCACGGAATCGTTGGCCAACGTGCGCCACGTAATAATGCATAGGGAACGAGGTGATGCCGTGCCCTTTCCACCATTTTCCCATAAACAAACCCGACGAACAACGCGTACCGAATGCGACAAACAAACCACGGAGTGAATCTTTACGTGTCGCAAATTGCAAATGGTCTGTTGAAACGTGTTTGACCGACTATTCTTGAGCCAGATCTGATTACGACCGTTTACCAAACATTTTACACGTTGTATATCAAATTATTTTATTAAAAACGTGCATTAAAATCGACTCCAAACTTACCCTAACTATTTAGAATAATAATTTTCTTAGCGATTTTACTTAGTGACTCATCGTTTAAAAAATTAAAGTAGATAATCCGATACAAAATATTTGCAACTAACAGTTAACGAATCTTGGGCAGTGATAAAGCGATCTACATGTCGACAACGGTTGGATCTACTTTGAGAAAGTTTGAGCGCAAGGTATTCGAATTGGCGGCAATGAAAATGACAAACTCATAATCTGCACAACCTATTAACGCGTGTAATTCAATTTGACCGGGTTGTACAATCGTCGTTTACCCATGGGCGTAAAGAGAAAGTTATAAAAATCTCTCTTAACAAATTTACACGGAATTTCAAAAAAATTACCTCATGTACGGATCCTCATTTCTTTTTGTTCTCGCGCGTTAACCTTGAATTAATAGACCAGAAGGAACAGAGACTATGATAGCGATTTTACGCTTCTTTTTTTTTTGTACGAGTTGAGAATCTTTGAAATTGTGTTGCAAAATTCTTGGCTAATGTCGGGCCTTTTTCTTTTCTAATCGAGAAGTTAATAGAAAATAGAAGAAACCGTGTAATGTCGACACACGTGGAGTTCGCGTAACGAAAAATTCTTGAACAGTCATCGATTTAAATTGAATGAAATTCTTTTTGCAATGTTACTACTCCAATGTTATGACATTACATTTTCGATATTCCTAATTTCCTTAATAATAGTAATATATTATAAATATTAAGAATAATAACGACGATATTAAATATAATTGTAAGTACATAATATTATTCTGTTATTTAATTTGTCTTTCCTCAGAAAATACCCTATACAAGACGAAAAGAGGATCGAAGGAGTAATGAAGGATTGATCAATGGCGAAATTGAAGCCCCATCGGGAGCAAGACACTAGCTCCGCCTTAATTCGGGCCCAGAAACCTACAATTTTCATTGTTGACGTCGATCATTATTTCTCGATTTTGCAACAGACTCCATTGCACAATCCAATGATGAATCCCCTAGATCCTCTTTCCATCAATGCCAATCATTTACGCGACATCATTTTGTGTCGTTGAGTAATTTCAATTCAATCGCAAGTAACATTTCACGAGACAATACTTATATAAATTTCAAACGAAACATAATGATGTTACGTATAATCGATAACGTGCTCGATTACGTTCTGTTCGATTTGTAATTATTTTATATGTTGAATTTTCACTCACCCCATTACCGCTTTGACATCCATCCGACATCCAGCACTGATCGACCAAAACTGTTCGAAACGTTTCGTTGTACTTCAACCGAAGAGTACTGTTTACAATCGATGGCTTCTTATACACCTGTGACAAAAGGGATGCGTTAAATACACGATCCTAGCATGATACAATCAAAGATCATATCCTTCATAAATTGTCTTTACTGCTCTGAATCTAATATTTTTACTCTTCGTTATTCAATATTCGTTCAAATTATCAATATTTGATTGTCGAATGTACAGGTTACGTACGAACTCTCGAATCGAACGGTTTGAAAGTTTACTCGTTTAATATCATGCATTAATAAGGTAATTAGGTTATAAAACCACAAAATGGTAGTTCGGAACACGATTCGAGTAGATAGGTTGTATATATTGTACGATATTAACATTATTACGGTTAATTTTACCTGAAAATCACGGAGCCTTGTAGAAATACGTCAAATTGGCGGGTTTCAATCTTATTTCTGACGTCACGAAGGTTGGTCGATAAAAATTCACTGCGAAGCACACCGCACGTTCTTCGTTACGTTACTGACTGTCGATTCTCAATGGCGGCTGTCGAGCTTCTTACTTGACCGCAGATGTCACTGCCGAACAATAAACTGTTAGACCGTGACAGAGACTATAGACGATTTCCCATTTACGATTTGTATTATGAGACAACCATAAGTGGAGAGACAACGATACACATTTTATTTTACCAATATTTCCAGATATTTTTTGCGATACCGATTCGAATTCTTTTCAAAATTAAGCATTCTAGGGAGACGTGCATTCCTTATTAGATTTTATATAACATTATTATATTAATATACCGGATGTGATAGACAACGTAACGATATTTAAGGTTAAGTAACATATTACCCGTTTTTGTATCGAGGTCCCTTATTTTTTTTTAATCGGCTAATTATTCTGAAAAATGCCAGCGCCAAACTCTATCAGCGTAGCTGTAATATGTTCTAGCAATATGAATAGAAGCATGGAAGCTCATGCATTTTTGAGGTAATCCATTATATTTAACCATCAGATTATATCACTCTTGACATATAAAATAAAATTGTTTATCTCTTATATTTCAGCAAAAAGGGATTTAACGTGAAATCCTTTGGTACTGGTGATAAAGTGAAACTTCCTGGGAATGCCCCCGACCGTCCAAATATTTATGATTTTGGAACAACATACGATGAAATTTACAATGATCTTTTGTCGAAGGATAAGCAATAGTATCCTAATAAACAAAAATTTTCTTTTCAGGCTGTGACTCTAAAACTTTTTTGAAATAATCATTTTTTCTTTTCAACTTAAAATAATAAAAATAAACTGTTCAAAGAAATATGTTTGTTATTGTAGTACAGTATTATAGGATAATTGAAATCAAATTCCTTAACAATATTGTTAGCTATACCCAAAACGGTCTATTGCATATGTTGGATAGAAACCGTAGAATAAAACCTAAGCCGGAACGGTTTCAGTTATCTAAGGACAAGTTTGATATCCTAATCACTTGCGAAGAACGTGTGTACGACCAAGTAATAGAATGCATGGAATCCAGAACTCCAGAGGATAATCAACCTGTGCATTTGATTAACATTGATATTCAGGATAATCATGAAGAGGCAACTGTTGGATCATTCCTCATTTGTGAATTAGTCACTGTGGTACCTTAACATTTATCTGAATTTATATTTTTAATAACTTATTACCAGAACATTGTTGTTAATTGATTTTTACTATATGTTACAGCTGGCGAACAGCGAGGACTTGGATAACGACATAGACGAGCTGCTTCACGAATTCGAATCAAAGTTTGCCAGAACAATCCTGCACACCGTGCTTTTTTATTAAAAAAAAGAAAAAGCTTCCACTTATTAAGAGCCCGGTGTTCGTCAACGATTACAAGAAAAAAACAGCAAACTAAATTATACGCTATAAATATACCCCCCCACATTATCTGAGTCAGATTATGTGGAAGGAATTTCGGTAGCGACAAATAGGAATTCAAATCGTGCTTCCTGTTTAAACGAATCATTACTTTCCATAGAATATGTTTCAGAGATCTGCCATTATGTTCACATTGTATCTGCAATCCATGGCAAGACACGAAAGAGCAAACATCTCGTTTAATGATCTCGATCATTACGAGCGGAGTTAAAAGAATAAAAGTCAAACGGATATAAACGATGAAAGATTTTAATTTTATAATATATACTCATATAAGTACACAGTTACTCTTATATGCGTATGTATTTTATTGTTAGAATGTATTTGTGGTACATAGAACTAATATGAATCTCTGAAGCGCTTGTTTTTTAAATTCGGAGATTTGTATATTACAAAATATGATATCCGCTGTTATATAGCGAAAAGGCCTTCGATTCACACGATCTAAATGACAAGATAGTACTAATAATTCGTAAATCAATGTCGATCAAGATGAGCGTACAATCTTCTTGTTTTCTCACGTTTCTTTTTATTTGCGTGTTTATTCATTTTTTTCCATGGTTTTTCTTCAAGCGTCAAGCTCTGTGTAGAACCAATCATCGATACTGTATCCCTGGAAGATTACGATAAGTACCAAATATTATCGAAAAAATGAAAAAAAAAAAAAATTCATGTAAATGCTCTATTACTTATTATTATATATTATTATCGATAATTATACAATGATGTCTTTATGAAACAATAAATATACAATAATGTTACATACCTGGAATCATAATGACGTATACCGTGCATCTTTCCAATTACTCCCTTCACGTGCGCGCTGGGTATATTCTTTTGGAAGAACGCTTTGTCCACGTCTTCAGAACTGAGCTCGCTTCTTTTATTCGCACTTAACGTCCTGATTGGTATGTGCGTGTTCGCAGGACGGATTCGTCTTCGAGGAGGGAATGTATGGAACTTTTCTTGCTCCACCGTTGGCGGTGCAAAACAGTACAATAGTTTACCGTTCACAAAATCTTTCAGAAGGTACCGCGACGAACGTGGATTGTCCGGTTGTCCATTTTGTGTCATGAAACCCCTGTTATCTACAATGTTAAAATTGTTGACAAACTTTTATAGATAATTATGCAATATTCATAATGAAAGTGCATACATCCGTAAGCGTTTAAAATTTCTTCTGCAGTTGGTGGGCGATTGGGATCTTCTCCTTCGAGTGGTTGAGGTATCATGATACCGTAAAGATCTTCTATAACGTGTCTCGGTATCAAGGTACCCAGTAATGTGATCGGTGGTACGTGATCTTTCATCTGATCGATGGGCAGTATGCCACTCAAAATCATTTCTGCTTTTGTACAAATAAAACTGGGCATCACCAATCCAGGACAATCGCAAAGAAGTAAATCCTTGTCCAGAAACAGTGTCTGAAAGTGCTTTGTTTTTCCTGGTGTTGCTGATACAGATACCTTCTTGTCCATCAACAAGGCATTGATTGTGGAGCTTTTACCAACATTTGGATATCCCACTAGACCAATTGTTGTGACACCTTTTGTATATGGTTCACCTTTGTAAATTGTTTTGAAAAATGATACTAATTGATCTCTGCTTAATAACTCTGATGAATTTTCAACTTTTGTGTTATCCTCTTTTGCAGTTTCTTCATCCATTTTTTCTGTTACAGTTTTCAATGCATCTTCTTCAGATGTTTCTTCAGAGTTTGTGTGCTCTGTATTAGTACTATTGCTACCATCATCTGCACTTTCATATTCACTTTCTGAAGCAAATTCTGAATTGTATAAGGACTCATCACTATCATCATTTTCATTCATTTCATCACTATCATTGCTTTCATTTTCTACTTCACTATCTTGGTCATCTTCAGAACCTTCTTCCTCTATTATGGTTTTGAACTTTTTTTCTTCTGACGCCAATGTGGCAGAAAAGAATGCTATTTGTACATTGATATCTGAGAAATATTTTGCCCATATTTGTCGTTGCTCTTCTGTTAAGAAATCTGCTTTGTTGACCAGTATCATGTTCATTTTTTTAGGATCCACCTCTTTGACATACTGTTCCAAATCCTCACAGCGAAAGAGCAGAGGATTCCTTGCATCAACAATCTGCACAATAACGTCACTACGTTCCACTACCCTCCATAGCTGCCTCCAGAATTCCAAATTCTTTTCATAAGGGGTTAACATCAATCCTTCTACTTCTTGTAACATAGAAAGGGAACGTCTCCATGCCAAGAATTCTTCTCTTTCTTTGTTTTGCAATTCGTGAGCTGTGGTGGAGCTGTCCCATTTTGGTCTTCTGGGTATTTTCAAAAATGCTCTATTCTTCTCCTGTGACTCCAATACCTGCTCTTTCTCTTCCTTGGAGAGTAATCCTATTCCGCTGTTTGGATTGACAAATTTGATGTTTAACTTTTCGGCATAAAATTCGGTTCCGGCTAATTCTGCGGTAGACAGAAACTCTTGAAAAGAATCCTCCTCCGTGACAGATTGAAGATTAAGACGTCCCCAATCGTATCCATCGTTTATTTCGGCCGTGTGAAGCTAATTCAAACCGTAATTTTTAGAATAATAAAGATTGTTTAACGTAATCTTTGCACGTGCATTAAAATGACAGGTTATAAATAAAGCCACTACCTTACCATAGACGAGCCAGCATTCCTTTTATTTCTCGATGGACCGAAACGGTCTCTGATCAATGCTTTTCCTAAATTGCCACCTGCTTTTCCCTTTTTACCCATTATGCTGTATTTCGTGTTTCAGGAAAACATAAAACGAGGTTAATCTGTAATATCAAAACACAGCCATCAAACGCCGGAAGTAACATAACATCCGCAACGAAACGTCAAAAAGTTTATATTTGTTAAACTATGATTATCATATGTATAATTTAGAAAATGATTAAAAATCTACAGTTTAATAAATAATGTAAATATTTAGAATAGAATAAAGATATATATCATACATTTAAACTATGTGAACATGTAGCTATGATACTACAAATGAGATCTGGGATTGAATTTCAATTGAATAATTCTGCGTCTTATTCCATTTTTATTAATAATCGATAGGTAAACTGTTCTGGTTCACAGTTTCTCGACGACACCAGCAACAATTACGAAACGTTCAACATGCTCCACATGCTTTTCTCTACCACTATTTCTCGCGCGCTCAATTCTCAAAATTGGAACAAGAAAATTCATTTTTTTTTTCGCAAGGCAGCTTGTGAACAGTTTTTGTTTTTCATTCATCGTATTTTTTTTTTGTTTTCTTTTTCTTGGAATAATATCGGTGTATCGGTTATTACATATATATTATATATTACAATTCTGTGGCTTTATTCGTCGCACTCGTACATTGTGTGCGTAAGTGTTGCTTCGACGAGCAATTCTTACGATTTTATTCTTTTTTTTCTTTTTTTTTTTAGAAATCTAGCCATCTAATACGGATAATCAGTCGCTTCTCTGGTAAAGGACAGTTCTTTCAAAAGAAAATATACTTTCATTCGAGTACACTGTACCGACGCCTCAATATATAGCTTCCATAACGAGGAGTACAAAATGACTTACAACGTTCTTTGACATGCATCCTCACTGTTACTTTACACTGCAACGCATTTACAGAGTATCCACCCTTCTAAGTATATATGTATAATTCTTTATCCATAACTGTACAATCTACACGAAACATCGTCACTTCGTGCAACACGTCGAACGGCAGGCAGTCTGTCAAACATACACGCGATTACAGCAAGCGTAACGTCGCTTCAATAATTATCTCTTCCCCTGATGCCCCTTGGTTGATCACCATCGCGTCCTCTGCCGCGGTTATTGTACCCGCTCCTCCCCATGTTATTGTCGCTGGGACCCCGGTTCATTCCACGGTTAGGTCCCAGTTTGTTACCAAAATTACCAAAATTCGCGTTGAAATTGCCTGGCGAATTCTGGCCAGGGTTCTGTCCACGAAAACCTGGACCAAAGCCAGGCCTGTCGAAATTGGGCGGTCCAGAGTTGGGTCCTCGGAAGTTTGGCAAACCTTGAAAACTATTACCGAACGGTCCTTGGTTCGGTCCGAACGGAGGCAACGGGCTCGGCCTGAAGTGTTGATTGGGACCGAAGTTGCCGTTGGGCGGTCTGAAATTGGGACCGAAGTTACCAGGCGGTGGTCCGCCGGGCCCGAAACCAGGATGCATACCGGGATGGTGCATCATGTGCATGGGACCGTCGATTCCTTGCATGCCAGGATGCAGGGGTTTGTTCTGCATAGGATGCTGGGACATGTTCGGATGTGGCACTAAACTTGGAATGGGCGGAGGCATGTTGGGATTGATGTTTTGCATATTGTGATGGCTGGACATGTGGGATATGCTGTTGCCTAAGTGCGGCATGTTATTGCTCAAACCGGAACCTAGACCTATAGGCAGACTGTCGCGTTTGTCGAAGTTGCCTGAGAAACCACCATCCCCTTTTCGAGAGCCATCGTTCATCGTCTTCTCGTCGTCCCATCGCGAGCTACTGTCTCGATCTCTGTCGTCGTAGATGTCGTTGTCCAACGGCTTTTTTAAGGAGAACCCGTGCGAACTCCTGAAGTCCTTGTCGGCGTAGTTACTCCTCACGTCGTAATCCGAACGCGAGCTAGGCCTGCCGGGTCCGCTGGATATATTAAACCGCAAGTCCTCGTCGCGGTTCATGTTCCTCGCGTTTTCACCGTGCGAAAGCTTTCTGAGATCCTCGTCCTGTCCAATGTGGAAACTGCTGTTCTCGTTCGACTGTTGATTCGACTTCGTCCCGGTGTACCTCAGATCGGTATCGCTGGACTGTGAGTCCTCCGTTATTATACCACCAAAGACAGGCTGATGAATCTTCGACGTTCTATCGCTGGCACCACCGTCGCTCCAGCCGATCAGCTGATCGAACTTACGCTTTCCGCCGCGATTCAGCGCTTTGAGCAGTTCAGGGTTTTGAGCGAACTTGGAACTGGGCAAGGGAGGAGGAAGCTCGATGTCGGGAACTTTGGAATAATCTATCTCGCCGTCGTCCTGCAGATAATCCTCGGACTCGTCCAGATTGTCTGGCGGACCCACGACATCGCGCAGCTCCTCTATCTCTCCCGAAAATACTAATTTATTTATTGCATCGTTTCCTTTAGTGATCGCCTCCGCTAGCTTGGAACCGGCTGCAACATTGATCATTATCTTTAACTTGAAATTGTAATGAATACTTTTTTACATTAAACGATACTTACGTTCAACAGGAATCATTTTCCCGTACAATATAATACCATTGGGCGTCACTTCGTTCAGAGGCACTGCACCTGGCGTAGTTTCGATCAACTGATTCACAAAAGCGTTCAAAGCTTCCACTTGTTCCATGTCCTCCGCTTCCATTTCGTTCCATTGAGCTTGGAAATTTCTTGGAATCGGTTTGCTGTATGGAACCTTTTTGTTAGCAAATTTCTTGCCCTCGTCTACTGCGTGATCCAAGTCTAAGCCAGGAATTCCACCGCTTTTATCCTCCGGTTCGCCATCCGCATTGATTCTGTCCTCTGGTCCCATACCAGGTATAACGGCCGCTTCATCGGCTATAAAATAATTAAATTAATGATATATGAATTTAGAGGAGCATTATTTTCTGTGTTAATGTAATAATATGTACCAATCTCGTGATCATCGACACCAGCCGCTCCTGCAGGCAAAGTGTTGAGATTATATTTGTCTCTCATCAAATCACCGGGCCTGTTTCGTGTCCAGAACTTCGAGGTATGATCGTTGCTTCCGGAACAAAGAATGTGTCCCAGTGGATGCCAAGCCAACGTCCAAACTATGCTGTCGTGAGCTTGTTCTATCGCGCCCACCTCCTTGTCGGCTCTAAAGCAATAATTACAGTATACAGAATGCACGAGGATCACAAAATAAAAATGCAACGGTGTAAAGTACGTACCCAACGTGCCAGAATAAAATAGCCCCGTCGCTACCACCGCTACAAAATAGACCTTCATGACTCGGATGCCACGCAACGCTAGAAGCTTCTTTTTTGTGACCACGAAACGTCTGAACCTCTTGGCTCAAATTTCGAAGATCGAACAACTTAAGCAAATGATCTCGCGACGCGGTTACCAGCCAATTCCCGTTCTCGTTCCATTTCACGTCCATAACCGTCGACTTGTGGGCGTGTAAAGTTGCGAGGGACTGTCCAGTCTTTGGATCCCATAATTTCACCGGTTGCTGATTATCTTTGCTACCAGAGATGACTAGACTCTTTTGAGGATGCCAGTGTACGCACTTCACATCAGCTCCATGACCTAAGCAAGGGTTGCTAATCATGTACTATGAACTTAGAATGACACAAATCTTGTGTGTTGTGTTAATTAATGGTCTACTGATACATACCTCTAAGAATTCGTTCTTCATGGCAGCGAAGAAAGTCCCAAATTCTGACTGTTCCATCATCACTGCAAGTTGCCAGCTTGTGATCCGTTGGACTGAAACTACCCACCCAAAAAACAAAAGTTATATTCAAACAATACGCCGTTAGACATTTATGAAGCAATTCTTTATTTGCAAATGCTCACAATGGAGAAAATCATTAATAAAATAAATGCTATAACGTTATGGAACGTGGTATATATTTCAGTTTCATTTAGATATGTATAGAAAAAGTAAATATTACAATAGCAAAGTAATGCAATAAAAGATTGATCACACATTGAACTTTATTAACTTTTATTCCAGTTATCCTTTTACAAGTGCAATATATTTTGAGTAGAAGGAAAAGATTTGTGAAATATTTATTAAATTCAATAGAAAATTGTGGTACATCTTACGGACATTATCATGGCATAACTCAGAGCATGATATGTATTAAACATTGAAATTAAAATTGAAATATATAATGACTTACATTTATTACTGATTTGTCATTTTGCTCATTGAATAAGTACTACTACATGCAATGTTTATGCGTGAATGAAACAAGCAAAGGATGTTACAAGAATATCTTTTCTTGCTTTCTCATCAGCTGAGTTGTATACTTGTACATCTAAGCATGCACTCTTGCTAAATTTTATATGTTGTATAGAAGTTAATCAAGATCCTACCAGGCTCACAAAGAGTCAATTAATTTCTGTTTAAACTACCTCAACAAATTATGAAAAATCAAAGCTGTACGTTTTATGATTATTAATGAACTCTCTTCATTCTGAAAGTTCAATTACAAACGATACAGGCGCGAGATACGTATGGCAACACATAAAAAATATTGAAACAGATTTCACTTTTGGGTCAGTTTCAAAAGCTAATGTATTCATTGAATGTTACTGTGATAACATCAACATTAATAACATATGAGTGATGAACTTTTACTATAAATGCACTTAGAGGAATAGCAGACATCAGTAATAAAAGGAAGATCTATGTGTAAATATTGTAAATAAACAAAAAACCATCTTCGACAGTCATATCTGGCACACAAAATTCATTGCTCATCTAAGCAACAAACTGTTCCTTTTTTAATGAAAAAAAATAGGATCTCTCTTTGATGCCACATGACCATCGAGCGATATACCAAGAGTGATATTTTTTTCAAAATTTAACATTTATTGCACAAAAAAAATGTCCGAAGTGTACATGAATCTTATTAATCTCTCTGTTACTCTCTCTCTCTCTCTCATCTGCAAAAGGGCACAAGTGACACAAATAGAAGAAGAAGAAATACTTTATTTTTTTTTATTATCAAAACCAAATAATACTGCAATATCTCTTTATTCAACCTTATTGAACCTTGGATGATGTAAAGAAGGACACAGGATATTTATTTTTATTATAATTCCATGGGAATCTCGACTAGGTATTGCTGTATATATTTCTTGTTTGTTTATTCGTAATTCTAAAAGTATACATTTCTTTTTTTTTTGCCCGATAGCCTGACCGTATAAACTCCATAAAACCATGAGCCATAAGGACCTAATTTTATTCGTTTCACTTCTCTCTTAACAGCCTTTTGATATAGCAGTATAAAATAATAAATTCATGCTACTATAATCTATCGGACCGTTTTTCATTTATTTAGGTCCCTAAGACTCTAAGAATACAGGTGCGTATCATTATGATTTGTAGAAGTAAAGAGAATTTTTTTTAAAACTTCAGCACAGTCTTGAGAACCTATTACATACTCAATTTTCCTTTTTTTCTTTTAAACACATTTATTTAAATAAAAGCAACTGAAACTAATTGTATACGTATACCGTCACTCAGTGTTTTTAATATTATTGTATCACATCTTTTCTTTTTATATATGAAAAGCATGTTGTTCGATATTTATCGGTAAAAAAAAAATTGATTTAAAAAATATCAATGTACACAACGATCTATGATAACGCGGATAGAAAACACCCCGTAAAATTTATTTTTATCACAGACTTTATATCACAGAAAATTTGGAAGACCCAAAAAAGATTTACATGTCTCCTGCATGCCTGATATCAGAAATTTGTTCAAATACAATGTATCAAAGACTGCAGAGATCACCTGTGTACCCATACAAGAATCACTATTGCCAGAACAGAAGTGTTATAAAACCAGAAAAGGAAGAGAATGAGAGTCACGTCCAGTATCTTAACTACAGTAAGGATGGACGGATCACCGATAACAGTGGCGCAAGAGACGTAAGGACTAGTGTGGTGGATGGTATACCTGAGTCCTCTAATCGCTTCTTTGTGCGCCTGAAACATCTTGACGTTGTTCATATTGCTCTGCCAATACTTCACGTAGCCTGCATGATCTCCTGTGACCATCCAGCTCTCGTTGTGTGACCATACCATTGTTCTTACTGGACTATCATGTGCCTACACAAACAAAACCAATTTTGTTCTTTTTTTTTTTTAAATAACACATCCATTTCGATTGAGAAATTACAAATTTTTGTTTAAACAAGAACTTTTTACTTCATATCATTCAATATTAAACCATTAATTTAGCAAGACATTGATTTATTTTAATGGAAAATTCATTTTTTGCATCATTATTAAATTATTATTAAAGCTAATAAGATACCTGTAAAATAGTCTCAAAATTAAAGGTAAGGCCATTCCATAGGGTAAACTCTCCACTAGATGCACCGGTAACAAGACGTCTACCCTCTGGTGTCCAAGCCATGCAGAAGATTGGACAACGCATTTTATTTGTTGCAGTTTTCACAAATCTTGTGGTGACTGCATTTATTGGATTGTCAACATAACTGGGTGGTGGAAGTAAATCAGGATAATACATCACATCTGGCTGAAGAGCACGCCTGTCCCGATAGTCCCTCTGCCATACTCGATTCTACATATGAAATTTATTACATTATTAGTATTTATCTTTCACACAATAAAGTTTCATTAAAGAAAATAAAAGATCTACCTCCAAACTTTTTATGATGGCAGAGTTATAATCCACAGTTTTTCGCATAACAGATTTCCTGAGCCTTTTTCCATCAAATTCATCTTGTAAAGTATCTTGGCCAGCAGCAATGATCTTAGGAGCATGATACGGTCTGAATGGTTTAAAGAAGCCACGAGCTCCATCTCTATGATTGGTGTATCGATGCTGATAGCTCCCAGAGGTATTTATGGTAGTTAGATTAGGAGGTGGAGCTGATAAATTTGGAGTGGCAGGAGGTGGTACTGACATATTAGGTAAACTTATGGCTGGCGGAGGATTTGCAAATTGAGTATTTGCGGACATAACTAAATAATTTATAAGATACTACAACTTTAAATATATAAAAAAAGGTATAAACTAAATGGACAATAAAGGATGAACATGTTTGTTGCTTAGTGTCCCTTAATGTTGCTATGCAGAATCCATTGCAGTTACTAATTCTGTAAATAAACATAAAATACATATTTCATTAATATTTTATTCAATAATTTCATAATCTCAGTAGCACCTTACTAGTCAATATATAGTTACATTTATTTTTATTGAACTCACATATGGCATTCAATACATTCTTTGGATTAGTTGGCAAGTTGAAAAAATGTTAATACTGATTTAATTATTAGTTATCTTAATTAAACTAACTAAGAAAATGGAGTGTATTAATCTTGATAAATTACTGTTAATATTTTAGCTATTTTCATACAATATTCTCTAGCAAAATTCAAATCTACAATATGTGAACAGAATTAAGTACAAAATGAACTTTCACAATGTGTGGAAATATATTAATTTTTTAATAAAAGCATTCTATTACTTTATTATTGTAGATTTCAAATTCTTTCTTAATTAGTGTAGTATTATCAAAACAAGTAATCAATAATTGGAAATGAATACTAACAACTATATACTTTTATTGAAACTGAACACCAATAAAGGTTAGACGATATACTTTTTAAGAAAGTCGAATAATCCTATTAATGTGAACTTTATTGAAATTTTTAATGTTTATAATATAAGCTAAGGCAAATTTATAAAAATGAATAAACAACCTGCTCATAAATTGCAAATAAATTTTCTTTGATGCAATTAACACTGTAAAATCTTTAAAATATACACGATCACTCGTTTCCACCGATTATATAAAAGTGTATTTGAAACGATCAATGAATTCTACGAATTAGAGTAATTACTCGAAACATTACTCGTCAAAAATATCGATAATGTTCGCTTTCTACTTCTACCGAATTAATTTAAACGCAACGAACAAACAGCAAGAGAATTTTATGTCCGCTTTGGACGCCATTACTTTTTTGGGCGATGACATCCGTTTTGTTCGTAATCCACTTCCGACGGTGTTTCTAGTGAATTATTATAACGGTATTTTAATTCAATATTATTAATTAAAAATAAAAACATTTAAATTCAACTTAACAAAATGAGAATCACAAAGAATAATATAGTTTCATCGTTTTTCTAAATAAATAACGTAAAAACATGCGATGGATGAATAGGGACTTTTACAATTTCCACCTTTAAAAAGTTTTGTGTATGCAACAGTATGCAATTTGTTGTAAATATATTTTTATTTATTTTAACATTTGAAATGTCTTATTAATGCATGTAATAAGTATATTAAAATTATTATTATTTCCATCATTCTATACCAATAAAATATTTTGACATTTCCTCTTGTAGAACTACTTGTTTTGTTTGGTGTTTTTTAGAACTTACAGAGAAGTTTCAGTAGTATTATATCTGTAATGATACAAGAAAATATTAAGTATATTATGTAGTGTTATTGAAATAAGAAGAACTGATTACTCAAGAAAAACATACTGCACATGTATATAAGACAAATATGATATACTCCAAAATACATCTACACAATCTATATAAAGCACATGAAAAATTGAATGTTTTTATATCATCAGTTTTTGGAAGAAACTTGATGCACAAGTAAATCATAGTAAGGTACATAAATCATGGATGATAAATGTACAATAACAAAGCTTCCTCATCACATTCAGGAGAAACTATGTCATACACGACCACCTTACAGGCAAGGAAAGAGATTGACATCCGTGAAGGTAGCATTGTGGACTTGTATCCTATTCTACATAAAATGTATTTAAATTAATGACAATTGTACTTTAGATTATATTATGTAATTGTAATGTTATAACATTTTTAATAGATTACTTCAAATAGTACTAATATTAATGTTATGCAACATACACAAATTGGTAGTAATATTTTTATTTTGAATTATGCCTTGTTTTCTTTATAATATTTCCTTGACACACTAGCTCTGTGTAACAGGTTTATACAGTAAATGATGAGTCAATACATTTGATGATATGCGGTGTACCTAAGCTCCACTTAGGTGAAGAAGTGAAGAAACTTGTTGAACCGTATGGATATGTTAAAAACATACATGTAGTAGCTGAATACCCTACAGAAGAATTCACAGAAGCTTACTATGTAAAATATGCTCGCATACAAAGTGCAAGGTTCATATTTTATATATAATCATATTGTTATGTAATTTAATGTTTATATACTTTTCAGCTAAATGACTGATTTTATATTTATGCATTGTATAGAATAGCTAAACGTTTCATTGATGGTAAAAATTTTTATGGAGGTTCACTACATGTGTTTTATGCACCTGAGCTAGAAACTTTGGCAGAAACTAAAGCCAAACTGACTCAGCGTCGCCGAGATGTGCTTGTTCGCATAAAACGAAATCAGCAAGATACACAAAATCCAAATACTGACAAATTCATTCCTAAGTATGTTATAATAGTAATGCAATAAATTTATACATCTGATTGATTAATGGTATGAATGATGTTAAATATAAAACATGAAATAATAAATTTCAGAGAACAATTTCATAGAAAGAAAAGAACACCAGCTTTGCCACTTACAGAAGAACGTTTAGCTCAGCATTATCCTGGGGAAACATTATCATCTATCTACAATGGAATACCACAAAGCATAGATCCAAGGCCAGTATCTGAACCAAGTCTACCTTCAACATCCTGTAGCCATCAAGGAAATGCAGCTGCAACTGCTCCATATCATCCAGCTGAAACTATTATTAAAGTGGCTGAATCCAAAGAAACCATAAAAAAATCTGATTATTCAAGAAATAAAAGAAAAAATTATAAAGGACAGACTACTGATAATAATACCAAAGTTAGAGTTGTTAGACCTCAACTTATAGACACAAGTACTATAGTAAAGTGGAATCTCTCAAACAAGAATATATTTTCCAATCCAAAAAAGGCTCAGAATAATATAACTATTAAATTAATATCAAACAGTAATGATAACAAGAAAATTGTCATAAAAAATCCAAGGTATATTACACTCTATTTTGAATATTACATTATACAAAACTATTATTAATTTTGATGTATAATTGTTTAGTGTATCACAGTTAGTACAACCAAGTGAAAATCTTCAACTTTTAATCAAGGAAGCCAA
Source organism: Anthidium xuezhongi (assembly GCA_022405125.1). Classification (NCBI taxonomy): domain Eukaryota; kingdom Metazoa; phylum Arthropoda; class Insecta; order Hymenoptera; family Megachilidae; genus Anthidium; species Anthidium xuezhongi. The sequence goes on from CM039651.1 coordinate 12,664,241, forward strand.
GTCCCAAGTACGCACAGCTATGCAAATGAATAATAAAGAAGAAATTTCACAGTAACATATACTGATGAGGAAAATTTTATTGTAAAAACTATTTTGTATTTAATAAATACATTAATCATTAATCGATTAATATTTATATTTACAGTAATTAAAAATTTTATAAAAAATTTATATTAAACGGTATCTTCAATTTTTTAACTCTAACATTAGTACTTAAATAACAATTGTTGAATCTGGATCCCATTGTGTACCACTCAACTTGGATTTTGCAACATATTTTTTGTGAGGTGGAGTGTTCTCCTGTATCATTTTTGTAGTTATTCCTTTATTCCTGAACATCTGCTGTGGAGATTTTGTTGACAATGTCTGCACTTGTCCATTATTTGAACGATTTCTAAGAGGAGTACGAACCTAAAAATAAAAATAATCTTATAACACAATGATTTCTTGAAATACAATCAATAAATTACAAAATACCTTCATAAATTCACTATCATTTTTGTCATTAAGATTGAAAGCTTTCTTCTCATCTGTTTTAATGTCTGATTTAGCTTTCTTCTTTCTTACACCTGTGTCATTTTCAGACTGAGATATTTTCAGTGACTGCACATCCTTGATGATGGTGTTATCATCATATGTTATAAGTACTTTAGGCATTTGTGACAATCTTTTTTGAACCATTTGTATTTCATGTGATTCATTTGATCCAGATTCCAGCAGCTTATCCAATACCACTGTATCTGTCCATACTTTAATGGTATCATTATCATTAATACTCATTTCTTTATATTTTACATCTTTTTTAATATGTGTATCATTACAATTACTTTGTTTTAAAACTGTTTGAGCTTCATCTTGATTTTCCAATGATTTCTCTATTAATGTAAATATTTGTAAATTAACTTTGAACTTTCACAAACAACAATATACTTACCATCTCCAAAGGCTGTTTCAGTCCCAGATGAACAATCAGAGTGTGATGATTCAGATTCATTTGATTTATCATCACATTCAGTATCATCTAAATCTAAAGATTTTTTTGTACAAGCAGCCAAATCAGGCAAAGCTTGTATCTCAGGAACTTCAAAATCTGATGACATTTCACAGTATGAAAATTTTGGATAAAAAATGTCTGTATCATAACTGCCTTGCTTGTGCAATTCTTCTAGAGATCTTGCCTTAAAACGTTCCATAGATTTTGGCATTAATATTGGAGTTCTATCAAAATTTGCAGCTGGTGATCTAGGATCAATTCCTAAGACCTCAAAACGTTCCCTTTCTATGGATGAAATTGTTTTTTCATCCTTTGGATTATCAGATACTGGTGTTGAAGGAGTTTCTGCATCTTTGTTTGGCTAAAATGAATTAATTGAACTATACAATAACAACATGTTACAATAACAACATGTTACAATTACAAAAATATACTCTAATCATGATATAAACAATTTACCGTATCTGGAAATTGTAATTTTGTACTTTCCAACACCCTTGATGGAAAGTGTTTTTTGGGAGTTAAACAAGCCATTATTTGATCTACATCTGTTTCTAAATAAGGTTTAATTTGTAAATGTTTTGGAATTGCTGATAATCTTTTGTTGTTTAATCCAAGTGACTTACAACTGACCTATTAATATTATATACTTAATTATAAATTGTTCATTATAATCATGAATTATGAACATTTATTTGATATAATGCACAAAGTACCTCTATCGGTGTTCTTTCTATGCCAGTTGTTATTGATCTTGGATCAATTGGTAATGTTTTAGAAACAAGTGGTGGAGTGAGCATAGAGTCTTGTTCAATATTTACTTCATTTTTCAGTTCAAAACAAGTATTTCTTATTTCTTCTTTTTCATTATTGTTATCATGAGGAAAATACTTGTTTATATAATTTCCCATTATGGAAATTATTTTATTACTTTTTTATATAGTCTATGGCACCTTCTTTTTTAACAAAGACGATACTTTTAAGATAGTTTTATTTTTGTCAGCGACATTTAAATAACGTAAATACGCAACGGACATACACGTTTTTCGATACTTAAAGATTCTTAATTACCCAAAACTTCTTATTTATCATTGTTTAAGTCTTATTTATCATCATATAAGATTTGATGATTCTACTTACCTGAAGCGATAATTTTTAAAAACACTGATTTATACAACACTCAAAATTCTTGTCACCACGTTACTTTCAAACTCAAACATCGGAATCTCCATTTGAAAATCAAACTGACCAAATTATACAGCCTTGCCAACATACAGTTTCAAACAAGGGATGCCAATACACTGTATATATTGTATTTTGTTTTTGTTGTAAACACATATGCACCTTTAAACAAAAACTAGATTATTTATATGTGTTACACCTGTTCTAAGTGGATTTGAAATAGGAAAATGAAACTCATATCAAATTGTTTTTCTGTATGAACATTTTTATTTGAGAACTTCTCCGTAATCATCATAAGTAATCTAAGGTTAATAACAATTAAGTTGAAATGTATATAATTTAAATCAACCATAGTTTTAAGAATATTATAAATTGTAATCTGTTTTCAGGATACTGGTTCCTGTAAACAAATGCATCAAATCAAGCATTGTTGATATTATCCTGATTGTTGCTTTTACAACAAATAAAAGCTTTCGATAACAAAGTGAATTTGTATATCTAAATGTGCAAATATGTCATTTGCTATAAATTCACAGGAAAATCATGAGTGTTATCCATTGCAATCACAATCTACAAATTTTGCTTGCCCAGTATGTGATTCTAGATTCATTAATAAAAAGGAATTTTATAGTCATTTACATATTCATGCTGGAAATGTATTCAAACATATGCAATGCTTAAAGAAGAATATAAATAATGAATCAAAGACAGAGCTAAATTGTTCAGATCAACAGAAGATTAATGATAATTTATATGAAGCTGTACTAAGACCTTTTAAATGTCAACAATGTGACTTAACATTTGACCGGGCTTCTCAATATGATTATCATCATAGAAGTATACATTTGGGTGAAAAATCACAACTTTGTGAGATCTGTGGTAAAGGTTTCTTCCGGAAAGCAGATTTAAGAACACATTTAAATATACATCTGGGTATAAATTTTTGTATCTGTGAAATTTGTGGAAGAAAATTTAATCATGTATCTAATCTTATTAGGCACTGCAGGATGCATGCTGGTAATTATATGAATTAATATATAAATCTTATATGAATAAATACAAAAAATGTATGTTAAATTTACAGGTGTGAAACCATATCCATGTTGCATTTGTGGTAAACGCTTTACTCAAATAAGTTCTGTTGTAAGGCATAAGCGTATTCATGAGAGATCAAAAAATGATGTTAATCAACAAAGTAGTTATGATAACACTAATACAGAAAAAAAGGATGATACTATAAACAAGGTAATTATTCAATTCAATATTACATTTGTTCTAAACATACATACATCTCACTGTAAATATACAGTTTGTTGAAGGTCATGTGTCTGTTCAGCAAAAGGTTATTAAGAGGCAACATTATTGTAAAATTTGTGGTAAAAGTTTCAGTTTTATTTTTCTCTTAAGGGAGCACGAGAAGATTCATTTACAAGACCCTGGTAATTTGGAATACAAAAATAATGAGGTGGTAAGAGCTACATTCAAACAAAAATTTATATTTTTTACCTGCTTTTTAATCTAGAATTTTCAGACATTAACAACTGATAAAAAAGATGAATACAGTACAGATAATGTTGATCTTTCTGAGGATGAAATAAATATAAAAAAAGCATTACCATTGGATACAATTATTTATATTACTTCAGAACAGGTAAATAATTTATTACTGAAGTATTTGCAATTAAAACATGTTGTTATATATGCATATTTTTTTTTTTAAGTTAAAGAAGATTAACCTGGAAAATATTGAAGATATCAAAGATCATGTATCACAAGAACATCTAGATGAAGTAAAGGAGAAGATTTTAGCAACCAATGAGTTAAATGTTTCTGACAAGCTAGTGGTATTTAACAATGAGCAAACTCAGTTCATTAACGATAATCCAGTTTTGTTATGCAAAACTGGCAATTCTATAGAAAAAGGGAACGTAGCTTATATTTGTCAACTAGACGAAAATATCCTTAAAAACACACTATGCGTACAACCGTGCGAATCAGATGTACAAAAGCTGGAAACACTGCAAAATTATAACAGTTTAACAAATGCTTCCTTGAACGTTACTGATATGTTTCAAAAAATAGATTTATCAGAATCTAATACGGATGAACCAATTAATTCTGATTCGAATTTACAAGATCACCAAGAGATAAATTCGGTACGAACTGATAAAATTCCTGAGGACTCGAACGATGTGGATATTACGAACCACGATGAATCGATGTTACGTTTAGTACAAACAGAAACAGGGGAACAATTCTACGAATTTTTAATTAACAATTTAGTCGAAAAATTGCCAAGTACACAGTCTGTGAAGGTTCCGAGCAGAGACGAGAGTTCAAATATTCCTGAAAATATCACGAGTACGTGTTTGGACATCAAAGGAACGAACGACGAGAATATACGAGATGATATACACAACGATCTGAGTTACACACCGTACGAGTTACAACGCGACGAGAAATGTTTCGTTACGAATCAGATTCTGTTGGACACGCAGACCGATTTCGATAAATACGTCGACACGAACTTCGAAGTTTTCGAAAGATTGAACTACGAGGATAGTTCAGAACGATTCTTCGAGTTTGTTGAACCTGCAGGTGTCGGGAATCAAAGTCTGAAAATCTCAGAATGTAAAGAAAGCGATCAATTTTTGCAATTTCAAAACTTTAATAAAATCGACACGATGCAAGAGAATGAGAAAGCTAATACTATCAGTGATAATGAACAAATCGTTAATGAGAACGTACATTGCGATACCATAAATCAAACAATTAAAATAAACGAACAGCAAGTACAAACAAACGACTCGATCGAAAATAATGAAAAAGTAGAAGATCAGCAAGAGTCGAAAGCTTCGAAAGTAATTTCGATAAAATTTCAGTGTACGGTGTGCGAGAAATCATTTTCGACTAGTTACAATTACAAACAACACATAGGCACGCATTTTGCTGATCAGCAAAAGTTTCATTGTAAAGAATGTAAGATGTCCTTTGCTTGGAAATCAACATTGAACAAACATATCGCGAGTAATCACAGACCCGAGGGTCCACAAAGATTTTCATGTGATATATGTCAAAAAATGTATAGCACTTCCTCTCAAGTAAATGTAAGTATTCGAATATGTATAAATATAACAATTTTTTAAGTTAAAAATGTTTTCTTCTGTTGTAGGAACATGTGAAACGAGACCATCTGAAAGAACGGAACCACGTTTGTTCCTTATGTGGTAAATCGTTCTTTAAGAAGTATGATTTGAAAATACATAACAGAATTCATACAGACGAACGACCGTACGTTTGTCGCGCCTGTGGAAAACGATTCCATCATCGAAGTCATATCATCCGTCACGAACGCATACATTTTTAAAAAAGAAACATATGCAGCTCTTGTATCATTAAGTTATTAATTTGTTATATTGTTTATTTTGGTATCTGTTGTAATAGATATTGAATCTGTAATATAACTGTGATTGAAATGTATTGCGAGTCATATTTTTCTCATTTGTTTTTTAAATCATTATTTTTTAATAAAAGAAATTGTTTATATCTATGATTTCTATTTTTCTTTCTAAATATTATCGCTGAAATATCGATAGGATTCGCGTTAATTCGTAATTTTAGTATATATAGTAATCAACCGTAGTTTAGTCAGCAATTCAAGTTTCAACATGGTGGACGCCGTATGTGACGACGTGGTAAATAACGTGCAAAACTTAAACTTGAACGAAGAAAAGGCATGAATATAATTTATGTTAAAACTTCTTTATATTTCATTTTTAGCGTTAAAATATGTTGAGAAATTTCCGTATTTTCAGCTACAAAAATCTTTATCCTGCTTCTAAGCGGACACATGCTTGGGTTGGTTATAAAGGAACATTAATTCTGTAACATCATTTTGTATAATATTACAGATGTATTTCGTTATCTTTTTGATCATTTATTCCAAAGTAACAATACCTATTTTGTTGTAAAAATGACCACCCACTATTGTTAAATCGTTAATTTGATGTAATTCTGTTTTAGTATTTTTGCTTAAGTAATAGCATATTAACATTGTTAACATCTTAATTTTATGTTTTATGAATAAAAAAAGAATCGATCATTGTTATTATTGAGATGTAATACTTGTTTTTTCTAAACTTCAGGTAAAAATGAAGCAATCGAAAAAAAAGCCTGTCGCTACCGATAAAGAACCGTTGTCGGAATTAAAACCTTGGCCAAGTTATATTCAGGTATGTTATATTGTCTTTTATTTAAAAATTCACATAAGATTTAGTTAATTTAAGATGAATAATATTAACTTATAAATAAAAATTAGTGTATTGTACTTACAACATATGTTAATACTTTATGTGTTTTATATTTTAGGATCGTATTGAATTATGGAATAAACTGAAAACTGAGTATGAAGCATCATTAGAGAATAAGGAGGTTCAGGACATAACCGTAACTCTTCCTGATGGGAAAGAAGTTACTGGTCAGTCTTGGCGCACAACTCCATATGAAATTGCAAGAAGTATTAGCCAAGGTCTGGCAGATAATACAGTCATTGCAAAAGTTAACAATGAATTGTGGGATCTGGACAGACCTTTGGAATCTGATTGCAAACTTGAACTTCTCAAGTTTGATAATCCAGATGCCCAACAAGTATTCTGGCATTCCAGTGCTCACGTTCTAGGAGAAGCCATGGAAAGAGTATACGGTGGTTGTCTATGTTATGGCCCACCAATAGATAATGGATTTTATTATGATATGTACCTTGGTGATAGAGGAATTTCAAACTTAGATTTTCCATTCTTGGAGAGTCTGTACAAAAACATAGTTAAAGAGAAACAACCTTTTGAAAGATTAGAAATGACCAAGGAAGATCTCCTGGAGATGTTCAAGTATAATGAATTTAAACTTCGTATTATTAATGAAAAAATACAGACACCTACCACCACGGTCTACAGGTGTGGTCCATTGATTGATTTATGCAGAGGGCCTCATATCAGACACACTGGCAAAGTTAAAGCAATTAAAATCACCAAAAACTCTTCCACCTATTGGGAGGGAAACTCCAATGCAGAAACTTTACAGAGAGTTTATGGGATCAGTTTTCCAGATACTAAACAGCTGAAAGAATGGGAGAAATTTCAAGAGGAAGCTGCTAAACGAGATCATAGAAAGATTGGAAAGGAACAAGAATTATTCTTCTTCCACGAACTCTCTCCAGGATCCTGTTTCTTTCAACCACGCGGAGCTTATATCTATAATACCTTAGTCGAATTCATTCGTTCCGAATACAGAAAGAGAGGTTTCCAAGAAGTGGTCACGCCCAACATTTACAACAGCAAGTTATGGCAAACGTCCGGTCATTGGATGCATTACGCGGAGAACATGTTCTCCTTTGACGTCGAGAAGGAAACGTTTGCGCTTAAACCAATGAATTGTCCCGGTCATTGCATGATCTTCGACGTTCGTAATCGCTCGTGGCGTGAATTGCCATTAAGAATGGCAGATTTTGGGGTATTACACCGAAACGAGCTGTCTGGCGCTCTAACGGGTCTCACCAGGGTGAGACGGTTCCAACAAGACGACGCGCATATATTCTGTTCAGCCGAGCAGATTAAAGACGAAATGATCGGCGCCCTTGACTTTTTGCGTCACGTTTATTCTGTATTCGGCTTCACCTTTAACTTATGTCTATCCACCCGGCCTGAAAAGTATCTAGGTGACTTAGCCATGTGGGATCAAGCTGAGAAAGCATTGCAAGAAAGTTTGGACATATTTGGGGAACCATGGAAATTCAATCCAGGAGATGGTGCGTTTTACGGTCCAAAAATTGATATCACGATTATGGACGCGCTTAAAAGATCTCATCAATGCGCTACCATTCAATTGGACTTCCAATTACCCATTAGATTCAATTTATCTTATGTAAAGTGAGTAGACATATTTTTAATGTTAATCTTGGATCGATTTAAAAATAATAATGTTGAAATTATTGTGAAATTTTAGCGAAGCTGGAGAAAAAACAAGGCCAGTTATCATACACAGAGCCATTCTAGGTTCTGTGGAAAGAATGATTGCAATTCTAACTGAATCTTATGCTGGAAAATGGCCTTTCTGGTTATCTCCACGACAGGCGATGGTTATTCCAGTCAGTTCTCAATTCGACGATTACGCTGCTGAGGTGAAAGATAAACTTTGGAATGCCGGATTCATGGCAGAACTTGACACGGATCCGAGTGATACATTGAATAAAAAGATACGAAACGCTCAGCTTGCGCAATTCAACTTCATTCTTGGTAAAAATTAGCATTAATAATGTTCTACAATATGTCAGAGTGTTTATTTACAATGCAAATATGTTTTCAGTTGTTGGAGAAAAGGAACTGAAAGCTGGAACAGTAAATGTAAGAACCAGAGATAACGTAGTACACGGAGAAGTTGGTGTACAAGATATAATTGAAGAATTTAAAGGATACAAGGAGAGAAAAGATAAAAATTGCTAAAAAAAGAATTTAAATCAATTTCCGCGCGCAGATAAAATATTTATTTGTAGTTTATAACTCCGATGGCATCGGCTATAATATAAAACAACAGATTTACATGACATTTTCTAAATGCACCAAAATGATCATTCCTTTATCGGAAGGAAATGCCAGCATAAAAGCATAAAATAGATGTTTAACATTTAATCAGTTTCACTGTGAAGTATTTATTTGTAGCATTTACATTTAAATGCAGTTTTGAAGTAAAAGCTTCAATTTCAGTTTGTAAAATGGGTGGGTTGATGCATTTATATTTGTAAAATAATAAATTATTTCATCATTAGAATTTAATTTTTGATAAGCAATCTTTTATCATATATAAATGTGTTTTCTTGCCTCAAGATAATTTCTGGAATAAATACATTACTGGTACTGACTAATTTTGATTTTTAAACCAAACTATTATATATGTTTATCACTAAAACGATAATTTGAATTTTACGCATGCGTAGAAATGAATGTTTTTACAGTAGTGTAAAAAACCCTTTATTTTTTTTGTAACATTACAACAAACTATCCAATCCATCTATAACTTTAATCAATTTAAGTAAATATAAGTAAAATTTACTTGAAAAAAAATATATAACAAGTTTGCGTTACCGATTGTAATCCATCCGGAGTAATGCGCATGCGTCAAAGATGGAGCTCGGTTTCCGGAAAGAAGAGCAAGCGGTAAGCAAAAATTGAGGATATATTGTTTAGTTGTTACAAAATGACGGCCGTTACGATTTCGCCGGCTGCACATGGAATTATACAAGCTGTAAATGAAAGCAACCTATGTAAAATCGAAAGGTATGTGTTAGATTAATGATATTATGCGAATTCCTTCTTGATACAGTGCAAAATTCTACTTGGCTGCTATCGATTTTTTCACAGCTTCCTCAATGATACAGCGTACAGGGAAGCCATTGAAAATTCTTCAAATTATAATAGTCGACTATGCAGGGAACGACGTCTACGTATGCCTTTTCTCGATTCACAAACAGGTATATGAAATGTTTACATATCTTCATTCGATTAGCATAAAATTGTATAATAAAGCAATGACCGCGACCTTGCAGTTTTCTTAATTAAATCAAATTTTTCATATGCAATTTTGACATTAATTTTTTAATCATTATTGAAATAATGTCCTTGTTATTGAACAAAATTTTGGAGCAGATGGCCTCCAAAATTGTTGCATTAAAAATGATTGTTATAGTTATTAATCTTCAATAATTTAAAATTATATGTTTATAATTAAGATAATTGTCATTAAACAATGTTATAAAGTATCTTCATGAAAAATTACAGGGGTAGCCCAGAATCACTCTGCACTGTTCATGTCCGCAAGAGAAAGGCTACCAGGTTTATTACACGGTCAAATATACACATATCCTAGCAAAAGATGGCGGAAAAAACGGCGGCAATATTTGATGCATTATTTGCATCCAAAAAGAGGACCAAGAGATACAGAAGACGGTGTAGAAGGTGTAGAAACTATAACTCATGTAAATGATGATAGCAAAGAATCTGTGGCCTTGAAAGGTAAATACACGCGTTATGTTTCATATTAAATTGAATAAAATAAAATTATGTACATACCATTATTTATATTGTAATGAAATTGCAGAAGAACATAGTAAAGATGCATGGTATTATGATGAGCAAGACATGTTGGATATGGATACGTATGAGGAACCTGATGCAGAAAGTGACTATGATTACGAAGAATATTACAGTAGTAAAAGGAAACGAAGGAAACCTCGCGGAGGCGGTCATCATCCCGCGCGAAGTCATCCGTCTACCACAGATAGTCCTGGGGGCAAACGTACTAAGGTAAGTGTAATAGTTTCAACTTTTATTAATTATGCAAGCATTTTTATTTCAGTATGATGTTTTTTACAAGAGCGAGAAAAAAATATAACGAAAAGGATTTGATTTTGATTAAATAGGGTGGGGGACGCGGGCGCAAAAAAACCAACTATGATGCAGTTGACACTGATAAGCCATTCGTTTGTGACCGTAAGTTTAACCATAGATACAACTACAAATGACCACTTCCTGTTACTAGTTTCATTAAAAATATTATTAATAGCTTTATCAGTTGTTATCTCAAATAAGAGGAAAGTGCATTACATTAGAAGATTTGTTAATTTTATTAAATAACTATATTTTTATGATGCCTACGTATTATTTCACGAGATACGCAGAGGTTTACTCTCTTTATATATATATATATATATATATATATATATAATATATAAAAATAATATTGAAATCTCTAAATAAATTATTAAAGACTTTAGTATTGGTTATCGCATAATTCTACACTTGGGGATGGTGATTGAACTTTGTAATGCGGGAAGGTGCCCTTTTAGTAAAATTAATTTCATATTGACTGAAAAATACTCTTTTATTTAGAAAAAATTGATCAGTATTGTATTGACTGCTGTTTTCCTTCAAGTTTATGAATTGCAGTATGGTAATAGCATATTCCAGTCCTTGCTGTGTAATTTTTGTTCATGTCAATACCTTGTATTCCATTTCTCTTTTCCTATTTATCGAAGTATGAAGAGACATGGTATGATTCTGGATGAAAGGCAAAGATCGATTTTTATACACGTTTAAAAAATACCGAGATTTATATGCATAAAAGAATATACAATGTCTTAGTCGAGTGTATGAAATTATGCACATCATTTTTCCGAGGGGGTTTCTGTTTTTATTTCTAAATTAGTGCATTGTACGATTTTACTCTTAAATCGTGTATCATAATTTATTTTCAACTCGTGTTTTATGAACCGTCGACAAAAAAATGCGAAAAAAAAAGAAATTTTGTTCACTGTGTCAATTGTGTATAGTAGTTCACTCGTTTACGTGAAATTATGTTTACGGGGGTAGCGTTGAACCTTAGTTACGGTGTCGAAACGACGAATGTCGCGTTTGTCCAAACCTTGAAGGAGTATAATAGTCACTACTAATTTTGATCGAATATTTTCCAGACACGAAGTCTATGAATTAACTCGAATGTGCCTGCAAATCTGTTTACTTCTTAAAACCACTCCTGTTAGATTAGCAGAAAGATCTCAAGACATTTGGTCACGACTAGTAAGCTTTCAACTGTGTAAAAACAGTACAAAATTTCCAGATTCTAATCATATACAAAATGGAGCTTACGAAATTGGCCAAATATCTTCGGACACGTACTACCTGCCAATAACAGAGCAAGAATGTACTGGCTCACACTGTAGCGAGCTCATTCTGTAGGAGTATACAAGCATCAAGCCTTGCATCGTATTAGTTTTGCTTCTTGGGCTGGAACTCCTTCACTGCTTGTCCACATTAGAGATTCTTAGGTGGATAGGGATGTGTATTGGTGCGGAAGGTGTGCAAATGCTGTCCCTCATCCGTAAAAGCTTTCTGTTCCCTGAAATCCTTTAACCGCCTCGTTTTTTCAGAACAACCACCTGTCTGTAAACTTGGTGTTCAATGTCGAGGAACCACCTAATGAAAACGTACGCGAATAATTACAGAGAGCAAGAGCGAGAGGAAGAGAGAAAGAGAGAGAAAGAGAAAGAGAGTATGAAACGATCAACGTGGCGGTTAAACGAGTTACAAAACCCCGTTCCCCCCCCCCCCCATTTGTCCGAACCAAAATCGTCGACCAAAATTTCTCTTAATATGGACGTTGCATTGGATGGTTTGTGGGAAAACAGTATTTGCACTTTTGCAGTATGCAGCGCACGGTATAAAACCAGACCTGGTCTGGTCTACCATTACGGTCATTCCCACTCTACTTCCTCCGGTGATCCTGCTAAGGAACTAAGTCCCAGTCCTGCCGAAGTTGAACCTAGGAGCGTTGCAGACACCGCTGCTTCGAACCAGCCAGGTTGGAGCCAAAATCAAGCTCAATTATCTCACGATCCTTTTAAAAGCGTCCCGTCTCCTCTTTGTCTTTTTTCATCCAGACGCCCATGATCATTGATCTGATCCCAGGTTCTTGCAACTATCGTTCTTCATGCCCAGAACAACAACAACAACAACAAGAACATCATTTTCCCAAACTTGATGGAACTTGATATGATGTATGATCTTCTTTCGTGTTTTTTCTTTTTTCTTTTTTTTTTTTTCTCTCTTTTTGTTTCTTCATTTCATTCACGTCTATTGCAAATGCATGCATTGCAAATAACCGTAGCTTTAATTTCATTTCTGTGTTGTTATTATTCATCGATTTTCATCACTGTTATTATCCATTGCGTTTTCTCTTATCATGCGTATGGAGTTTCTCTTTCTCTTTTTGCACAATTCAATACTCGTGTTGATTATCATACAGAAATGTGTCTCCGAGCCAGTATGATACGAACAATTTTTCTCTATTTTTCATTTAAGTGTGCGTATTCGAACATAATTTTATTTACTTTTTTCTTAATGTGCCTAATGTGCTGAGGAAACTTTTCAAGATTCTTTAATTGAATCGAATAATGAAAAAAAGAGCAACAATCGTTGCAAATGTTTTGCAATGGCATGCTTCTGCAATCTTTTTCTTAACAAATGTTCTTTTATATTAAATCAAGAGACATTGTTCTTTTTAAAGCGGTTGTGTGGCGCTACTTCTCGAGTGTTTGGTATGTGAGCGTTTCTTTTCTTTTCATTATTATTTTTTCTTTCTTTTAATACATGACACCGATAGTTTGCATATCCCTTCTTCAGCATGCGACTGATTTATTCAATTTAACCAAAGTATTAGTTTTCGTAACCCTTTTGCTACTTGTAAAGATGACTGTAGCCACCTGTAACTAGAGCTATGAGTAATTACAGTTACCTATAATTGAAGCTAAGGATGGCTACGGTAAATTGTAATTGGAATTAAGAATTTAAGAATTCAATAAGAAAACAAAATGAAGAAATAAAAGAAAGTAGAAGGTAAACTATAATAGACTTTATTTTGAATGAACATTGCTGTAGCAGAAGGGTTAAATAGCGTGCTGTTGGCTAGTGTATTTTTTTCATTTTAAGTTTCGTTTGCTCGTAGTCTGATGCTTTTCTGAACTCCTGTAGATCAATATACTGGCTTTCATTTCCCTCGTTAGAGAAATACGCCTATGTAGAGCTTCGCTAAAAAGATAAACAAGATCGCAATGTAGCTCTCTGTTGTGTCGCGTTTGTTGCCGGTCTGTTTTTTGTCTGATCTTGGAACACGGATTTACCTTGACCTCGTCGATTTTAGAATGTTGGATTTGCTCATTTGGTGATGGAATGCATCGGTTGGTCCGTAATATGTGCACCTTGTTACAATCACGTATGCGTATATATTGTATACCCGTATACACATATACACGCATATCAATTTAATTTGTTTCCTTATTGTTGTGTCAGTTTCTTTTCATTAAATACTTGTGATGTTTCGAATAATCGATTCTGGTTATTCAGAAAAGAACAGAGTATTTGGTATGGTAAGTGACTGCCTCTTGCAAAAGTTCTTTAAATTTTATTGTATTTCTTAAATGATCACAGCCTGTTCAGAATTAATTGCCTTTTTATCTTTTTAATAGTTGTACTTAAGACAGAAGATTTGAATTGATGGGATTTTATGTTGGAATAACATTCTGATAGCGAAAGGTAAATTCCAGTTAAATTTCATTCAATATAATTTACATTTAAAAGTTATATAATTGTAGAATAGATTTTTCAAAGAAGATTCACCTGTGATGTTATTTTCCAGGCATCAGAAGCAAAGATAGTAAAAGCATCTGAAGATTTTTGAAAGAGGTGGTTGCCTACGGTACGACGAGCATATCGTTTTTCATTCATAGTAATGGGCATTTAATATTCTCTTGTAAATTTCAAAACATTGAAATCATCATAGAATTTCGAACCGCTTCGATAATCATTGAAAATTTGAAGAAACATGCTTTTGAAAGTGGTGAATCACACAAAGAATTTAACGAGGACGATATATTCTAATGCAAGATGTGATACTTGAAGTGAATCGAAATTTCTGTCAAATGTATACAAGGTGATTCATAAATGCTGGTGAGTCTATACGCTGAAGAAAGTGAAAAGTATTGCCTGAACATCATATAAGTCATGTTCATTTTCATTTTCCATAACTTATGATACTTAACATATCCATACAACATTTGTCTTCATTTAGCCTGTAGACTTCACCAGTCTTTAACATTTAAATCAACAATCAGCCCTAATCACTGTTCATCAGCCGAGTTCATTATTGAAAGATTCTGGGGTATAGAGAAGAGCCTCGTCGCTCCTGTTCCTCTCAATCGTGTAACCGAATCGATTATTGTTAACGGATCATCACACAGAATTTGACTCTGAAACGAATCATTGTCTCTAAGCCAGTGTGCATGGTCATTAGCTTGTGACGCAAAGCGCAACTGGGTATGTGGTCGGTTTGTGATTAGGTGGTACACGTCGGGGTCGTCAGAACGCAACTTCGTCGAGTACTTCGAGTCCCTCCCCCGCAGCGCCCTCCGCGACCGCTGCGGGAGGAGCGTCCACGCAGCCTCAGCCTCAGTCGCAGCCGCCTCAGCAGCAGCAGCAGCAACAACCGGCGCAGCCGCAACAGCCGTCGCAACCGCAGCAACAGTCGCAGCCGCCTCAGCAACCGCAACAGCAACAGCAACAGGTGTCCACGGTGCAGACGACGGTCGCCCCCGTCTCGCCCACGATACCGCCGACGAAGGAGGAACACCTGCCGGCAGCCTCGTCGCCGGGCACCGCGGTACCCTCGCCCTCTTCGTCCTCGGTGAGAGCCGAGGGTCCGCCCACGCCTGGAGGGACGAACGATAAAAAAGCTGGCAAGTCCGCGCAACCGTCCCCTTACTGCGACTTCTGTCTGGGCGATGCTAGGGAAAATAAAAAGACCGGCGGTTCCGAGGAGTTGGTCTCTTGCAGTGATTGCGGTCGCTCAGGTAAGCCAGAGGAAAAGATCAAGCGCAAGTATACGCGACGAACGAATCACAATTAAGTACGTGGTGTGAGTGTGCGTGTGTCGGAAGGGTCGCCGTAGCAGCGGCTCTGGTTTGTTCACGGTTTTAGTATTGTCACGGTGATCGCGTTTGCGTTCGTCAAACACCCTTCCTTTCCACCACCGACGGGGGGAGGAAACGAACCTACAGCATCGCTGCTGGCCCATACCTCTGGGGACGAGGTGACCCTTTCCCTTTCGTTTCATTTCATCGAGACTTAATCGTGAAACGAATGTTGTTTTTCTTTATTCTATTGAATGGTTGATCTTTTTTAGGTGTCTCGAAGTTATTACTGATAGAAGTCTCTGGATATGCAAGGATGTTGTAACAGCATCGTTCAGGAGTTTATAGATGCAGGCTGATAACGGAGCATGTGTTCAGGTTATTTCTTACTTAAAACTACTTCCATTTAACTAGGACACTTTTAACAGTGGTTACTGTGATCTTATTTGTTGTTGTTTTATTATGTGTTTTTTGAGCGTTGATCTTTTATAAGACATTCTTTTTAATGTGGTAGAATCTTCAGTATCCTTCAGGTATATTCAAATGTCCTAAGCACAAAAAAGTGGATAAAGGCAATAATTCGTCTTACTTACTTACTAAATTCTGTTATATTTCTCTATTAAATCGGATAATGAAGGTTCTGTTGTAACTGATCTTCCTGGAGAAGTTTTCCAAACGACGGGAAATTATTCTTGTTATTCCGTCGTGCGAGATAGTTGAAGCATTGTCTTCCTTAAATTTTAATTAATTCATATAGAATATTTTTCATACATCTATTGTGATGTCTTATTCATTTCATTGCATTTATCAATTTTATTATAATGTTTTCATAGTTTTATCTCTGTGATTTCGTGAAAAATTTATCGAGAAATATTCTTTTATAAACGTGTTAGAATTTATTAATTGGTGGCAATTCAATTCTGCAGTTAGATGTTATTCACCGTCGTCCCAGTACGCGAGGGCCAGTAGCCTGATGTCGTCTCTCCCCTGTCTCCTTACGATCCGCAACTTGTGTTCACACGGTGAAACCCTTCCTCGTTGTGTTTCAAGACCACGGGTGATGTATTATTACTGCCGTTCGTGTTTCTTCGATCGTTTCATTCGTTATTAACACGTTGATTGCCATCAGAAGCAGCCATACATATTCTGTATGATTCTCGTGGCAATCGACGTGTTAATCTTTGAAGAGGATAATCGCTCGATTTGCCCCGATAAGGATCGCGACGAACGGAGGAACAGTCTAAATAAGAAAAAAAGAGTATTACTATTTTTTTTTTTCGGAATGAAAGTAGGACGATAAACTGATTACTGTGTGACATATGTTCGAGACCATCGTTAAGGGTAGTCGAGATAAAACAACCGCGTGTGCAATAATTTAAAAAAAGAAGAGGAGTATCGATTATCTGCACGATTCAGGCGGAAGGGAATTATGGTTACGAGCTTTACGTACACTAGTCAAGGCACGAAAAGCAGAAAAGCAAAGAAAAAAAAAAGAAAAAAAAATAATCATCATTGGTTTGTCAATGGCGCAACTTGGTCGCATCTGGGTAATAGGAATTATCCGTGGGGAGATTCCTTTTTACTGCACGGATCAACTGTGATTTATCTGTAATTCAATGATTAGTTCGTAAGTGGAAAAGAAACAAATTTTTACGAAACGAAATACAACAAAACGATCCAAAAAAAAGAGAGAAAAAATTATGCTATGTACAAAACAGAAAAAAGAAAACAAAAAAAAAAAGAAAGAAAATGAATTCAACGTGAAACTAAGGATCTAGCTCTGGATATTTAAGGATTAGAAATTTATTAAAAGATAAAAAAAAGAAGAATAGAGAGATACATAGATCGTCGAAGAAGTGTAAAAAGTATAAGAAAGATTCTTGAGATTTTTCCAAAAAGAGACAAACACAGTTTCGTGCGTGAAATTACAAATGTTTTTAATACAAACATTAGAGGAGACGTATTGAATGAAGATGTGTTTGTGTTTCTTTTTTTTAGTTCGACTACATTGTAATTGCATTTTTTAAAGGACCTTCAGATGATCAGTATACAGGGTGCTCTATAATACTTGACCACTTCAATTTTTTGTAACTGGTGGATAAATCCAACAATCTTTTTTTCATTGTATTTGATTTTTTTATTAAATTTACAAGGTCATTCTGGTTAGGAAAGAGATTAAATTGGTCAAGTTGCATGGAGCATCTTTTTATTGATCGTCTCGAGGGTGTTTTTACGGTACACGGTGTCGGTTGAGAATCAAAAGCAGAAAAGGAAAGCTAGAAGAAACAGAATATATCCACACGTAAGGACAGAAGCTTGCCGCGATTTATCGATCGTTTCATTGATGATGAAGATTCGAGAGAGCTTAGTAACAAAACGATACGATATATATACATACTTTATATTATTATATATTTATCCAGCACAGTCGTGAATCGTTTAACGAGAGTTAACAATATTTATACATAGTGAAACGCGAAAAAAAAAGAAGATTGACCATGTTTTCGATACTTCTACACTTTTCGAGCCTTGTAAATAATTTTTTCCGTTTCTATTTATATATATACATACATATATATATACATATATATATATATAATACAAATAGAGACCACATCTTAAGAGCGCAGCACATATAACGATAGTTGAAAAAGAAGATAAAAACAGAAAAGGGTTTAAGTATTACAATGAAAAACAAAATTCCTTTTTTTATGGCACAATCATTGTAATCGATTCGAGAATCTCGTTATTCATCCATCGAACAAAGATTTCAAATCAATTTTTCGTACGAACGTTGCGATTTTTCGTCGAACAATTAAAAAATATTGTAAACTGTTTCTAAATTCGATAAGGTATTTTTGAAAGGGTTAATAATTTGTTATAACAATTATGGAATCACGGTGTAATCAGAGAAGAAATTTTATCGACGAAAAATCGCCGTTCCAACGAAAAGGCAATTTTTCTACTCTATTTATTTATCTTTTCTATCGATATTTAACGATGGTGAAACTGCCGCTCTTAACAATCTTCCGTTTCGTTCTGGGCATTAATCGTTTCCGTGTATTAGCAAATCGTCTTCTTAACTGTTCGAATCGTCCTTCGTCATTTTGTAAAAATCTTCGTTTCCAAACGCTTGTGTAAAACAAGTTTCAGGACCACCAATGTTTAGTTCTTAAAAAGAAACAACGACCAAAAGAAAGTCCAGAAAGAATTTGGAATAATTTGTATCTCGAGAACGAGGCATCGAAATTGCAAAATGATACAGGACCTTTCGTTTCCTTTTTACCACGAAGAAACTACGGTTTTCACGGTGTACATATTCTTCGAGGCAATCTCAATTAACCCCCCCACCCCCTTCCATAACACGGAGAGAAAGAGTTCGCGTCCGTTTCGCATTAGCAGTCGCTCGTTTTTAACGCTAACGTTATATTATCATAGATTTATATGAATACGATACACGCAAGTCTGTAACGTACACGCATACACGTATTAATCCATCCCTCTACCCTCTACCCTCTGCCCCTCTGCCCCGCCCCAATGTCCCTTGTTATTCGTACGTCCGACAGGGTGTAATTAAGTGTTGAATCAACCAGGTAGTTTACTAATTTTACGGTGCGTCTAATTGAAAAATAACCAGCTAACACAGCGTTCTCTGTGCAGATGCAGATTCCTTAAGTATTAACCCTCGGACGACGGACCACGAAGAGAGCCAACGAATTTCGTATGAATTCTGGAAGGTTCTTCATTTTTGTTCGCTCTTGGAAATTTCAAACATCTGTCCGTTCCTCGTTCTGCAAAGATTATTTGTTTAACGATGGGAATGTACGTTTTCTAGGTCTGTGGATCACGATTGGCACGGGTTCAGCCGTTTGAGGGTTAATCGATTGTTCTTAAGTGCGTTCGACGCTTAAGTAATATAGTTTTGTATCAATGGGCAAAACGATTCCACAAGTGTGTTCTGCTGAAGCGTCGTCGACGGCAGAGTCTCGGGTCTTTGCCGAAAAGAGACGGTGAAAAAGAAACGATGAACAACCAGAATCGAGAGTGAGAGTGAGAGAGAGAGAGAAAGGGAAATCGAGGTCAGGACAAGAGGATAGATGCGTTGAAGCGAGGAAGATCCTTGGGACGCGCGTTGACGCGAGAGGCGAGCTCGCGCCTGGAAGCTGTCGAGAACTCTTCGCAAGTGGACACTGGGCCATCCTGAGCGTAATGGCCACTTTTAAGAAACGCCATCGACAGCTTCTCCCGCGGGCTCCGCTCTCGGGTGTACGCGTGTCCTTGGAGAGTATCTTTATAATTTAATCGATAGCGAGAGAACGGAATTCGCAGGTGAATCCACTATCGTAATCTTTGATAAGCCCTTATTCTTACCGTATTAAGAAAAACTCACGTGGTATATATATATATATATATATATATATGAGAAAAAAGAGAGAAGAAAAAAATAACACACACACACACAAGTATGAAAGCATGCAGAGATAGTTCCTCCTTGTTATATAAAAGAAAGAGAGAAAAAAAAGAAAGATCGAAGACTTGTTATTAGGCAATTTTAATTAAGCAATACCCATGAGGCTTACAAATCTAGTATTTAAGTAACGCTAGTTATATATAAATATATATATATTATATATATATTATATATATCAAATGTGATATGTTATGAGTTGCCTGAGTGTGTTGTGCATATGCGTGCGTGGATGGGTGTGAACAGACAAAAGAAAAAGAATCATAATACAGGAGAGAGCAGAAACGTACAGAAAGATAGCAAGTATGAAAGAGGTGAAAGAATGAAAGGGAACTACACAAAAAAAAAAAGAAAGAAATGTGTGTGGAAATTATTATAATTAAGAGAGGAGAGAGAGAGTGTGCTGGTCCGCGACGTTTATATTGTGCTGCGCAAGAAAGAACGTGAACTATTCCAAGGTACGCACCGCTATTACTTACCACCTTTACTATTCCAAATAAACAACAATATGTTCAAGAGACAACATCAAAAAAAAAAAAAAAAAAAAACGAAAAAAAAAAAAGAAACTATCGCAGATATCATGAAATAAAATATTCTGTGCGGAAACATAAACAAAACGTATCATTATTCCGGACGTTTTTAGTGCTGAGGAAGGGTGAAAGTCAAATAATGATGATTTGTGAGATCGGCACGCGTTTGTTTCAAGTACAATCAAAATCAAATTTTTTCTCTAACTTTGCTTTGGAATCGAGAACGCTTTTAACGAATTGTTTACTCTTCCAAATATACGAACAAAAAAAAAACGATAATGTTTGAAAGAAAAACGATAGCTTGGAGTTCACTGTTCTTCGGCACAAGATAAATGTCCTAGCACCTTTCTACTCGTCCACGAGAAAAGAAACATCTCTTTATCCTGTTTCCGTCCTATATGCGTGTTCCATGACCTGGCTACGTTCTTGTTATAGGGCATCCGACTTGTTTGCAATTCACAGCGAACATGATCGTTTCTGTTCGCAAGTACAGGTGGCAATGTATCGAATGCAAATGCTGTTCCATTTGTGGCACCTCTGACAACGATGTGAGTATTCAAAACATATATTTATTGGAAGGGAAACCGAACGAACGGTCGATGTACACTTATCCCCAACTATTTTGCCTTCTAGTTACCGATGTACACCGTCGAGCGTACTAGGGTTCCCTAGGAGAAATGGCTCTGTAGGAGAAGATACCTTTAATAAGCTAAGACTGGTTAGGTCATACTTCACAAGCTTAATAATTATTTCAAAGAAAGTTGGATGACTTAACAACGTGGTGGGAACACCTACAGCGCCTTTTTCCCTAGAGAAACTTATTATACTTGACAGTGTACTTTTGCCATCTAGGGATCCCTAGACTGCTTCAAGTAACATCAATGGTTTCTTTCACTGATTACTTTCCATTAACACTAGAACTAAACCAGCCAAAATTGTTGATTTTAAGTTTTTATTTCAAATTATAAAATTCAAACTTACGAAAAGTTACAAAATGGTTTGGACAAGATGTACGGATACTATTCCAATTTTCAAATCGGTTAAGATGGTCATAATTAATGACAGACCACGTCTGAGAAAGTAAATTTAACGATATCAAGAAATTCTGCTTCATAGTCACGAGAAGGGCTCGGTTTACAATTCTATTTGAACATAATACTGTCCTATTTACTTATTCTATCATTCTTATAGTTTGTGTATATCCTGACTGCTTTCTTCTTCCTTTTGCTATGATTTTTCACGTCTTAGCCGTTCTTCAGTCTCCTTGTTTGATCTTCGCCTTATCAGCCCCTATTCACACCCCTAGTTTCATCTGTAACAGAGTATCTAACTTCCTGTTACCCTTCTTTAATTAATATTTATCAGTTTCTGACTTCATCCTTCCCCACTATTCTTCAAGTACCGAATCCAAGAAGACACATTATATGAACGTGAAAAAAAAAACAATTATAATCATAAAAGTTAGGTAACATCGTTGCAAGCTAATGAATTTTTTCGCGAACCAAACTAGGATCAGCTGCTGTTCTGTGACGACTGTGATCGTGGATACCACATGTATTGTCTGTCTCCACCTCTTGCGTCTCCTCCCGAGGGCTCCTGGTCTTGCCGTCTGTGCATAGCAGAATTTCATCGCCGTGATTAAAAAAAAAACAAACAAACAAAAAGACAGTCTCGTTTCGTAGATAAGTCACGGATATTTTTTATCTATTATGCTGTGGTGCACTGGCCATTTTTTAATTAATATTTTTTTCTGTCGAATTAGGAGAGTATTCAGAAAAAAAAAAGGTTCACTGTCCCTTCCTTTTTATAATAGTATTACGTTACATCGAGGATCCTTATGTTTTTCCTTGACAAAGAAAGAAAGGGAGAGTTCGTTGGAAAAAAAAAAAACAGTCGGCAGCATTAACAATTTCTCTTGTTTGTAAGTTTCAAATGATAAGAGGAAATGACGCGAAGTATTCGTAGTGCGTACAAGCTGCGTTTAGATATCTCAGGCACTGGTGATCTCAAACAACTAAAAGTATAATAACTAACGTATTATATTTATAATTTTAACGAAGTAGCGTTTATCAGTAGATTGTATGAGAATATATAGCGTTAAAGGGCTGTCCCTTAAGGTTTTTTCTTTCTTCGAACAGCCTCTTTAAGCTTGCCATTAAAGTTAACGGAACTAATTTAAAAAAAAAAAAGAAGAATAACTTTAGTATCAAAGGGCTTCGACATCGTATAAGGGTTGTTGTCAAATTTGCTAAGTTTTAGATTGAAAATGAGACGAACATATTTTTTATTCATTTTCTTTTTTTTTAAGAAACCTATTATTTATGATGTTTTTCTTTTAATTATCGTAGTATTTTTTTTTTTTTTTTTTTTTTAGAATTGTTAAACATGATAAATACTCTCCTAGTTCTGGGCCAATTAACATATTTTTTTAGCCATTGACATTCGAAGTTCGGTTTACTTTGACGATTTTGAAGATGTTTAACACACTTTGAAGAATTTTTGAAGATGTCAGATTTTTGTCCATGATTCTAGCTCCTCCTTGCTTGTTGACCTGGTTCAATCCAAGGTTCATGAAAGAAGCAAAAGAATAAAAGATAAAAATAAAATTGATATTATAGGGGAAAAAAAAATATGATATTATAGCATCTGTTTCATAAATAGCGATAAAAATAGAACACTACCTGTTTATCTGTAACGTATCATGATACTAAAGCTTTTACACTTAATGACACAGCCATTAGTAGCAGGTATAGCTATGACATACAGACTCGCAGTGACAGCAGAAAATTATATTCTATATTGCCCTTTTAATGTTAGCTCAGTATTTTTATATTTTATATATTGAATGTACTTAATTTAAGATATTGTGGTGATATTTGGTACTCATTGATGTAATTTGTCTCTTTTTTTTTCTCTTTTTTTTTTTAATCACTAATTTTAGGATCACTTAACTTGAAGTGGAATTGCGTAATTAGGTGTCATGAGAATTAGTCTATAAAGAATTTTTGAGTTTGAATCGATTGAACGTGGTGAATTTACATTTTATATTGCTTATCTTTAATACACTGTATGCAAATTTGAATAAACATTAGTTTATACACAAACAAACGAATCACTAACTTCGGACAGTCTTATTGTGTGCCATGAATATTTTCTGAGTGCAGAAAGATAATACATAACGATAGAACTTCTTTGGGTGCTATATTTCAGGGATTAGTTTCCCTTTTGAACATTTTAGGATAACTTTATAAGATTGAAAGTCATGTCTTTGACCAAGGAAAACTATATTCTATAATTATAACAAATAATATATATATACATATATATATATATTTGCGAAAGTGTAATGTAAGGTATTCATAAGTAACAAACAATACTCAAAAAAAAAAAAAAATATAAGTTTTTTTATAAAAAAAAAAAACAGGATTTGTATAAATCTATGATTATGTGTATACCCATTTTATATTATCCCATAAGCATGCAAATATTCTGATAAAAGTTATTATTATGAAATAGAGACTAAAATTAATTTTGATGAGTTGTTGATACATACATGTCAATCAATTTCTACTAAAATATCAGACAATTGTTTTCGCTGGAGAGCAGGCACTGTTGCATTCTTTGCTGGATATCCAACTGGCAATAGTACAACAAGTTTTTCATTAGGGGGACGTTTGAGAAGGTTGCGAATGGCAGGTCCACAATTTAATGGAGTAGAAGTCAGAGTTACCAAACCTGCATACTAGTTTTAAAGTTCATATATTATGATCCATGTTATTCATAGGTATACACAATATAAAAAGTGATAGTATTATAATGATATTACCTGTATAGCAGTGATAAGAATACCACAAGCAATTGATGTGCTTATCTCGTTGTAATAATGAACTTTTCTTTTACCATTAGATAAAATTCCATAAGTTTGTTTAAATACAAGTATCAAATAAGGAGCGGTAGTCAGATACTCTTTAATCCAATTAGTTTTTAACGGAAGCAGATCTGTTGTCCATTTAACTCCCATTCTCTTTTTGTAATTTAATTCTTCTTCCGTTTCAACAATATGCTGTATTTGCTCTTTCATCTTCTGATTTGATACCGCTACGAATGTCCATGGTTCTGTATGCGCACCACTAGGCGTAGTGCCTAAAACAGGTTCAAATGTACAAGAAGTTTTGTGAATGTAATAATATGATATTGTACCTGCAGCTTTTATTATCTCATGTATGACTTCTTTTGGTACAGGGTCTGGACTGAAAAACCTTATACTTCTTCTAGCAGCTACTATTTTATAAAATTCAGAAGCTCTAGAGAGTAACTCTGCTTCAGAGGGTTTTTTAAATTCATATGGAATGTGCTCCAAATCTTTTGGCAGTGCAGGTTCTTCGCTATCTTCTAATGTTTCTGGATAATATTTTGTGAGGTATCGTTACTTCATAATTTTTATGAAGTAATTTTAAATCTTAATTTTGATGAATGATCATTGCAATTAGATATTATTATTATAGGATAGAAATAAAATGGATTTGACAAAATGTAAAATTAATTTGTATCTTAAATGACGTACGTTTTTTAAAAATTCTAGTAGCAATAAAAATATGGTATAATTACCTTCTAGCTGCTCTACTGTATTATTCAAGATATTAGAAGTATATTTACTATTCTGAATAAAAATTGCGCCCATTCTCGATATTTCATAAAAAACCTTTAAAAAACTGCAAGATATAATAAAGATTAGCACATGATACCCGTATTTCGTCCAAAATGGTAAAAGTTCAGTGAACATTTTTCAATGAAATTCAGCCTATTCCGAGAATAAAGTTATCAAGAATTTTATTCAAGTATTTTAAACTATACGTTACAGAAGACTAAGTAACACGATATAAAGACATCCGTTAATACGAGTGGTGGGATACATCTGACCTAAAATGCTGAAGTTTATCGCTTTTACACGAAACGATGTATTCCATTACTCATATTAAAAAATCTACTTTTAATTGTATCCGTTTGTTTTATTCGTAATTTTAAAAACAACGAAATATTTAAGTGATTTGTGTCTTACAATATACATATTACGCCTAAATAAAATTTCTAATTTCTTAAAACCGAATGATAATTCCTACTAATATATGATTAGTATTAAATTGTCATTAAAATACAATCCATCGAGGTATCCGATTACATTTTAAGCAATATCCACGGAAACGATTCAATTATTCAGCGTAAAAAGGACTCAGGCTATTAAGAATTAATACGCTGATTTAAACAATGACTTTTATTAACATCTTACTATTGTTAAAGACTTGTTATTATAAATAAAGTCACTGTTTACTTTTAATAATTATCATTTATTTCAACTGGCGATCATAATCCATCATTGTTCGTTTTTTGTTTTTTTCTGATTGTTTACATGTTGGTGGAAAGGTGTAGTTACGTTGATTGATTGATTAATTTTATTTATTTAATGAAGTATACATAATTAAGAAATGTCTGCTGTAAAAATGAAAGAAAAAGCTAAATCATCGCATTGCAACAGTCGGTAATCGGTCGACTGGTACTGACGCATCAACCGAAAGTGGTCGGTGTTGTTGGAATGCGTGGAACGGGTGCGCAGTAGTCGAAAACGTGGACGTTTCTGGTTGTCCGTCAACACGGTTGCAACAAAAATTGTGGCAATCATGTAAACGCGAGTGTGTCAACGTGATTATCTCGGATCGTTTATCGATTCATGGTTTGACAATCAGGATAATCGATATCCTTACGTGTAACGAGGACACAGAATCATTATTCTTCTTTTTTTCCCGTACTTCGTCGATCGTAACTTTGTACGAGTGTACGTTGTGTCACGCGTATGCACATTACATATTAGCGAAACATATACGTTTCGCGACGAACTTGGGAGGATCATCGACCCGCGAGTTTCGCGAAATGGGCTCTCGTTGATGACAGATCGAATTGCATCGTGAGTGACATTCAAATTTAACAAGCAAAAAGTGACATGGAGAACGTCATGCAGCCGCCACTTCCACCGCCACCCCCACCCTCCGAAATCCTTGAGAATACCAGCACAACAGAGCACACGGTCACCCATGTCTTGACATTTGGTATGTTATATATGTACATATATATATATATATATATATATATATACTGTTTTTCGTACATGTCTCGACACAATTTTCTACCGCAACGATAATCTGAACCTGCTATCTTTGATTCTGATAACACAAGATCGATTGCCATTTCGAATTATCGATAACGTTTTGAGCAACTTTGTTGTTAAATGTAGTTAACCTGTCGAAAGTTCTACAGAAAATATTGCGCATATTTTGCTTTCAAGAAGAATGACAATGTTTCTTTTAGATTGTGCCACATTTTTGAAAGATATTTTTAAATTGTTAAAAAAGAAAGATATTTTTAAATTGTTATATGTATTGAATGTAAATGGATGGATTTGTATTTGTCATGTTATTGTACATTGTTCGGTGCAACAGCATGCTGCATAAGTTTCAGGTTGTCAAACAGTTACTTAGCAATGTTAATTATTTTGTAGTAAGTGTAGTAAAATGATTCAGAGTGTAGAAATATCTTACTTTGAAAAACTAAACAAATCAGTCTTTAAATAGTTTCATTTATTTGAAGTTTATATAACTTGATTCAAAGGATAGATGTATGAAGTTATTTTAAATTCATTTCTATACCCTATGATTGACTTAAAGTTAATATTAAGTATTACATATACTTTGTTGTTGATCTTCTGTCCAGTTTGCGTGTCTTTAAATAAAGTCATTGTAGCGTACAGAGTTAATAGTGCCTGAAAGTACTAAGAATAGAACATTGATCCAGAATATTCTGATATTAATACAGTGACCTTTGTTCCTTGGTTTTTTGGGAGGATAAAGGAACCATTCGTATATTAGAGTCTTAAAGAACACAACCGATGTGTAACATGTGAATTTTTAAATTTATTGACCTTTGAAGAAAAGGTGACAGCCTTTTAAGCGAGTAATATTGGGATCTTGTTTATTAGTTGATGGAACACAAGAATGTAAATATGATGGTTAAATGTTAATCATCCATTGTTCATATATACATGATACTTTAAAATAAATCAGTTGACCTTTATAATTAATTATATAATTAATAAACAAATTATTTCACACTCATTTATTAAGCATTTGGATTGACATAAGTAAATAAATAATTATTTATTTTAAGAATTCATAACACAGATTTTAATAACATGCAAAAATAATGTATATATAATAACTTATGAGTAAACTTAATAATATGCCACGTGCTCGTAGTAGTACAAGGACGTGGTATCCTAATAGATTTTTAGATCCACAAGTTTAAACCACGATGCTAAACTCGTAGTCACGTTACGAGAGTTTAATTTTAATTATTTATCTCCAATGACGTCCATAAAATATGCGATTATGTTGATACATGTTTAATATAATTTAATAGAAGAGTATAAATAAAGATTTACATTCATGTTTGTGTTTTAACCTGCATTTGTTGACTATCGGTAATATATATAGCTTTATCGATCCAATCAATATTTCAGTTATCGACGATCGATATTTATCATTCAATTCAGTTTCAAGTATACATAGAATGTCAGGTATATTCTTAGGTATTAATCATTTATTTATTTATTTATGGTAATAAATGAGTGTAGCGTTGTTCGAATAACAAAAACGTTAAAGATACGAATATATCATGATTTATAAACGTTCAGTTCCGCGAAGGCGTATGTCTGCCATGATGCTTCGAACTTTTTTAAATATTATCCAACTACGTTCTTTCCTTATCCTTGTAATGCGAGAGCCAACATTATCTAGGCACTTAATACATGGGTAGGGGAACACGATATTTATGATTCCGTAATGTAATTTCATTCCAACATGATACACAAAATTTCAACGCAGTCGCAACATAAATACAAACTGATCAATAATAAAAAACATCGCAGCAAGGGACCAAGACTGCTAATGAATTCCTTTCTCGAAGGAAGGTTAATAAATAAAAATGTGTATCTATCGTAAGTATAATATTTGGTGTATCATACTTAACGAAGTTGAGTATTATTCGAATAACCTTCAAATAAAAATTGCGAATACGGATCAAGCAAGTTTTGTTCGTAATTTTTGTAAGGCCAACTCTGCTATTTGAGTGATCTGGTGTTTACCAGCGAAACGGTTAACTCGATTCTCGTCGAGTCGAGAAATAGGATTAGCAGTTATTACGCAACAACGTAGGGTGCTCGGTACAGTTGATCCAGCACTGGGCGGATCTCGGTGTTTTCCAAATCAGCTGTTAGTCGCCGGTGAAGGGTGACTCGGCGACGAGCATAGTGGGGGGGCCTCAGTCGGCTTCGAGACTTGGGCCGGTGCGCACTGTGCTTTGTCGTGTGACCGTCACGCACCTTGTGTCCCACCGTATGTATTTTTTTCTCGTGTGTACGTAGTAGGCTCGTGCGCGCATATGTTTCTACGGGTCTCGTTACGTGCACGTCAAACACCGTTGATCCGTGTTTGTGGCCGTGTGCGACACGCTGCCCCGTTGCTCGAGTGAAAGTGAAACGGGCGATCGCGGGAAGCACTTTTATTCCTTTTTGGAAAAACAAAACGCATTCAGAAGACAACCTTCCACGCGATATATCGAAGTGCCTTGCGATACGTCGAGAATACATATCGTAACGCGAAAAGGCAACGTTCGAAGTGCAAAGTTTTTTCTCCTTCGTTTCGACGGACATCATTACGAAGCGGACAGAGTTGCCAGTGTGAAACCATATGCTCGTGGTTACGTACGGATACACCTAGTTGGAAACTTTCATGTATCGATGAAAGGGGAACACCATCGTGTCCCGTGGAAGCTCGGCAAGCATTTAAAAATAAATACCAACGCGAAGTCGCGTTTCCCGTTTCGGTGGAACGGTGCTCGACGAACCGAAGAAAAACACGTGGCATCCGTGGTTGGAAATTTCGTAGCACGTTCTCCACACCGAGGAGTGCAGATATTAGCGAAGGTGGCCAAGGCCGAGGCTTTGCTCTCCGTACAAGGTACGCGACTTAAAGTGTGTCAGTAGGATAAACGACGACGACGACGACGACGACGATGACGATCCGTTTCGTTCGGACCCCGACCACTTTTGCCTGACTCGACCAGGGAATTGGAACACGACTGCATAACTAGAGAAAGGGATTGCGACATTGCTTTTGATACATTTTTACACTGACGTATTATTAAAAAACAGTAGCAGTCTCTTTCGTGTCGTTAATCGTCGTCGTTTACCCGTGTCGCGTTGCGTCATCAGAAGGAGGAGGAGGAGGTGGATGATGATCGATGTAAAAAGAAAAAAATGAAACAAAAAGTAAAGAATTTGAACGAAATTGAAGCAGCGTGTACCGGTTTTCAGCGGATACGGACAAATATCCGAATAACCAGGTTAGTTACCGATTGTTCGCTTGTGGTATCCGGCTGTGCGGGTAATACGGTTACGAGTTAACCTAATACACGCGCGGTACCATTAACCGAGAAATTTCAACTGTTATCATATTTAATATATCGATATTAGAATACTGTTTCTGAATCATTGAAATTGCCCTTTAATAAACCAGGTATAATAACATACGGTATTTACATGTTGAATGGAGTAGTGAAAATAGAACGATACGTTACAGTTACGATTAACAGGGGCGTAACTAAGAGGGTTTGCATCCTTTCTCAATTATAAAAGTAAATAAGAAAACATTTGGCAATTTTTATTTTATTTCATTAAAAAAGGTATATCGGTGTATTAAAAATAATAACTAATAATTGTGTTACTTATACATCCGGATACGAACTGCTTAGTCTGTTCTTAAGCGAACATCCGGTTATCCGGTGTTGCGTGCACGCTACATTAGATATTAGAGTCTAAGAGTACCGCTTATCGACCGGTTCTTATCTAACGTGGAAAACACGATGGGTTTCTCGATGTCCAACAAACAGAAACTTTGCTTCGAGAGAATTAGAATCGACGAGGAATTCACGTGGTTGTTGCTCTTAGAATAATGTGTCCATTTTATTAGACCGTAACACACAAAATTACATATAGTTTCTTGGTCACGTTTTATTCCAATTTGCTTACCATTTGCTCAAAATTGATCATTATTATAATTGATAAACAGAATTGAAATTAAAAAACCTTAAATACCTGATTAACTAAGAAAATGAATTTACCCTACTTAAATAACAAACGAGGCACGTATTTGTCCCTGAAGAATCAAAATGGTTACATCCTTAACCCCTTGTTTTATAACACTTTCCTTTATTAATTTGTAACACTGTAACAATAAATATCTCAAAAAAGGAATTATAAGGCAAGGGGTTGAACCGTAAGGCGCGAAAAATCCTCTCCTCCCTCCGGAAAGGAAAAGCAAATAAAATTCGACGAATCTTCATCGGCTGTGATTGTTTGTGCCAAAGGATCAAGAAGGCTGCGGCAAGAAGCTCCATCGTCGGGAATCGTTTTCACGTACCGTTGTAAAAGTGAGCAAGAGGAAGGATCGCGTGGAACAGGTGCCATGCAAGGTTGACGAAGACGCGGTCCTGGGGTGCTGTTTGTATCGCGCGTTATGCAGTGACGTTGCGAGTCCACGGTCGAAAAATCCCCGACATGCTGGAGAGTCGGGACTCGTCGAGCACCATGAAGAATCCGGAACACGAGAGCGGGTATTTCGAGGACGGTAGCGACGTGGAGACCGCCGTCGAGGAGACGATCGTCGCCGACGAGAGGAAATACGAATCGAGCTGCTACGGCCTCGCCAAGGGTATACATCAGCTGGACGTCGGGGACTCCGGTGACCCGGTTCCCGACCACTACGAGGATAGATTGAACAGAGGTACGACGCGATGATTTTCTTTTCGATCCATTTGTATCTTCCATGAAACATTTGAAATTGTTGGGATTTTATATGATTCCAAATATTTTAAACAAATTATTTGATGCTGGAACAATGGATTCTCTAGATATTAGGGAATTTTTTATTTAGGCTAGATGTGATAAATTTCCCTAGTTAATTAATTTCTTAATAATATTTACTATTTTTGTAAATCTAATAACAAAATTCCTTTCTTCTTATTTACAAGTATCACAACCTTTAGAAACTGTTCCTTCAATGTATCAAAGTCTTTCGTTCATAAATTTAAACGCTAGATTTAAATTGTTACAAATGGCCGCCATTGTTCAAGCCTCAATATCGAGTGTATTTTTCTTCTAGATTTGAAAATCCTCTTAAGCAAGGGTTTACCAAGAGAAATGCTCATGCGAATAACACCGAGCGATTCCGTTAGAAAAACAATCTCGGGGAAAGATTAAATTCCGTTGTTTTTGCAAAGTTTTGCTCGAAACGGTATTTCAATAATTTACCAAACATTCGAGTTCGATCGGTCGTGCGCTAATCCCCGTTGTACTTGACCCCGGCCGTTCTATTGATAAATATTATGGCTTGCTTACGAGCAAAGGGACAGCGGGTATGTTTCGGGGTCGAGAATCCCGACGAACAACGTTTATACTGGGTAAACCCCAATTAGTCATAATCTGACTCGTCGAGAGCACGTTTTTAAACGGTAAACCTGAACGATCGCCCCGTTACCGAACATCCTATGGTGTTTTACCATGAATGTCCAGGGTAAATTTCGGGGGGCATAATGAGTCACGCTGTGGGCGTGTAAAATGTCACGTATACCTTATTTTTTTATTTAATTCAATCTTCAAGTATATAAGTAAGAACCATAACGCAAAATTGGTTAGGTCTGAATAACGCAGCCCTCGAAAAAATGGTGAAAATAGTATTGAAATAATTTAATATTACTTTTTGTTATATAAAGTATTTATTTTTTCACAGTTTTTTGGTTTACATAACATTGTGTGGTGGCAGTGGTGGCAGTGGTGGTCGTGGGTGTTCTTTCTGTTCTCTTTTCCGAATTATTTGATTGAATGAAATTGGTGATGCACGCCAGGCACGGGTGACCACCATGGTTAGACAACGCGTTAACCGTTTAACCCCGTTTCGGCTATCGTGCGCAGGCTAGAAAGTAACGTGGCCCACGTGCACCTACACACGAACTTGGACATTTTTTCAATCCACCAAAAGTTTATTAAGCCTTAGATATCTAGAAATATTATTCGAAAATTTGACAGTTCATAATTTCTATGTTCTCAAGAACATACCATTTATTTTCCTAAACTTTTGTTAAAATATTAAAATTTGTCCAATTTGAATTTTCTTAATTCGCGTTAACACCGACAACGGTATACAATTATAAGACAAGGGTTTGGTAAAGTAGTCGAAGCACGTAGCAGAGTTTTATTTCTTTAGCAAGGGTGGAAGAGGGTTGAAAACGTCCGACAACGTGTTTTCTTCGGCACGATACGAGCCTCGAGGGTTGCTGAAACGCAACTGCAGCTATCCGAAGGAAATTGCACGATTTGATCGTGGGCCAAACACTTCTATTATTGCAGCTGTTCAGAGACAAAGTGCACGCGGTATTCAATTGCGCAATGCCAGCTAGAACTGCCATCATACTTGAGATTCATTGCAACAAAGCTTGCCAGTGAACTCGTCTGTCGAAATATACTATTATCAAAACATTACGGTTTTAGAGTCGATTGGTTCGTTGGTTAATCGCTCGAACAGCGTTCTGGTACATCGTGCAAGGGTTAATTATTCTTCTTCGAGCGATATATCGGTGACATAGAAATCCGACCATCGTCGGTTTCGACCGCGTTACGTGGTCTTTCTTACACCGTGTGCGGTGTACGATGTTTTTTTCTCGCGGTTTACGCACACGCGTACACGGTGGACATGGATCCAGCTTACACACGCCACTTTCTCATCCGCATTCTTCTCCAAACGGTTGGTCGCGGAGAAAGAGCCGAGACTGGACAGCAGACGGTGCATATAATTGGGTCCAGTTTGCGGGGCCAGTTGTCCGTTGCATCTGGTGTCCGAAGGATCCAGGCGCAGCGGAAAAAGTAACACTATCCCCCGTGGATGACAAGTGTCGCCAAATTTAATCACCTGGGTACAAGAAAAGGGGTGCGTGTAGGGAGGGAAATATTTGGCCGATCAAATTGCTGTACCCGGATCTCTTTGCTTGATGGGTTGTTGTTCCAAAGCTGAGGTTGCAGAAGGGTTGGGTGTCGGGTGCAACAAAGTTTAGGTTACGTTATTAAATTTTAGAATTATTCTACATATTCTGAAATTGGAAAATGTTGGATTTTGAAATATTCGAAATAATAGAATATTAAAGTTTACTTTATTTAATTGGCATTTTTTAAATTCCACGGGTAAACGGTAACGAGTGTTCTGAAATCTAAATTACATTGATAAATGGTAAAGTAAGCCCGAACAAGTTATTTGCCTTGTTGCTCCTGCTAATTCTACGGTTTTTTCAATACACCAGTAACGAGTTGTCCAGTCATTTACGCTCGTATAGTAAAAAATTTTTCCTGGTACTCTTACTAACTGTACCATTCACTTTGCCAATGTAAACTGGGCTTAATGATTATGTTATCCAGGCCGTTGGCGAATAGTCTCTCCCTAGCTCTCAAGACTCGAGTGTTCGCCGCCTACGGCTCGGTTAGTTCAGCAATTGTGTCATCCTTGGTCATCCACAAATCGTAAATCATTAAACATAATATCAAATACCGAGACAGTGACTCGGTTCTGAAGATTTCAGAGACAATGGCTCGTTTTGTCTATAACAGTCCAGTACGTACCCATCTAAATTAGGTTAATAGGTGCTTAGATGGAATTTTGGGAATTCTGAAATTAAAGAGTTACCAAGTCGAATACTCGTCAAATCTAAATTTAACACTTACTAATCCTCAAATATCGAAACATACGATGAAAGTTCCTCCTCCTCCATCATAATTATCCTCAGAGAAACCTGTGATGTTCGGCGGTGTACATGTTTTTTCTCCGGCGCGACAAGAGAACGGTACACCTGTGTCAGAACACGTAATACCCTCGCTTATTATGTCACAGTCAGACTCTGTCCGATTGCAATTACGCTTCGTGTAAATTAGCCGCGGATCGCGTCGCGTTAGAAGGCGTGCACACGCGTTTCGAAGGAGTTGTAACCGGCGACGATTGATCGCGGCGTCGGCTTGTGTAACGTTGTATAACCTTCGCGAAGGCTTTTTGCGTTTTTTTTTCTTTCCTTTTTTCCCTATTTTTTTTTTTCTCTCCATGTTAATACTCGTGGATAGAAGGCGGCGTGTGCTCCTCTCGGTACTATGTTGTTATCGATCGTCCGATACCGGGCATCAAGGTTACCACGGTTTCGCCTTCAGATATATTTAATGAAGATCCTACTCCTTGTTCAATGAGATCTTTCAGAGACCGTACGTGACCCACTTTCGTCCAATTTTAACACTTTACTTTCGTAGTTTCCTTATGAAAGTCGTATTCTATTCGAAGTGTTCATAACAGCTTGTGTCTTTGATCCTTTCGTCCCTGTCGCTCCTTTCTTTTCAAAAATTTATGAAATCTGAAAGTTTCAGGACAGGGTATCGCGTGATTTTGACGTACAATTAATTTTGGGATATTACTCTAATTAACTTTGCTCCTTTGTGAAAGTCAGGGCCAGAATAAACAACATTGCGTTCTTAAATTTAGAATAAAGGTTATGTTAATTATAACAAATACGATTTAATTTTGGAACGTCATGTTCCTCAGTGATTATAATACTTTGCGTCGCAGCTGGATTCCAGCAAGTGTCCAGAAATTTAAAATAAATCTACGATGTTAAATAATTGGCAAGGTGGGCTTAATTTAATTTTGGAACGTTGTTCCCACGTTTCTTGGAGATTATGGTCGCCCCCGTTACTTTAGTAACGTTTATGGCCGAATTTCCGCGATAACGCGTTCTTAAATTTCCATGAAATCTGGCTACAATGTTGAACAAGCGAGCCAGGTTTAATTTAACCTTTACGCTTTATTTCTGCCTTTTTGGGCTGCAACTTTGTTGGTATTATGCTTGAATTATATGACTGGAACTTTATTTCCACTTTTCGGTATCAGCATTGTTGCTAAATCGATCGTGGACGCAAATATACACCGTTATCTACTATTCGGCATCGATTCACTGCTAAATTTACAACGAACACGATTACAGTGCTAAATTGTAATCGACGCAGGATAGCTCAATGTCAGCATTGTTGTTATCTTGAGTATAGATGCTTCGGAATACATCAATATCCAACATTCAGCATCGACGTGTTCTTAAATTCATATAGCTAGCCGCAGTGCTGGTGGAATGGTGTTGGAATTGATCCAGAAGGACAATACCTGCATTCGTTAGCTTTTCGACAATTATATCCATCTTTGGGGTAACAATTGGGGTAACCAGCTTTAAGCTCCGTTAACCCTAAGTTGTTATAAACTTTTTAAATTAATGAAATTGTTAGCTTGAATGCTTATTGGAAATTACAGTTGGTAATAATTGAAATTTAATTTTGTACTTCAGCTTGCTTGCATCTCTCTTTTTTAATGTTCTATCATTAGCTTAAATATTATTGTCTGGTGTATCGGATAACATATTTTGCAAAAGTGTTCGGCTGAATCTGAAACGCTCGATAAACCGTGTATTCGAGCTGCAGTTTATTCTCGGATGGATACACGAAACGTCTGTTTATTTGGATTCGAACAACACGATCGCCACTTACTTGCAGCGGAATTTTAATGCGACTCACTTTGCTTCGTGGCAACTTAATTGAACTCCCGTTGAAAATTCGACGGGGGAAATACCATTTTGTAAGGAGAAAGCGAGCATTGATGGAAAGTGAAAGATACGGTATCTTGTTATCAGTTAGACGAAAGGCTTTAGTCGATCTAATGGAAAAAGGTGCTTATTAAATCGTAACTAGGATAGTTCTCTTATTGTAATACAAAATCCAGGGTATAACTCGTTATATAAAATATAAAATATAAAATGTAACATTTTTCCGCGGATTTTCTTTTTTCCTAATTGTTTTTCAATTTTAGAAAGTGTTTCAGTTTTACTAAGCTAGTCGACGTTTGAATTTTCGGTGCATTCCCGCGTAAGTGATTCGAAAAGTTGGTAACAAATACTCCACCATTAAATACTTTATTACGTTGTCTAATTTATACCAGTTACAAATATAATGCATTGTTATCCATTTTTTCCCACCAACTCGGAAATATTTTGAATAAAACCCGAGGTTAGAGGTTAGCTTCAAAACGTAGAACCGCGGACAAAGCCGAAAGTTGGCAGCCCTGGTAGTAACATAAATACGAGGCGGGCTCTTTAAAATAAAACTTCGTACCACACAATTCTTTTCATATTAAAAGTTAAATAACCGAGTAGCCACTTTCCTTCAATATTTATTCCATTTTAATTTATGTTCTGAGTTTCCACGTTAAGAGGCAAGTCATTATTATTGCAAATTTATGTTACAATACTTGGTACGTGTTTTCGCGGAACTACGACGTTCGATCGGTCATGATAAACCGAAAAATAAGTAATTCTTGTTAAACGTACACGAGCGTTGCGTAATCCCGTGTTCGCACGAAGGAATTTACACGAATGTTTA
Organism: Anthidium xuezhongi; assembly: GCA_022405125.1. NCBI lineage: Eukaryota > Metazoa > Arthropoda > Insecta > Hymenoptera > Megachilidae > Anthidium > Anthidium xuezhongi. Next base: position 12,701,534 of record CM039651.1, read on the forward strand.
CGCGGTTAACAGTGATCGACGATCGAGGACGATTACCGTAGGCCGTAGGGTATCCGATATTGTTTTGCCCGCGAAAGGAATTCAAATAATGCTCGATATCTCAACGAGCACCTCGTTTAACGTATCTTCTCGCATCTCGTTTGTTTGTTAACCTTTGCTCCGTTGCAAGGTCGATTATTGTCGAAGATCTGTTCCCGAGCGAAATTTTCGAGCCACGTTCCGATCGAACGTTTCGAGCATTCTGTGCAACGTCGGATGTGCGTTCTTGATGATATTGATTTGTTGCGAATTTATATTTAGACCCAACGTCGAACTCTCTCCTTGGAAGGAACGAGTTATTTATCCTTGTTTTTCCGTTCGCCGGCCCAATGGCAAGGAATACGTTTCGAAAAGCTCTTTTATCATACGCGGCCGTGTTTTGCTGCCGCACGTGCTTCGCCGCGTTCATCGTTGCCTCGCTTTTCCGCGAAATCACGGGCTTGGCTACGATTCGAGAATCTCACGTATTTACACGTTTTCCAACTTTTCGTTTTGATTCAGTTCGCGTTAGAACGTTTACGCGGCTGCGGTCGATAATTCGAGTTTCGTGCGAGAATGTTTTCGAAATTTTTCATCCTTTTGCCGACGGCCTTGATTTTATTCACTTTTATTAGCTTTCATACACTTTTTTTGAAACTTAGTTTTCTTTTAATATTATCCCGTATTCCATTAGTAACGATATTAAAATTATTTCCTTAACGTGGATCGTCCTTTCATCCCCAATTTTTAACGCTTTTCACCTAACAACACATTTCGAAATATATTCGTCGAAGTTCTGTTTCGTGAATTATCAATGACCTACAAAGCAAGATTATCGCCTCCATATATTCGTGTCATTGTTAACGATTGCTGAAACAATTTTCGTGAAAAGTTTCGCCATCGGTTTCAATTGCTGTATCCTTCACGGCCGCGTAATCGTATTGTTCGAACGGTTCTTCGCGAAGGACTCCTTCAACCACCTGCATCGTTTCAACACCGGATTCGGACCAACCTTTTTTTTCTCTTTCCTTCTTTTTTTATCTCGCCTTAATTAAGCAAGGTAATTGTTGCGCACCGCCTGGTGAAACTTCGATTCACGCACGTGTAGAGGTACACGTGCACGATTTACCTGGTGACGAAGGCGGGCAGAGAGGAATTCGTGTAACGTAAGGCAAGCAGTACCGTATCAAATAACGGTTGTGCCACGGCAGGCCGACCGTGCGCGTCTATTTTCACTGTTTTCACGAAGGTATAACTCCCTTTCGAGCCATTCACAGCCACTCAGTGAAGCCAGCTCGCCAACAACCGGCTGTTATATTACCCTATAAATATAATTGTACAATATCTTCCATTAACGACCCTTTGTTCTTTTATTAGCGCGATATCACGTAAGTGTAACTGGACGAAACAGTTTCAGACATGCGGACAGAAGTGAAATTATTTATATCTCCACTTTGCACTCTTAGCCGAATCTGACATAGATTTTGGTCCGTTTCACCCCTTTTCGTATACGAAGCGTTCGTGCGATGAAATTTTGGTTTAATACGCTTATTACATTATGTTTTGTTTCATTTTTTCTTGGTTGAGTTATCGGTACCGGGTGGCTATAATCACCCTTGGTAACGAAAGGGTTAATCCAATACGATTACGGAGGAGATAAGTTCCGTGTAGAGGGTACGTCACGTCCTGCCAGTTAACGAGTCGAATTATCATAGCGTTAGTCATAAATAATTCTTCTTGCGTATATATTATACGTACACTTTATCTATAGGCTTCAATAACAAAGAACATATACGTTATTCTAATGTAAAGATAAAAGCTTGAAAAATGAAATAATTGCCTTACGGGGGGGACGTATCCCAAAGAGCAGAGAAATGTCTATTTTCGAAGTTCTTTTTCGTTTTAACATCGAACACACGTTCCTTGGGTTAATCGCGTTATTTCTTTTCTTTTTTCTCGCTTAGCAACGATAACGAGCCAAGCGATACGAGTGACGTAAACATTTCAAAGTGTCATTCGGACCACGAGCCCGACAAACCGACACGTGGTGTCCGAGGGATCAAAGTGAACCCACGTTCGTTTCGTGAAATAGTTCGAACGCGATTAACACGTATTATCCGCTCGACAACGCGATTTTAATGTCGTCAATTTATTATCGATGTGTATACTCATTTTTTCTTTTAATCTACATTTTCTTGGATTGGTTATTGACTGTGTTACGATCGAACGTCAATCGTACGAAATAATAAACAGGCCAATCCGACAGATTATTTTACTCCTCGAATCGTTGTGCTTTTATCGTTGTTTTGCCAGCTTATTACCGAATAACAAATTAATGGAGTTATTGATAAATGCAGGAATGTAAGAAGGAAATATTTTTAACGTACCAGACGAATACACTAATTATGATTCAGTGTTATGAAATGCATGTAATTAGGTTTCAGTTAAACGCTACAGTTTGAACAAAAGATTTTTATGCATTGGTTAAATTAAATTTCAATTTAGATGCTGTTAGCAGTCGTCCAAGAATTAACAATGAAAAGGATTTTGCTTTCAGATTGATATCCCGTTTCGTTGCCTCGTGTTGTTGATTTAATTATCATTATGCCCAGCGATGTTTCATAATTATTTGATAAAATTCATTTCTGATGCCAGCCAATCACGTACTCCCATGTTGTGATGCAATATATTCATGTTAAACTTACCTATCTGTGATTCCAAATTTGTTTTCTAACCCTTTTGATAAAAGTTAAAGTTTAGTCTTAAATTTTCAAAATTGAATATTTTCAAAGGAAGTTGATTAATTTAATAACATTTAACTTGTTATGGTGCCATTTTCCCCTATTCTTAATTGCTGATTATTAATTTCAAAAGAAGTTACAAAAAGGCACCCCGAAGTAAATAAATTATCCTGTCAAGGTACAAGTTTCGAGTATCGGACAAATGGTTACGTATCCCTTCCCTGTATTGTCATTTTCCATAAGCGAGCGCAGAACGCTCGACATTGTTCGTCTTTTCTAATAAAAGGGTGAACGTTTCTCATTGTTCGTTTTCGATCGGTGGCCATTTCACTCGGTCCGTGTTGGCGATGAATCGGCGAAGGGAATTATTGTGGTAAAATATTGAATGCACGTGTATATAAGTTGGCTTTCGTCCGGCGAAAGAAAGTAGTCGGTCCCGTTACGAAATAGCGAGTGAATGCCGATTATCTGGGTCAGACAAAAGCGGAACTTACACGACCGCCTCGAGGATTGTCGGAATCATTTAACCCACGCCATTTACCACGACTTTTGTCCGTTATGACGATTTCGCTACCTCCTCTGCCCCAAACCTGGGGGTAATTAAGAAAAGTGATTACGCTTTTCGTAAAGTTCTACCTGGACACTCCGCGGGGTGTCTTACGACAAGGGTTTTACCCTTTGAGTTCCCAACTTTAAATTATCGCCGTTGTTTCGAAAATTTGCTTCGTGGCATTTGAGAGCTTAATTAGACAATTATGTATTTAAGACACATTGAAATTCTAATTATTAAGGATTCTGTCGATTCATTTTCAAATCTAGCCATTCGAATGACTACCTTACGATATTAGTCTAATACTAGCAAGTTACATATTACATTTCAAATAATAATAAAAATAACTTTTCTGTTTGTATCGAATGAAACTTTTCTGGTCGATATAAAATATTTCTGAAAAGTACGGTTTAATCCCCGAGGGTTTCCGTTTCTTCGTTCGCTTCTATATTTAAAACCGTCTCGATTGATGTTTCACAACGTCTCGTTTCACAATTTCAGGAATTCGTCACGGTGTCGAGCCGGTCGTTTAATTTCTTTCATCGAGACGTTTCGTTGCCACGAATCGTACGGATTAACACGTTCGCGTTATAGGACGAGGCACGAAGGCTCGCCTTTTCATCGGGCATGAATGCAACGATTTCTTCGTCGCCTTTTGCCAACGGGAAGAAAAAAAATAGCTCCTCGCGCGCGCGAGCAGATTTCTTTCGTTCCTCGCGAACACGTCGGGATTCGTTCGTCGCGTTTGACGGGATTTTTGTTTCCCCGAAACAAAGAAGCCGCGCAAACGTTCCCCAAGGAGAAAGGGGGAAGAGGCATTTTTCTTTTCCTATTTTTTTTTTTTTTTTTAGAAAAGTAAAAGGTGAAACTCTGACATACACGCGTCAAACGAGTATTTCGAGTTCTGATCGTTGGCTTTTGACGACGGGGTCTCACACACGACACGTGGAACACGTAATTCAATCTCCTATCAAACGATATGTTAAATGAGCGTGATTAGAATACGGGGACTTAAACGTTTCCGGTTTTAACCGCGTTCAGGAAGTACCAGGCTTTAACGAACGCGTTTACCTTTGTTGTCAGGAGTGTAACTTACCGTTTGAAGTTTCATCAGATGTTTTTTAGATACACTTTTTATTGCGGTGTTTAACTTTTAATACAGATCTTGGGGGTTTTACCCAAGTTTTTAGTTTCGGGGGACTACCGTTATTGAAAATACCTGGCAACGTTTATGGCGCGTTTTTAACGCGTGGGTCATCAATGATTCATGAAATATTTCGGTTCCAAACGGATTTCTGCATTCATTAGTCGGTGGCTATAAGGGACTGTGTACAGTTTATGACACGTCTTTACGATGTGAGTCATCGGTGACCCATTGGGTACCCTTCTCGTTTACTTGTTTATTAATTACCGTTTCCATTACAAAGCATTTTATGAAACACTGTAACATGCTTTTACAGCGTGGGTCGTTGGTATCCCACGGAGTATTTTCCTTCACAATTTATTTGTTATATTTGGCATATTACGGAGGATTGCATACACATTCAGCGTGGGTTTCTGTTCCACATTCTGTCGTGGGTCATTTGCAAGTAATTCATAAGTTATTTCCAAAACTACTATATTTCAATTTCCAAACTCAATTTTCACCCCGTTAGTAAACAAACGTATACACACACACACACACACACACGTGGCGTAACGAATCGTTGCTTAACAGATTTCAATGGCGAACCAGAATCATTGCTTAACAGTCCGTGTACTTGAAACGAGACACAGAAGGGAGGGGTGCGCGTCAAATTTCCACGGATGTGTATCAGTTTGAATATTCATTGGCAAGCTGTTACCGGGCAAATCAATTGCCACCACTTTGCCTGCAGTTTGCCCGTCACATTTCTGCCGGCTTGTTTGCGCTTGCACACAATCGTGGCGGCGGCACTCTGGTCTTTCCATGTTCACGCGACCGCGGAAAACTGTGTCACGCTTAAGCTTGCTCGTAAATCGAGTCAGCGTTTAAGTTTTTCTTCCGGTCTAGATCGTTTCGATCCCCATCACTCGTGTATTCTTAACTTTTCCTGCTAGCACCTTGGGTGCTCGTATCGTATCCAAATCTTGGACTTTTAATCTTGAAACTTTTAAAAATTGATATCTTCGTATGACAAATATTAGCACCTTGATGGAACCTATGAAAGATACTTGGATGTTGTGTATTTTTAATTATCTTTTAAGTTAATTATAATTAAATTTCTCTTTGATAAATTTCTATAGAAACCTAAATGATTTATCGAATTATAATTATTTAATATACAATCGACATTTTTCACCTGCTAGGGAATAAAATTTGTTCAAAGATTGTTTCAATGTTTCCAAACGGCGCGTGTTTAATCCAGATACTGGTAATGTTAGGTATATATGTACGTAAGTACTCGAGTCTGCTCGTTGTCGCTTTTACTACCTTGACATGGATTCTCGGCTGGCAGTCAGGGCCGGGGACGATCGGGAGGGACCCCCGCGTGTTAATTTCACGCGAAAACCCTTTTAGATAGCAGGTGAAAAATCGATTTCGTTCTCTGCCCGATTGTTTACGTTGCTTCTTGATACGATCTATAAACGCTCCAGATACGAACGATCCCTCGAATCATTTTGTGCGGAACGGAAACAGGTTGTTAAGGTCGAAAGATAATTTTGTTGAAAAATTGAATAAACCAAAGAGTTGATTTATTTCGATGGGATTCTGAGTGATTTTGAAATGAAATTTCGGAGATTGTCAACCTTAGATTTGATAACATCTATTGTTTGAACAACCAGTTAAATCGTCTGACTCGGTTTTAGCACCTTGAACGACACGTGGGCCACCGGTGGCCCACGCTGTTTGCCAAACACAAATCTCTAACTCTTTCGGTGTCTATTCCACGTGCTGTCAATATGTACTATTTTATTTAATTATACAAACACGTGTAAATGTAGCAACATAGATTTTGAAAAATTTGTCAATAGAAAAATCCTTCAAATACTCATAACAAATTTAGAATTTATTTCATTTATAATTGCAATTTCGCGTAATTAAACATCAAAATTCAACTTTCCTGGCCCGGTTACAAACGTTTTATTGTAAATCTTTAGAGACGTAACGCGCGTTAAACGAGAAAGAATGACAGCTTTCGGTGTTCTTTTTATAGCGTCGAATATTTTCTTTTGAAATCAACCAGCCACGAAATCATTCGTTTGTGAAATAAATTAACGCTCGAGGTTTCTCTCTTAAACACCTGCGACAACACAATAATTGTGTTATTTAATTCCACTCGGAAGAAATGACAAGTACCGGAGGAGCGTGCGATTTTCGAACGACGGATGAGAATTATCGGGGCGTTAATTTCTCCGGGTTCGTTCAAGGCCTGTCCCCAGAAGTTTTCCAAACCGCGCGATTGCGATCGTATTAAAAAACCGGCGTGAAACGTTTTCGAGCATGCAAGCACGGGTTTTCGCGTAGTCGTTCGCCAATGAAAGAAGTCTGTAAATATTTTTCCATCGGGCTTGCAAACAGCACCGGTCCGCCAGGCGAACCAACACGCGATAAATCTTGTTTCTTGCACAGATATCAAAACTGTGTTCTTTTTCTTATTTTTTTTTTTTTTTTTTTTCGAGTTTCTTGTTCGAGGACAAAGAGAAACGAAGAAATAAAATTGCGAAGAATTTACGATGCTATTTTAAAGTATAAGCACTTGTCAGGGGCTCCACAAAATAGAAGCCTTTAAATTTGAAAAGTAACAAGAATTTTGATAAGAATTTGTGATTTTTGTTAGCGAGAATTTTCGAGTTTATTTAATTAGAAATTTTCGTTATAAAGTAAGTTTGATTTTGATGTACGTGGACAGTTGGATTGTAATGCAAGCTTTGAACTTCATATAATGCATCAAGGTTGATGTCGAGAGAGCATCTCTCAGAAGACACGCGTCTTCAGGGTCTTGTTCAAAAATATTGCATGAATGAATAGTGTACACCTATGCACGGGGAATAAATTTAGCATAACCTTCTGAAAGAGTTAACCTTGCCTAATCATCGTTTTTGTCCGTCCCAGTGTCGCGGTGTCGCTTTGACGAATCTATAATTCGATTCAAAAATAAAAAGAAAATTTCTTAACTTTTAATACTACAAGATTTTTTAGACAGACGTCGATGATTTGTTTTTTAAGTGCGTTGCAATCAGAGGATTAAGGAGACGGTTGATATATGATTCATAGAGTTGTGCGTAAAGGTATATTTTTGAACGTTCAGCAAATATTATCAAACTGCAAAAGGTCGTTCACTTTTTGATGCTTTTTGCAGCATAACAAACGTTAGTGTGAATAATCTCTTATTATTGGGTAGCATCGACCGTGTACGTGACCATAGTACACGAATGCACACGTGCTCGTTTACGTGATCAGTTGTTCGCTTAGTCGTCGAAAATTTCACTCCCATAAAACATGTTTTTCAATTTCATAAGTTGAACGTTACAAATTTGAGTGCTTGAAATTTTGGGCAAATTGGAAATTGGAAATTTGGAATTTAAAAATTTGACAGTTGGAAATTTGGGAACAATAAATTTTAATTTAATTTTGCAACGTTTAATTAAAAAATTGTACGATTACTCTATGTTTACGAGGTTAGTTCTTTCATACAGTGTTTTAAACACACAGCTGCATTCCCCTGGCGTATATTTACGTGCACACGTACTTATTCTTGGTTGCACACCTGCTGATATTAGTTGCACCGCAGGTGCATCTACCTTTGCGCACGACACCTCGAATGACCGGCACATTCCGTACGATATTTCGTGATTTGACCACACTTGGACAATTTTCCATTCTCTTCGTTCGCCATCTGTCTCCTTCCCCCTTAAAAAAAATCTGCCCCTACAATGTTCCATAAATCTAAACTAATTCACACCTAATCACCTAATAAAATTATTTATCAAAATTCAACAAACACTAATTTTCATGAAAAATCTTTGAAAAGTATTATATTTCGTATCAAGCATGAATTGTACAGAAAATGATAAACTCGATTATCACGATGATAATAAGAATCGACGATTCCTCATTTTCCATTTTATTCGCAAGGTCGATTACAAACCAGCTGATTCGATATTCGAAGTTTAGAATAGAACGGTAGAAGAATCGTTTTGCAATCATCTTAGTCGACCTTCGTCCCGATCTTTTCGAATGACAATCATATCCAAATACAAATTCCAAACTTGTGAAATCACGTCCCGGGCTATACCCAGTTTTCCATCGAAAAAAACTCTACAAAACTTCCACATTCTGAATTATAAGCAAAATTTATCAAAATAACAATCTTTCCAAATTAATTTTTTTATTTGTTGCCTCTTTTTATTTGTTTCATCCAAAACGGTATCAGTCGTTTCGTTTACCGAGAGAAATAGTTTTCGTGGCGATCCGAAAAACAATTTTTAAAACATTGATCGGTTGTATTTCTCATTAAGAACGTAACTGCACCTTTGGAGCATCGAGTTTAGTATTCCATCGAGTTTTTGTTAATTTTGTTTAAAAATCGCGGAAGGAAAAAACTTGGAGAAACAAACAGGTGGTTTGAGAGTGGAAATGTACCAGGATTCTGAATGAGAAAAAAAAAACGCTATTCAGGTTTGAATATCGCGAACAGACCACGATAGACTACAGATGAGATGAATTCATTAAAAAATCTATTTATTGCCTTGAAATCGATTAGCCTCTCATTGTTTAAAAACCCAGACCAATGTGCAAACCTCGAGCTAAACAAAATTCCCTTCATAAAAATAAATTAACAAAAATTTGATACTTTCCACAAATTAATTAGATTTCACGTATTCTTCCCGAGAAATATATTCTTCGGAGAATTATCAATTTAGATTCAATTTTTTCTTCTTCTTTTCAAGCAAACTCGTCGACCACATTACCGACTTCCGTTTTAAAAATAAATCGCGATATTGATTTAAATTAGATATCACGCGCGTAAGCGTGTAAAAACTGTTCGACCGGGGAACTCTTATCGAATAATGTACGCTTAATAAAAGCGATTACAAAAGATCCTTGGCCTAAGATAATTTCACAAGTTTGACGAAAAAAAAAAAGAGAGAGAGAGAGAGAGAGAGAGAGAGAGAGAGAGAGAGAGAGAGAAGGTAGAGAAAAGAAACTTCGTTAACATTGATAAACCTTGGTGCGAGCACCGCGAACAAGAAATATCGCGTTACATCGACCACAATGCGAAAGAGACAGGATTTCCCAATGAAACCGACGCGTTTTATAGATCTGCGCGGTGGAAAATTTGAATTAATTAGGGCAGAAACTTCTATTGTGTCTGTCATTATTGAAATTTCTTAATATAATTTGTATCGAATTAAATATAAATAAAAATTTAAATAACAATTTGAAATACTTTTCGAATACAGATTTAATATTAAGATGTTACTATCACATCAAGATGTTATCGTTTTATTGAAGACTGATCCGAGAATTCCTGTTACACTAATTCCTGTCACACATAATCCATACGAATGATCCATGGATCGTTCGAAAGTACTTATACGTGGATCGAAAGTTCGAAGGATCGAAAGTCCAGTCAAATAGAAAGTACAGTTAACAGTATTTCGATAACCGTAAGACGAAGGTCGTCCGCTACTTTTTTCTCTTTCGAAAGCAACGAGACGGTGATTAAAAAAATCGTTATTCTATCGTTCGATGGAGTTTATTCGAGTTCGAAATAGAATAGTAATATAAACACTTTTATGCGAATCGTTTATCACGAAATTGGGGCAATCCAATTCAGAAGAGTTTAATTTTATATTCTTCTGGCTTTGAAACCCAGGAAACCTTAAATACCTTATTAACGAAGAAAAATAGATTTGCCCTACTTCCATAATAAACGATTGCACGTATGTTCACTTGTTAATGGTTAAATTTCACGTTTTCACGTCAGCAAATTAATTAGTGTATTTGAAAATGAACAATATTCGATAATATCAAAGTGTGCAAATTTGAAGGTTAAACAATTCGGAAATGTGAACATTGAAATATTGAAAAATATGAAATTTGAAGGTTAATAAGATTTGTATGAAAAATTGAAATAAAACCGGTTAATTTAACCTACTCGTGTCACAATTTATTACGAATGAATCCAATTTTTGAGGGTTTAATGAAATACGATAAAATGGAGTAATTTTTCATTGGTTACAGTGAACCTGGCCGACAGCGGAGGGCAGAGGGTAGACATGACGCACTTCGACTTGCTGAAGGTCCTTGGGACTGGAGGTACGCGAATAAAATTCCTTAGAAATATTATTTATAACTTGCAGTGGTCTATTAATGAAAATCAACACGCGTCAGAGTATTTTGCATTTAACCTTGCTTTAATATTCTTAATAATTTCATAAATAATAGTGTTATCTAAAATTGCTAAAAAGTTCGTTTAAGAGCGTTCGGCAAAACTTTTGTGTACAGCTTACGGCAAGGTATTCCTGGTGCGAAAGAGGACGGGCACCGATGCTGGACGCCTGTACGCCATGAAAGTATTGAAGAAAGCGTCGATCGTGCAAAAGAAGAAGACGACCGAGCACACGAAAACGGAGAGACAAGTTCTGGAGGCCGTACGAGACAGTCCTTTTTTAGTTACCTTGCATTACGCCTTTCAGACGGATGCTAAACTTCATTTGATATTAGGTAAATTAACGCTGTTGACAATTTTTAGAGATCCAAATACCTTTGGTACAATTTTTAGGGAAATACCTTTATAGTACAATTTTTAGGGGAATCTATGACACCGATAGCAGAAAGTTTAATAATAATTATTGTTTGCTTGTCTGCTGTTTCACTGATATACTTATACGTGTTATTTTTATGTTTCTCTCTTTTTTTTTTTTTTTTTTTTCGTTTTTCTCTTTGGATACTTGACTGACGATATCAGTTCCCTCGTAAGACGGTACGCTCTCGATTTTACCCGTATACGAGGCGTTTAAACAACCGGGGACTTTGCGTTTTGCAGATTATGTCAGTGGCGGCGAGCTGTTTACGCATCTGTATCAACGGGAACACTTCACCGAGGACGAAGTGCGGATTTATATCGGCGAAGTTATTTTAGCGCTGGAGCATCTGCACAAAGTGAGTCTTCTGTAAAAAAGAATTTTTTTTTTCTTCGCCTTTCGTTCTGTATCCCTTCTAACGCGTAATCAAAAAGCGAATAATTCCGGGAATTCAGTTGATAATTACCGGCGTATACATCTGCGTGCGTTTTTTTTTCTTCTTTTTTTCTTTTTATTGAAAGTTCCTCGTTCGTGTGTTGATCGTGAAGATCATAAGATCAACGGAACAAACAACGCGTCGGTCGGAAAGTTTTATCGAATTTTTAATCATTGCCCGAGCGATGCTTAACGCACTCATTAAAATCAATAATCGTATTAGTTGTTGCACGTTAATTGCAATAACAAGGAAAATTGCGCAAAAGTTGTTTATATTTTAACCGTAAATATCCGACGAGGTGTTAACAAATAATAAGTTTTGTTCTTATCTTTATTGAATAAAGTTTAAGAATTTTTAAGAATTTTTAAGAATTTTGAAAAAATCAAGCTTGAGTCTGAAGGATCGATTGAATTAACGATGAAAAATTATTTTGTTACAGCTGGGCATTATATACAGGGATATCAAGCTGGAAAACATTCTGCTGGACAGAGAGGGCCATATCGTGTTAACTGATTTCGGATTAAGCAAAGAGTTCTTGCCGCACGAAAGGGACAGCAACGCCCGTGCTTACTCCTTTTGCGGAACTATCGAGTACATGGCACCGGAAGTGGTACGAGGGGGCTCAGCGGGACACGATATTGTGAGTCAGGATGAATTTGCGTCACGATTCGTTCCCTTCGTTCCTGGAACTTTGTTATCGCGGTCAAACTTGCCTCCGAACAAATCAATTTTTTATCTATTGGCTCGTCGTTATCCTCTTGTTTCTGCCTTTCGATTATTTAAAGATAGGTGATAGATCAAAATCAAAATTTGGACTTCTGTGTGTAAATAGATAAGGTATAATATAATAATAAATATTTAAATAAAAATTAATACAACATTGGACTAATAAATAGACTAATAAATATCTTGCGCAAAGAATATCAAAGTTCCAAAGTTCGTTCAAAGATACTTCTGTAATTGAGTATTCTATCTTTATGAGAAAAAAAATGCACGATTTTTTTCAGGCGGTAGATTGGTGGAGCGTAGGTGTCCTCACGTACGAGCTGTTAACCGGTGCCTCTCCGTTTACGGTGGAGGGCGAGAAGAACACGCAGCAGGACATCTCTCGAAGAATCCTGAAAACGGATCCTCCGATTCCCAGCCACCTCAGCCCAACGGTTCGAGACTTTATCCTGCGTCTTCTGGTCAAGGACCCTCGACAGCGGCTAGGCGGTGGTCCCAGCGACGCCAAAGAGTTGAAGGAGCATCCGTTCTTCAGGAGAGCACCGCCACCCTTCGTCTGGGAAGCGTTGGAGAGACGGGAGATCCCACCACCGTTCGTCCCACGGATCACCCACGAGTTGGACACCAGTAATTTTTCGGACGAGTTCACGAAAATGATCGCTGCCGACAGTCCAGCAGTGGTTCCCCCTAATTACGACAAGATCTTCAGGGGCTACTCGTACGTGGCGCCCTCTATACTGTTCGGGGACAACGTGGTTAGCAAAGACATCTTCAAGGAGGCGACGAAAGCCAGTACCGAGTGTCAGAGACCATCCGCGTCGGACGTGTTGGCGGCCAGATTCGAGGAGTCCACCTTCTTCCAGACTTACGAGCTGGACCCGCGCGAGGAGGCTCTCGGCGACGGCAGCTTCTCTGTTTGTCGCAAGTGCAGGCACAGAAAGACGCTTCAGGAGTTCGCCGTGAAGATAGTCAGCCGCAGGATTGACTGCGGAAGGGAAGCGAACCTGTTGCGCACCTGTCAAGGTCATCCCAACGTGGTCAAACTGGTTGAGGTGCATCAGGACAGAGCGCACACGTATCTGGTGATGGAGCTGCTGTCGGGAGGAGAGCTATTGAGGAGACCAAGGCCGTTCAACGAGCAACAAGCCAGCAGGATAATGAGGCAGTTGGCCTCCGCGGTGCGCTTCATGCACTCGAGAGGCGTGGTCCACAGAGACCTGAAGCCCGAGAACATAGTGTTTGCCCACGAGGGAGAGGATTCGCCGGTGAAGATCGTGGATTTCGGTTTCGCCAGGATAAAACGCGGTTGCGAACCTCTGCACACACCTTGCTTCACGCTTCCGTACGCGGCCCCAGAAGTGGTAGCCAGACAAGGCTACGATCAAAGCTGCGACCTCTGGAGTTTAGGCGCCATTCTGTACTCCATGCTGTCGGGCAAACCTCCGTTCAGAACGGGCTCTCCGGATCTGGCTACCAGAATCAGAGCAGGGGAGATCGATTTCGACGGCGAGTCCTGGAGTCACGTGTCCAGTCTCGCCAAGCAGGTGGCCAAAGGTCTTCTGACCGTCGATCCGAGCAAGAGACTGACGGCCAGCGGTTTGGCAAACCACCCTTGGCTGACGGAGACCAGTTCCTTCGACGTGACCACCGGCTCCTTCGACGCGAATCCTGCGCACGACGGGCTCCACGCGAATTCCAGCTTCCTAGAAAAGCCAGAAGGCTTTCGGTTGCGCGAGGTGGACGGAGCCAGGCTGGCACAAAGGAGAAAGTTGCACAAACGCTCCACGTCTAGCTCCGTGTCCTCCTCCGCGTCCACTACCTCCTCCAGTCCTTCCGTGCAGCTCTTGCGACCGCCCAGCGTCGCCACCAACCTCGCCACCTCCGCGTCTCCGGCGCAGCCGAGCGCCTTTGACTTCGGCGAGGACAAAGTGAACGAATACCTCAGCTCCCTATCGTCTTCCTCGGACTCGAACTCGCCCAGGATCATGCAGGAGACGCCCAAGAAGCGGCGCAAGCGAGACGACGACCACTCTGACCAGGAGACGCACTCCAAACGGCACAAAAGGATCCACATGGGCAACGAGCTTTACAAGAACAGAACGGGGCCGGTAACCAGGTCCAGGAAACGGAAGCTGGAAGAACAGACCGTTCTCGGCGCTGATGGTCTGACAACAGAGTCCTGCGAACCATCACACACGGATCTCAGGGAGATCCACCGGAAACAGAAGGCCGGCAAACGGCCCAAACGGCTCGCCACCATCATCGTAGAATAGACGGGCCACTCGTATTCGAATTCTTCGTGTCTATGTCTCCTATACGTATGCATTTCACACGCGATCTGTCGTAATGTAAATGTAACGTTGGCTGCCTTCGATGCTCGACGCGATTCGAGCGAGCATTGCGTCATTCCTATTTCCGGAACTTGCGGACGGGGACTTCCGGCTGTTGAATTTTGTACGGGCTCGTTAACAGCCTTTCCCTTTTTTCTTTTTTCGATTCCTTTTATCGAAACGTTACTTGCCACTGTCGGGCGCAACAAGCTTCCCAAGGTAAATGGCGTCGTAGCTGTTCCACTCCTTACAGTACTAGGGACTTACTACATGATACATTGTCGAGGAACGATAGACTTTCCTAGGAAAAATGGCGGTTCATGAGAAGATCCCACACCACTTGCTTTAATACTAGAAAGTTACCAAACATTGTACCTATGTTACATCCGAATTTAGTTAAACGTAAGGAGCACTCGGTTTAATAATTATTTAACAGTGAATTGGTTAATTTAGTAACGAGTAAACTAGATGGTGGGTTGGGTTGAATTTTACGCCATTTTTCCTAGGAAAGATACTGTACTTACTGAATTTAGTTGGAAAAGCATTTATTTGAGAGAATTCAGTTGTCGCCAGATATGAAAATATGTATATTAATAGAAAATCATCCTTCAAGGCGCCATTTTTCCTTAAAAGCGTTCGTTGCTCGACACTGATGCTAGCTTAGCTTTAGCTAGAACTTTATTTGATACTAATGTAGCCAGTATTTTTTTAAACTGTTATTCTTCTTACATATTATTTTATCTGTTTAATTTCTCTTCTGTATAGGATAGTCTAAAGAGTTTCACTGTAAATCTTGAACATACTTTCTGAAGCTTCCCCGATCTGTACTTTAATTTATGGCAATGCTCAAGGTAAAAGAAATGATCGTTTCGAATACAGTTTGCTTTTAAAAGTACGTAGAATATAATACCAACAGTATTAAGACATTTTCAGAACACGAAAGAAAGCTGCAAAGTAATTTTTGCATCTAGGAAAGTATCGAGTGTTTCACTTTTTTCAAATATCCTTCAAAAACGTACTTTACTTTGCAACATCCGCGAGTAAAGGTTCACTCGGAAGCTTGTACGAGCTCGTATCAGATTCGAAACAGGAACCCCGAGCGATATTGTTCCTTATCGCAATCTTTAAATTATTGTAGATACTAAATTTAATTTTATGCCATGCTTTAAGATTACGTTTTATCGATCGGAGCTGCGGGAGATGTACTCTTAGTTCGCTTCAGTCCTTTATGTATTTTCTGAATTAGCTTCGTAGATTTTAAGTTCATTTTCTTTTCAATTCAGAAGGAAAATTACATATTGGACCAATCGTAACACGTTGATTATAATCAGAATTTATTTTAACCAAATAAATGTTACTAGAATCGGACTAGTAACTTGAAATAACAAAATCAACGCGTGGATAACAATTAATAACACGCATTTATGAACAATTCCTGATGAGATATACTTTAATATACCTATTAGTCATGATATTTCAATTACTCTACGTTCAAAGTAATTAAGTTATCATTTCTTAAAAGTATCCCTGAAAGGGTTGTAAAAAATATGCGCTCGTTTAATCATTTAAAATACTGAAAAATCTAAAAATCTAAAAATTAACCACTTCGTTAACTTAAAAAATTAACCCTTTGCAGTATAACTTTTATTTTAAGAAACTAATTTAAGTTGTACAAATAGGTTCGAGTTGCAAAGGATTAATTTTCTAGTCTCTGTTACGAAAAATGTCAAATTTCATTTACTACATTTGCCCAGCTCGTTCGATATCATGTATGTACATATGTGTATGTATTTTCTTTTTGTTAACACATTGCGTACTGCTTCTTTTTGTTTGTTACAATTTTACGTACTCAGAACTATGGGTAACTCGAAACAGTCTTAAGATTTCATCCAATTAACACTTTGATGACCGTATATTTTATTGAATCAGTGACTTCTATAACTTTATTTACTTTTTTATCAAATAAAAATTTATCACCAGACTTAAATAGTCTCAATAGTATTAGTTTGTATGTTTACTTTTTTATGACAAAAATAATTTCCACTGTCGTTAATGTTGGTCATTAACGTGTTTGGGTAACAGGATATTTTTTGAAAAAAGAAAAACGAAACGCAAGATGGTGGTACGCAGTGTGTTAAGGAACGATTTCGATCATTCGCAGAAATATCGTGGCCCGGTTTGTACAGAAACACACGATTCCTTCTTTTATGCGAATACGAAAGATCGATCCCGATCAACGTGTCTCCTTATTGATTTTTCGTTCACTGTTGTCTGTGATGAAACCTCGTGTAAAAAAAAAAGAAAGAAATTAGCAAAGGGCTGAATAATTATCTCGAATCACTTCTGATCGATTTTGACAATTTTGTTAACGTCTTGAGACCAAGTGTTTGATCCAAATTAATGTTGTTATCAGCACGATGGTATAAATATATTTATTTATTTATTTATTTATTTATTTAAGAGGAAGAAAAATAGAAAGCAGCAATAATAACTTTCTACTTTATGTATTTGGAAATAATTCTTTGTAACTTCAGTGTAATTAAGTAGTAAGGAAGGTGATAGTAATTTATATTTTCAAATAACATCTCAAGACTTTCAAGATTATCAAACTTTGTTTATTTAGAATTAATTAACGAGTTAGCCGTGATGGTGAAAGCGGTCATGCTGTAATTGCGATTATTTACAGTAAAATCGTGCAATTTAAGCTTTCCAATCGCTAGTATATCTAAATAATATCATTTTATTCGGTATCCTGCATTATCGCCTTAATATTAACAACATGCACGGTTCCACCATTTCTTTCTCCCACTAATTATCAATTAACGATTCAAATTCGAGGCGTTGACCATCTGCTACCAAAATGGCGGCCAACGCGTTAAGTTTCTAGCACCAGTTACTTTGATTCACTTTAAAAAATATCATCGACGACTGACGTAGCGTTAAATCTTTCTAAAACTCGATGTTTCCAAGAAGTGATTCGAAATTCGAATCGCGCGAAGATTCGTGAAAATGCCTGTCGCTAATTAACCAGAGAAGAAAGAAAACGTCGAGACGCTCGATCGTTTTCTTCCAGACGTTTCTCGAACGAACGCCTGAACAGCCTTCAGTAACCCTGTGTGTCCCTTGATCCTTCCCGGGAGGAGCGGGAAAAGGGGAGAGCACGGAAACTCGACAGAGCGAGATGTCTTTTATCGAGATCTCGATTCGTGACAATTTACATAGAAAAATGTGCCTCAGACGAAAGACAATTGAGTTATTTAGGTGTGCGTGTAACGTTTCTGAGCGATCGAGAACGGCGAAGAGAACTTATTTATTTAACTAATGATTAAAAGGAACAAAAAACAAAAAAAAAAACAAAAATGATACCACGAACGAATGAACGAATGAATGTTGCGTTTGAGAGAAAGATAGATAGAAATTGCGTGTATTTCGGGCGAGCAAAAAAAAAAAAAAAGAAAAATTGATGAAAACGATACACGCTCGGATGATTGATTATTATATTACATACAGATTCTATTTGAAAGGTATGTTCTGTTCACCGAGCATATATCGAATACACGCTATTCTTATACATTGATTTTTAGTCCTGAATCTTTATATAAATATATGAAAGAAAAAGATGTTATATATAAGGAGAAAAATATTATATATACACACACACACACACACTTATACACGGTGGACACGTGAAACCATGTGTGTATAGTATTGCTTCTGCGAGGGAAAATTATGTCCTAGGGACGATTTAGAATTTTTGGTTGTAGACATGGATGACTTCTTTCAATTAAGGGAAACGCGGGGGGAGAAGGTAGAACCTAATCCTACACCAGTAATAGAATTATTTAAATCTCAGTTTATAATAACAAAGTGTAATAGTATCAAAAGCAGAGTGTAGCAATGTTGACACCCTGCTGAACCTTTCACTACCCTATTCTATTTTATTCTACCATGGACTCTAGTTAATATTGAAAATATTAAAACTAGTACAAAACTAGTAGTTAATTAAAAGAAATCATCCTTGTACTCCAGCATAAACACTCATTTTTGTGGATAAATTAATATATTGACTGCCATAGAAATAATATTATATTCAGTACCCTGTTTAATTCTTTCTGTTGGTATGAAATATTTACAAAATCTAGATTGAGTAGATACGTTGTTTAAAGAGGCAATACTGTACACTCTATATGGTATTAGAAGATATATATACATAGGGTTGACCGAGGTTTATCGAGTATTATATATGTATGTATATAACGTACGTGGTTTTCTTGTTTCTTGTTTCTTGTTTCTCCAGGCGAATTCCTTCGTTTTTACGTACTGCTATTTCGCGAACGGTGAACCGACACGGCGTGTACATAGAAAGATTTCTATTAACGAACCCGAACATCGAAACGTTTCTTTTTGTTTGTAAAAAAAGAGCAATTGCTATACGTTGAAATTTAAGATCTGTTGAATCGTGGAATAACTTAACGAATAAATTAGGTAGACAATTTTGTTGTTAGATACAATTATTTCGTTCGTTGGATTTCAGTACGTTTATTGAACAATTGGTGGCTCACAGATTCGCTTATTATTCCTTTTCAAAGGTTTTAAAATAATTTTACGAGCGACAAGAAGCAGAATTTTATCGTTTCTTTTATTTATTTTAATCTCACCCAGGTTAGACGTTTCTTCCAAACTCAGATTCTTCCAAAGCGAACCCTACCATCCCCTGTTTTCACATGTCTTGCTTCACACGTCTTACATGATTTTAAACTTCCACCCTCGTTTTTAAACGTGCAATTCCTTTTGTAAAACGCAGCATTGAATCAATTTTCTTTTACGATAATAAATTAGCAACGGAAGTCTGTGAGTCACGATGCATCGACTTTGTTTATAACGCAAACGAGAAACAGTGAGGGTTGTTCGACTATTGTAAAAGTGAGTGTCCATTTGAGCAAGTCTCGTTCAAGGAGCTGTCGAGAGCGTTTTCAAAATTGTCAGTCGTCTGACAGTGTCTCTCAGTGCAAGCATTGCTATCGACAGTCTACGAGTCTTCGTCCTCGAGTGGACATTTATCCTAAAAAGAAAGGTACATTGTAAAAAGAAAAATGTAAAAAAAAAAAGAAGGAACTAAGAAGGGACGGCGAAGACTGAAATGGTTTATACACCGACTCAGGGAACAGAGAGACGCAACCGAGAAAATTCTCTTGAAAAGAAAATTACTAAACAAACAAAAAAAAAATAATAAAATAAAATTAAAAAATTATTCGACTACGAGAGGATGAGCGTCTCGACGAGATGCGTGCTTCTACCAAAGACGACCGAAGCAAAAATCGCTCTGTAAAGACCAAAAAAAGCCAACAAATAAAAACAAAAGATATATATGTATGTATGAAAGGAAAAAGAAAAAGGAACTCGCGTTTCGCAAACATTGTGTCACGAGTGAGACGCGTGGGGGGGGGGGGGGGGAGTGAAAAAAAGAGAGAGGAAGAAAACGAGACAAAGAATGAAAGAAAAATATTTAATTGAAAGAATAAAAAAAAAAAAGAACAGATATATATACATAAAGAATTATATATTTAATATAAGACTATTATTAAAAAGATCGTATTTCTTTAAATAAGAGGATATTTCTATTTAGCGAACGTGCAAGTCATTTAAACGTGTCTTTGATAAGTTGCCATCGATTTTCACCCGTTAACGAGACCCTGGTGGAACTGACATTTTTTCTTTTCTAGATGCATATATATATATATATATATAAATATAAATATATATATTACTGTTATGTTATTAAAAAAAATAATGAAACGAACTTCTTCGAAGAATACGTATATTTGTACGGGGCGTCGTAAGAGTCTAGTGCATTCTTCATAAAAGAAGAAAAAAAAAGAAGTAATATCGAAGCTCGTTGAATTCATATCATTCAGTTTTACCCGTTGAAACGAGCGTCATAATATTTTTTTTTTATTTTCAATTCGAACATTGGTACGAATGATTTAATCCGATTTTTCGGCGGGTACGCGTTTTTATCAAATAAATTGTTCGTTTCGATTAACGAAAATTGTGCGATAGACTTTTGAGACATCCTATAATGCATACATATTATATATATGAATATACATAGTTATATATAATACGGATTCAAGCTTGTACCATACGATAAAAAAGAGTGCTGTTCTGTTGCTATATAAGTACCGTAAGAGAGACGAGATACCTTTGTTACTACTGGTTGTTAAATATATCATAACATAATATTTATTTACATAATGGATTCTTTCATTGATGCGTCGTATAATTCCTGATTTCCAATCGTACAAGCTTTTAGTTTTATTAGAACCATTTAGTATTTCTTTTTACTTTGAATTTGTGATAAATTATGTTTATTATGTTTATACGAGATTGATTAATTATGCTGTTTGATTTTGTGAATCGATAAAAAGCTTTTGATAGAAAAAAAAAAAGATCGATCCTGCCAGGATTCGAACCTGGAATCTTCTGATCCGTAGTCAGACGCGTTATCCGTTGCGCCACAGGACCGTATTGTCAGTATGGTTGATTATTAGAAATATAACGAAGCATTTGAAGACGCAATTTTGTGTTATCATACGTTTATTTATTGTAAAGTATCAATAATTACATTTAATAATCTTTGAATATCAAAAGTTAAACAAGTGTATTCATACAAAGTTATATTAGCAGTTGTACTACTTTGATTGTTAGCTATAATATCCAATTTGACCTTTTATTATACAGGGTGTCCCAGAACTCCTGTAGGAGCCGGAAATGGAGGGTAGCTGAGACTATTCTGAACAATACTTTGGTCCTGGGGTCATCTAATTTGAATAGTAGAAAGATAAAACATTGTATTATTATAAAATAATGAATTTAATATCGTTCAAGCTTTATTTTTCAATTTTTTTAAAGAGCAACTGAGGACGGTACATGGGGTGTTACCGACGAAACTATAGCGAAACAGAAAATTGTGTTTTTTCAAAAACCAGGCCACTTTTCGGATAAACTAAAGTTATAGAGACATTTATAACAACAAAATATTTTATGTAATGGTGTTAAAAAGCCGATTTTTAATAAAATAATTTTTACCGACTTTTTATTTTTACCCCTGGCGCCACCTGCGAACAAAGTGCTGAAACTGCTCAAAAATTGACAGGAATCTGCCGTACCTACAATGATTATTTTTTAAGAAAATAATTTTTTGCTGTTTTCGCGTGTTTGAAGCATTTAATCGCTTCTATTTTACACTAATTATCGATTCCAATTGTCCGATTAATCCTAGAAGCCCGAAATATTGAAATATTAAAGATTAAATGTTAGACTTCCGAACCATCGTTAAAAATGGCGGGCTTTTCAAAATGAGTAATGTACTATTTTGATATTTCTTAATTAAATTCCTTATAAAGGTTTATTAATTAAACTTCTGCTTTAATTATTAAACTAGAAGAACTGGTGTATAATTTCTGATTGTTTCAATCAGAGAAAAACCTACATTTATGTCTTTTCTTCATTAATATAACTTTTAAAGTTGTATAATAAACGATTCAAAGCTATTAACATGGATATCGTTCTAATTTTATCATTTTCAATGCTTTCTGTACGATTGTGTACAGCATTTTATTAATTTAAGATGTTTTTTAAGCTGTAAAAAATTAATAACTTTGGGGAATACTCCGCTACTATTATAAGCGCTCAAAAATCACTTCTGTAGTTCTTAAATGAAGGTTTTTCGTTTATCTAAACTATCAGAAATTATACACGAGTTCTCCTAGTCTCATAATCAAGTAGGAATTGAATAAATAAACCTTTTTAAGGAATTTAATTAAGAAAATTTCAAAATGACACATTTCTCATTTAAAAAGCCCGCCATTTTTAACGATGTTTCGGATTTCTCAGTCGGTAATTGTTGATCAGTTTCAGCACTTTGTTCGGAGATGGCGCCAGGGGTAAAAATATAAAAAATTATAAAAATAATAAAAAATAGAGCTTGTACGGTGACAAATTGATACTTTTATGATAATATAAAGTTTCCCCTTCCTTTAGTTCAAATTTGGTGATCCTAGAACATCATTTAAGTATATAAATCGATATAAACCTGCGCTTGATTACGAGACTCGAAGACTACATTTCAGAGCCTTTATTTATTATTTTCTTGCTATATCGCGATTGTTAACTAATTAGAAACGTTCATGGTACTAAAAAGCTGCATTTATTCAATAAACTACATGATTCATACATTCAGCTTTACAATAGTTATTATATTATTTATAACTAACGTTTACAATTGTAATTTTGCGAGATTGCTGTGGAGGGAGTGGGAGGTCCGATCGGCGGGCGAGTATATTTTCAAATTTATTCCTCCTTTATAATACCGAAAAATATTCTGCAATTTTTACTTATTCCTTCTGTTGGAATATCCAGCCATT
This sequence comes from Anthidium xuezhongi, assembly GCA_022405125.1. Classification (NCBI taxonomy): domain Eukaryota; kingdom Metazoa; phylum Arthropoda; class Insecta; order Hymenoptera; family Megachilidae; genus Anthidium; species Anthidium xuezhongi. The sequence goes on from CM039651.1 coordinate 12,724,534, forward strand.
CAGTCATTCCCTTTATTCTAAGATACGATTACTCTCATAACATTCTACCATTTGTTTTTTACTTTTATGTCCAATATTACTTGTGCTTAACGCTTCTTGTTCTACCGAGGCGCTTGTCCCGGAGCGACTAGGCTCGACGCTACACTGACGCGCTCTGATTGGTCAGTGTTTTTGCTTAATAATTCAAAAACGAAGCCCCATCCGATATTTTTGCAAAGGAAATTGTTGTTCAGAATAGTCTCAGCTACCCCCCATTTCCGGCTCCTACAGGAGTTCTGGGACACCCTGTAGTTGACAAGTTTATTCGGAAACTGTCTTAAATTAATATTTTACATTAAACAATTCTAAATATAGTACACGCTGTATCTTTTGCAGTTCGATGAGCGTAGATTCGATCAACTTCGAATCAAAAATCCCCTGTACGTATTTATTGTATATCACTTTGTACTTTTCACAAATAGTCATTGTTCATTTTGAAAAGAAAGATACCTTGCTTAAATTTCACAACAAATCGTCTTCCTCGTCCGAATACTCGCATTCATCCATAATTCTTGTAATTTCAGCATCGTATTCACGCGATTCGTCGTCCGACAAATGTGATTCGCCTTCCATAAATCGGGCAAATCTGGAAACACGCATTGTTCAAGTTACGATATACGGATGTATTACATCATTACATTATACGCTATTCTCTCTTTCTATTTCATACTTCTTCAAATGTGTCTATGTAACAACCTGATCGGATCTTTTAATCTTAATACGGTCTTCCATGGATTGCACTCGGGGCTGGTACAGTATCCCTTCAATTCGTTTAACGCTTTGTGCGTTTCTTTTATTCCTTCTATGCGATACTCATTTTCAGTTAATAATTTTCTTTTGTCAGGAAACATAGCCTTCCTGATTGTATATGGGTACACATGTAACATACACGCTTCCTTTGTAGACAATCCTGATATTGTGTTACTGTTATTACAACTATCGATACTACTGTTACTATTATTGTCGTTAAAGCTACAGCCATTATTTCCACAACATTTTCATAGTTTTTATACGAGAGGAAGAGAAATAACAAAAAATAAAACAAGAAAAAACATGACATAATAAATCAAAATTGAACTGTTTTTTTTTAAATTACATCATCCTTATTTTATATGTATAATATTTCTATTCTATGTATACTGAAATAAAATAATGTTTCAATAAAGAATAGGAATATAATTTATTAGAAATAATACAAAACGTAACAAAACATTTTGTTGAAAAAATAATAGGATTTATTAATTTGTAGAATAAGTAAAGCTTGACAACGTTTGAAATGCCCATAAACTTGACTTACCAATAACCTCGGCTTCTTTGAATCAGCACGATTGGAAAATTATAAAGAAGAACAATTAGAACACAACAAAAAAACGATGCTTCGTGAAAATAACTGCTATAATACATCATAATTAATCCTCCTATCTGTAACAAATAAAGAAAATTAACTTTGAAAAATTCTTGATCAATATTGTTATTATTGATTTGAAATTGCTAGCTGTTATTAAAATACAAACCTGCAGAGACCACTCGATAAGCTTTTTCGTTCTAGGATTTGTAACTGGGCCAAAACGATAACAAATTACAAAACTAATCAAAGACGCTAGTAGTATATACCATGTAAGCCATTCCCTGTACTGCACTGCAATCAATTGAGCATTTTCCCATAAGGCTTGGATAAGATAAAAGCTCATCGTCCAACCAGTAACAACCATCAGGTACATAATTTTACCCTTTAATTATATGTTTACATGTATTAAGCTAATTCAAGTTGAAACTCCAGAGTATCGATCGATAAAATACACAGATGATTTACCCTTGGTAATAATTTGCTAACAAAGTATACTAAAATTACAATTGACGTAGTAACTCCAAAAGTAATACCACATAAATAGTAAAACAAAGGATTTCTGCTTAACTTATGAGCATTCCAATATATCATAGCACCGAGTAGCATTAGTGTTAGATTGAAAATATCAATACCTATTGACAGAATAGCAGAGTTTAAATAGCTTGAAAATATTGTGCATTAATTTGTATGCTTATTGCACTTACGTGTTTGCGTTATATTTATAGAGTATTTGTGTAATTTGGAAGGATATACATATATGCCAATACATGCATCCTCGAATGGATTCATTTTAAACTTTTTATGTCTTTTCGTACCAAATAAATAAAAGTTCCAAGATTTCTGATTATCGTCGTGCTTTGCCATCACTTCTTGCGAATTCTTTCCATTGTAAATATCATAGTTATCTATATTTGTATTTAAATGCATCTATAATTTAATAATATACATGCTACAGTAGTATAAAGATGATTAATGCTGATTAATTGTTGAACATTATTTTCTTACTGTTAAGCTTCTCCACATGTGCATTACATATTTTGAGTTGGCATTATGACAAAATATTTGTAATCCGGGTTTATCATTTTCAAACATGTCTTCAGGTTTTAAAAAGTGGGCTGGAAAAGGTGAAAATAAAGAACTAAATGCAACACATACATACTACTTTCGATCGGTTTCTGCAACGCTTTCATCTGGACAAGGTTATAGATATACAACTTAAATTTATTAATTTCTTCATCACAATGACAGACAAACATGTCGATACCTATTATCGTTGTTGTCCTATCAATGATATAGGATGATTTTTTAAGTAATACAAACTCGGCAAATTTATAAATTTAAATATCACAGGTTAATCTGACTTACTCGATTCCATAGTAGCCGCAGATTCTATGTAACATAAATAAATGTAACAAATCAGTAAAATAGTAACTGCACTTGGTTGAATTATTTTTTTGCCCATTTTATCAGTCGAATAGAAACGAATTTCACTTATCATCAACTGAATCGATGAAACGATGCACATGGTAGCATCGTGAATGTGGCCCTCGACCATTTGAAATTCAAACATCGAGATATACGAATACCATACCGGTTTTGCTGAATCGAGTATCGAGTTCGATATTTCTAACTTCACAAGTACATATATCGATGCCGGATCTTCGAATTAGCGCGAGTTTTAATGGATGGTACGAAAATACGTTATAATAACCTTTGAAATACTTTCTGGATAATGAATTGATATTGGTACTGAGTATCAATATATAATAGTAAGTCTGAAAGTTTGCAAAAGTTCTTAATGAGCCAGTTTATTACAATACAAGGTACATTTATACGATATCACGTTATTATCATTATCTTATTTAAAAAGCATCCGTTTGAAATATTTTCAATGCGAATTGTGTTTCTATGCATATGAATGAATGCCGATTTTAGTTGGACAATGTGGAAATCAAATTGGTTCAGCATTTTGGCCCCTAGCATTGCACGAATACGGTATAGAAACTGCAAATACTGGCGTAAACTTACTTAAAACACAACGGAATTACATTAAAAACGTAACTGATCTATCAGAAGCGTTTCACAGCTTCTTTTTCGTACCCGATAATACTCATGACTTTTGTTTCAAGACTATAAATGATTTAAAAAGAGCTAAAGTGAAAGCCAGGGTAAGTTGTTTTCTTTCTTATGGCACTATTGTAATTAGACAAGAGAAATTAGACGTAAGGAATATAGTCTAATAGACTCTTATTGTACAGGCAATATTAATAGATATGGAAGATAGCGTTGTAGGAGCAGTAAGAAAAGGTCCTGTACGTGATCTGTTTGATCAGACGTGCCTCGTGACCAATTATCCAGGATCTGGGAATAATTGGTAATCGACTACATTGTTTAGATTGCAGTTATAATTTTCAAATAATAGAAGCATTATTGTGTACAGGGCTGTAGGTTACTATACTTACGGTAACGAATATTATGAAAGATTGGAGAACATTATAAGACTTACAGTAGAAAAATGTTCGCAACTACATGGTTTTTTAATCGTGCATTCCCTTGGAGGTGGTACAGGTTCTGGTTTAGGAACGGCTATTCTACAATTATTAGCCGACGACTACCCTTTCGTAGATAGGTATTCTCAGTTTAAAAATAAATTTTCTGCTGTAAATCTTCTTTTTTTAACGGTGCATTATGCTTTAATCGCATAATTAGAAATGTTTATTCGTACAATATTAATGGTTAATCTTACAGATTGGTATCTTGTGTATATCCAACAGTTATGCAAGATGTTATTACAGCACCTTACAATGCATTGTTAGCAACGCGAGAGCTCATAGAACACGCAACGTGCGTGTTTCCTATTGAAAATACGTCCCTTTTGGATATATGTAACGCACAGTTGAAAAAGAAAGAAAACATAGATCAAATAAATTACAATATTTCATGTAAACCATTTCAAGACATGAATAGTATTGTTGTAAATATGCTTCTCCATTTAACTAGGTAATTTTTGATAGACGACATAATTAATACGATTTGCAGACGTTAAGGAGTGGATAAAATGAAAAGCGTTATTTCAGTGGGTCCAGATTTCCTGGTAGTTTAAATATGGATATGAACGAAATAGCAACGAATCTTGTGGCGTATCCAAGATTACATTACATATTTAGCAGCGTCAGTCCGAGTGCGTTAACTGCACCAACGATGTGTACTACGCAAGGAACAAAGTACATAGTAATCGTTAATTTTATAATAAAAAGTTACTTTGAACGAATATCGGAAGTGATTCGTTTTATTTTGTTTTATTAGGATGCTCGATGAATTATTCAATAATGCCTGGTCACGGAACAATCAATTGATTAAAGTAGATCCATTACAAGTTGGTTCTACGGTACTGAGTGCCGCACACATTGCTAGAGGAAACTGTTTTATAAGTGATTTAAAACGAAACATTGAAAAGTATGCAACTTGTGCGTGTTACAAACGAGTCGGTTGCACAGGATACAATGATTAGCGTTACATCTCTTAGGTTTCAACGGAAAGTTACGTGCACAGAATGGAGCAGAGAAGCAATGAAAATAGGTTTGTGCTCTGTACCTCCAGCTGGACATTCAACGTCTTTGTTGTGTCTTTTAAACTCTTCATCGATGTCCTTGTTATTTAAGAATATAACGAATCAATTTGCTACATTGTACAAGAGAAAGGTAATGTTCATAAGATATATGCATATATGTATATGTGTATATGTGTATATGTGTATATACGGTATATGTGTTTGATAAGATTTGTTTAAACGGTAAATTTATACATATTGTAGGCACATGTGTATCACTACACGCAAGTACGCGGTTTCGAAGAAGCTAATTTTGTCAGCAGCAAAGAAATTATTTTAAATTTGATCGCGCAGTATGCGGAATTGCAAACTCAGAAACGAACGAGAATTTCACGATTGCAAGTGATTTAAATACGCAACAGCAAATTCGACAGTGTATGTAAACTCTAAATTATGCACATTTATTTATTAATTTGATCTGTACATTGGCAACTTAAACAGAATGGAATAAAAATAGTATTTCCATCTCGGCAACAACGAAATATTAGGTTAGTCATTTAGAGACTTGCAATATGCAACAAACGTATGTTTGTTGACTTGAAAATTTTGTCGAACCGTTAGAAAATTATCTACAAACATGCCGATTCGAAAAGCTTTTTAAACTGGCTGACGGACCGAGGTTCTTTAGATACATACATGTATATCGATAAACAGAGTGTTAAATTATTTCGTTTGACGATGTTTTAACTAGCTGGTATTTGCGGCAAGCCAAATTCATCGACCAAGACACCATCCTATAAAAGAAGAAATCGTTTAACAGTAACGTTCCAAGTAAAACTGTGTGCTGCTACCGGGGTAATATCGATAAGATAAACAGAAACAAACCTTATTTCTGACCGAGCTAGTACCAGGTTCTTTGTCCGGCGCGTTCGGCGCTTTAATAGCATCATCTAAATAACTGGTATCTTCGTCGATGGCTATATCATCACCGAGAGCTTCCAACTCGGCTGCTAGTTCGTCTTCGTCTATGTCTGGCATACCGTAACTACGACCCAACGTCTCCTGAACTTCGTCGGCTTGTTCGAGCATGTCGGCCAAATCGTCTTGAAGATCCTATAATACGCGTTATCGCATAATCTGGGGGTACGAAATATGGAACAGGAAAATTTGTCTAAAAATACCTCTATTTTATCTATATTGATATTTTTGAACTCCTTCTGCATCTGTTTAACTCCTTCTTTCATGGCGACTACGGTTGCTTGAGTGTCCTTTAACGTTTGCGTCGCATAATTTGCTTGTTCCATGTTGAATGCTTGTTGACGTAAGTTATCCACTTGAGTCTCGTACATTTTTCGTTGTTTTAAAACACGTAAAGCCTTAGCCTTCACTGCGTTTTTTGCAGGGCCTTCTCGCATTTTAACCATTTGATCTTTGTATTTTTTTAATTCAGCATCCAGTTTTGCTATCTTCTTTTCCGCTGAGTCTGCTCTGCTGTCAACCTTTAAAAAAAATATAAAGGATAATTTACGTTTTAATCAAGATAAATTGTAACATAACCTATTTGGTGTTACAGGAAAACGTAATGTTTTACCCCAGCGATGCAATCGGTGAGACTCGGTGGTTGTTCTTTAGGTTTAGCTCGGCCAAAGAGTCTATTCATTTTTTCGAATGAAGGATATGGTTAAAAACGTAAACTATCTGACTTTTTACTCGTTACTCGTCTCCGAAACGTCAAACCGATTCATTAAGCAGTCAGATGCTCCACCTAGCTCCACCTACCGACAAAAGGCAAGATTGTATGGAGAAAAAATTGCATATTGAATATTTGTTTGTAATACACTTCTTTAATTTAATCGATAATTGTAACTCAAGTTACATCTGTAACTCACGAATTGTACAATGTAAACTTGTATTTCCCGTTTCAGGGGCTACGTGGTCTCTTTAGCATTTTCTTATCGCATGCGACATTACCGGTTTAAAGTGTAATAAGACAGATAGTCGATAAGTAAGGTTCTTCAAGGCACAATAAGGCAAATTCCCAGAGAAACCTTATTTACCGATCGTATCGATCATATCGACAAATAGCAACGCGGTTGACGCTTTATGTTTTCAGATCGATACCTGAACGAGAAAAAAGTATAAACGAACCAGAAGACGCACTGTTTCGGTGGCCATAATTAAATTAGATGAATGTCAAGATGAATATAGTCGAGCAACAGCTGTAAACCGGAGGAACGTTTCCATTGGTAGCTAGATAATCGAGCTTGTAACTTAGTTCGATCGTTCGACAAAAGAGGGAAAAGGCGAGGCGCTCGCGTCGAGCGCGTAATTGAAATTCGAAGAGGAATGGTATGAAGAGCTGACCAAAGGGAAGTATTGAATGGTAACGATCACTTTGAAGGTTTCGTTGGTTGTTGGTGGTGTTGACTGTCTCGGTTATTGATAGGCAAACGTGAACGGGAACGGGAACGGGAACGGGAACGGGAAGAGAAACGGGAACAGGAACAGGAACGGGAACGGGAACGGGAACGGGAACGGGAACGGGAACGGGAACGGAAACGAAAACACGAAGGCGAAGAAGAAGACGAAGGCGAACGCGCGTGCGTGGTGGAAGGTCGCGGCGCGACGCAGCAGCGACGTAGCGACGACAACGTCGACGAGAACGGGGACGAGAACGAATCGACGGCCGAAGATCGCCGAGCAGACGGGTACGCGGAGAGACTAGGCGGCTGGTATGGTGTGGGCCACACCACAGCCACAGTGTTCGAAACGTCGGCACCGCGCACGAGTCGTATCACGCGCGACGCGGAACGACGAAGCTGCGTCGTCGTATCGCGGTCTCCTGGCTTCCGATCGAGCGTAGCCAGGGAACGCAGCCAGGCAGCCGGCTGCCCGGTTAGCAATCGAGCTAGTCTGCGTTTGCCGAGGAACCGCTACGCTGCTGTATCGTTCTGAAAACGAACGAACGAACGAACGAACAAACGGACGGACGAACGGACGGACGGAACGAGCAAGCGAGCGAATACGAGATAGGAAGATAGAGAGAGGGAGGAGGGGGAGAGAGGGAGAGAGAGAGAGAGAGAGAGAGAGAGAGAGGGAGAACGAGCGGAGTGCGGTAGCAGCGCGAGTGGGCAAAGTACGCGAGCTGCCAATGGGAAGAGGCGCTAGGTCGAACAAAGTCGAGACAAGGTGGTGAGCTCGGCGAACGCCCATAGCAGACGAAAGGCAGTGATAAACGCGGAGGGGTCGCGTCGCCTCGTGTCGCCTCGTGTCGCCTCGTGTCGCCTCGTGTCGGCCCGTGTCGATTCGCGTACAAGAGCGTCGGGGGTACGTATCGTATCGGTGGACAGTGCGGTGTTCTCGCCGTCTGTTGGCTCGTCCTTCGACGGATTGATCGTTCGGTCGATCGCGAGTGCATCGAAGGGCGGTGAAGATCCGATGTGCCATTGAAAAAAAAAAGTTGCGAGATCGTTTGCTCGACGAGCTGCTGCTGTGCCGTTCAGTGACGTACGTATCCACTGTTAAACGTCGCGCGGGCGATAAGGACCAAGGATCTCGTCGAGCCTCGTGCTCTGTTGATCGGCAAGTGTGTGAGTGTTTTTCGGGTTGCTATCTGGCTCGCAGGCGTGCTTCGACGCATGCCTGTCGTGTACATGTACGTGAGATTCGGCTTTTTTTCACGGTCGTGTCTAAGCGCGTGTTCGCCGCAGTGAAAAAGGGAAGGTTGCGTTGCACCGGCTGTATTTGGGAGCATTCCAAGTGGTTCAGCGTTCGCCGGGGGAAACGGTAATGTTCGACAGGGGCGATTGAACGAACCGGAAACAGCGTTGCTCGAGCTTCGATCTTAGATCACCGATCACCGATCACCGATCACCGATCAAAGGTCCTCGGACAGCAGTCGAAGCGTGGACAACGGGGATGCTCGACGAGCGAACGATCGCTCGATAATCAGGAGAATGGTACGCGAGCAAAGTCGAGGCCGAATTGCACGGAAGCGTCGCGCCTCATAACTGTAATCTAATCGGTTCGAACGTTATTATTAGTGAATCCTCGTGTCCGGATAAGGAGCCTGGGCTGCGGCTAACGCTGCGGCTAACAGTTGGAGCAACAGTCAGAGCTACAGCTACGGCTAGAGTGGAGCTAATACTAGAACGAGAGACGGAGAGCGAGCGTTAGAAAAAGAGGGGAGAGGAGGTGGAGGTGGAGGAGGAAGAGGAGGAAGAGGAGGAAGAAGAGGAGGTGGAGGAGGAGGAAGTGGAGGAGAAGGCGGAGGAGGGGGTGGAGGGGGAAGAAGAGGAGGAGGGGGAGGAGGTGGTGGTAGCGAAGGTGGTGGAAGAGGCGAAGGTGGAGAAGAAAGAAAGAGAAAGAAAGAGAGCACGCGTCAGGTCAGGAAAGACGGGGTACGATCGAAGCGCGTCCAAGGGAAGGAAAAAGGTCGAAGGAGAAACGAGGAAATCGAGCGAAAACGAAGAGAAGAAGAGAATCGAAAGAGAGATTGGTGTAGTTCGCACAGCTTCCGGGGCTCGTGGGTGTTTTTACGAGTACGCGGTGGATCGATAGTTGTCTCGCGAGCTCTGGTCGACGGAGCTGCCGTGGTCGACGACGTTCCTACCGGTAGGAACGATTCGTTCGAGTGGCAACTGGATTCGAAAAGGGGGTCGATCGACCGAGGAACGAACGGATCTCGAGCCTCGAACAACACGGAGGACCACGCGACGATTACTCGGATCTGGAAATCCCCCGTAATTTATGGGGGACTTTAGCGCGACCAGCCTCTTCTCGAACAACCTGTCCAGCACGAGCAAGTCGTCGATCGGTAGCGCCGTGAGTGCCGTGAGTGCCGTGAGTGCCGTCAGTGCCGTCAGTGGCGTCGGTGGCGTCGGTGGCGTCAGTGCCGTCAGCATCGTCAGCACCGTCAGCAACGCCAGTAACGCCAGCACCGCCGTAACCATAACAACGTCAACGATGCAGGACGACCTCTTGATCGAGAAGCAAGCGGGTGGCAAAGCTGCGCCGCTATCGCCGAGCACCGGCTTGGATACCGTGACTGGACAAGAGAAGGCAAAGGACGTGGTCGAGGTCGAGAGCATCGCTATCGCAGCGACAACGACGCCCTCCTCCAGCGAGAAGGAGATCGCGTGCAGCACGAGTTCGGCGCTTCAGGGTTTCTCGGAGTCGGGCCGAGTACCGAGCCTGTGGTCCGCCCCGGACGACACCGGTCTCCACGCGTTGCCCGTCAATGGCACGATCGGCGCCTTTCAAAATTTCCCGTCCGGAGGTCCGGCCGGTCTGTTCGCCGGTACCGGGGCGACCGTTTCGGCGGGCGCGCGTCGAGCCATCACAGCTAGTCACAATTTCCCTCAACAGCATGGTACCGCGACCGCTCCCACGACTAGGCACGGTCTTCAAGTATCGTCGGCGCAACAACAGCAACAACAACAACAGCAGCAGCAACAGCAACAGCAGCACCAACAGCAACAACAACAGCAACAACAACAACAGCAGCAGCAGCAGCAGCAGCAACAGCAACAACAACAACAACAGCAACAGCAACAGCAACAGCAACAACAGCACCAACAGCAACCCGCGGCGAGCACGCATCCCGGCGTTTACCTATCGGGGAAAGGTTACGCGGCTTGGTCCGGTGGACCGCAAGCGCCTCAACAATGGGGAGCCGGACCGCAGGCTGGCACGGTCGCCAGTCCTGGACTTTCACCGTGGAGCCGCGGCAGATCGGTACCGAATCTTCCCCCGTTGCACTCGTCGTTGCACGCCGCCGCCGCGGTCGCGGCCGCCGCTGGACTCCAAGGGAGAAAACCGAGCCCTACGTTTCCCGGTCATCCAGGTCCGGCGGCTCATCCGTCTTGCATAAGTCCGGTCAAGTTTCGCAGAAGCACTTCCTACCCCGGCAAGGGCAACATATATCCGCCCCAGCCTGCGCCCACCTTCGAAGTCACCGCCGCCGAGGAGAGGGACTTGCTCCAGTTGCCACCGTTTCAGCAGGTTAGTCGACCTCGATCCGCTCGTTAACGCTCGAACGCGAGAATTTGATCCACGCGCTGACCTTCCTACCGAACCGTCTAGCGAAAACTTCGAACTTCTCAACCGACTTGAATAGCTGCTTTGCAACGTAATCAGAGCGGAAAAACATATGTTTGACTTACACGCGGGTTTTTCGCGGAAGCTTTCGCGATAACGTAACCGTAATCGAAGGTTCGTCGATTACGGTAACGGGCATGCTGGTAACGGTGCGATCCCATGGAATAAAAAATAGGATACGTCGCATCGATAGGTCAACTTCCGCAGTTTCGTTGGTGCACGCTGTTAGGTTATGCAACTACTTTGAGACTCGCGTTTAAATTTAGACGATACGTATGTACGATGCGACGGTTGTTTCGAAGCTCGCTCGTAGGATATCACGGCATCGTTTCTGCGAGGTTCGGGCTTCTTCGAAATTCGAGGATGCGTTTGAAAATTTCCCCTGGTCCGCGTTGCTTTCCGCCGATCGGATTTCCTCGCAGACGTCCGTGTTCCTACGAATGCGTGATCAGGAAACGAGTACGTCAGTTGGATCGGTATCGATAGACGATCGAATGATTCGATTCGAAAAAAGAAAGCTTTTCCAATACGCGTTTATTTTGTCGTTCGCGTCTGACCTAATTCCTTTCGAACGCGGTGGCAGTTCTCTGACAGTGTCTAGCAGAACTTTAAGCTCGGCTATTTTAACCGCTTGTCAAAAATAGACCTGCATACTAGCCGAGAGAAATGGCGGATTCCGTTGTACCAGCTATCGCTCTTAGCGTACTTTGTTCCACGTTCACGCTCGTGTAGCTCCAACCGACGAATCCAGTTTGTCTCTGACATGATTTGTTTTTTCTGTCCGTTTCGTTTACAGCGCATTATCGAATTCATCGGTGTTTGCGTCCTTGGAAACGCGCATACTTATCTGTACGTTTACGCGAGGTTTTTCGCTAAATTACCAGTCTACGTTTGCGCGTGGATTGACGTTGATCGCGATAGTTTATCGAATTTTCAATTATGACGGCTACCGTAGAAACTTTATCGATGAAATATAATAGATTGACCGGTTGGCGCGTCTACCGGAACGTAGCTGTGTGTGCGCGCTTAGATTCAGTTATCGACGCATAGATTCAGAGTGCGCGGTTCCGCTCTGGCCGATTAGAAAAACGATTATTAGATGTTGGCGAATCGCAGAAGTACGGTGCCCGCGAACTTGGCTCCTCGGCAAAGATATCGCGTCGAATCGATAGCTTACTACACTCGCTGGCTAACAAACAATTGTACTCGTACCAATTGTGCTTGGATAGCGTCAGGTTCTTTGCAAAAGCCGAGAAAGAGGTTCGTTAACTCGAGTTAAATCGTTCCTTCGATTCTCGTATGGCTGTTGCTGTTTCTAGTTATTGTGCGATTCGAAATCGTACGATTCTACGTACGAGTATATCGTATCGGAAGCAGAAGGGAACGCGTTCCTCGGCTACCGATTCTTCGTCGAAGCGTACGCGTGTTTCGTTCTAGCTAGCCACATATACATATGCAAAAGATTAACGTCGATACGACGCCTGCGCACAGGGACACGGCTAAACAAGTACCAAGGTTCCGAGCTTATTCTCATAAACCGTTTGAAATTGGTAGAAGGAAAATATCGAGGTTCGTAGATAAAAATACTAGCACGCGCGCTGTCCGATGTACCTATATAATATGTTCGTGTATCTATAATACGTATACTAAACGTATACTATACGTATACTATACGTATACTATACGTATACTATACGTATTATATAGATGATTTGCATATTTTGTTTGCTTCTTGAGAATTTTCTTTCCGCCGCACGTCATACCCGGAAACGATTACGTGCGCTGAATTAACGCGTTTACGCGTTGCAAACCGGTGTTTCTGTTTACAAGTGAAAACGTTCGTATCGAGATTTTCTAAGGAAAATGGTTAGTTCGGTATTGATTGATCGGTTGTCGTTCACCTTGGAAGCGAATCGGAGCACGTGCGTTAGAGACTGGCTACCCTTAACCAGAGCGAATCGATCTAAGACGAGTACACGAGCGAGCATCGATCGTGCGTCACGAGACTTTGATTGTACTAGTATGTACGCTTTCTCGACAATTTTTACGACGGCTCGAAAGATTACGGTAACCTCGTTCAAAGACAACGTATCATCGCGTCGGGTCTCGTCGCGCCGCTTCGAAAAACATCGGAGGAGCGCGAGGATAAAGATTTTTATTGAAGTTACCTTGACGCGGTAGCGTTACATAGCGTCGTCGAGGTATTTCGTTACGAAACCCGTACGACTGTGACGAAACGAAAAGGCGAGCAACGTTAGCTGCGCGTGCCAGATCGCTCGAAACTGCTCGTAACTGCTCGTAACTGATCGTACGCGTACCTGCTACCTACCGTTTAGCTTGAAAAGCACCCTTTTTTAAAGATACAATGCTCGAGGTCGCGGTACAATTGTTCGCCGGGCATCGGAAAGGAAAAAACACCGAGACGGAAGTATGTCAGGGTAAGGAGGATCGTACGCGTACGCATGTACGTATATCGAAATATAGGTAGGCGGAGGCTCGTGGCATCTGGTGCGGCAAAATACGCGAGAAAATTGATAAACGACGATTATTCGGGCCGATCGGTCGATGCCAGACGCGGCAAAAGTGGGCGTGAAAACTAAAGGCCGGATAATTATCCGTGACGAGGATCGAAACGCGGACCACGTACATACATCCATATATCGTATGTACTCGCGAGCATTGCGACTCGCGTTCGAAGCGACCAGCTTCGAGGCTAGAGCGGCACGCGCGGCCAAAAGCGTTAATTGCGTTTCACGCTTTATAATAGTACGGCGTAAATGCGTCCTTGAAAGAGTCGGTAAACGGGAAAAATAATAGATACGCGTTACGTCGCGCTATATCGAACCGCCTCGATATGCGCCGCGAACAAAAAGGCTAAGCTTTTCCAGCGATTCGGACCCAGTCGTCGCACGTCGTCGCACGTCGTCGCACGTCGTCGCACGTCGTCGCCAATATCTGGACGTTAACCCAATTTAAGATCCCTTCTGTTCGAATTCGGGACTGCGCCGGTGCAGACTGACCCGACCCGCTACCAGGTTTATAGGTCACTCTGGTTTCGCGCGATATAGATTTTTCGCGTGGAGCTGCTCGTCTCGCCCGCGCCCGCACCCGGTTCCTCACACGGCCAAACATCTCTTCGAAATTGTGCTCGTTTCGCGCTTTTTAATCGGCATCTAGTGTTCTGGTAGTAATCAAAATACCCAGTCGGTATTCGTTCACGAGAAAATCACCTGAATTTCCGTTTCCGCCATACTAAATACATCGCGTTTTGCGTTCATCGATAAAACGCAATTGATTATTGAGATGATTTTTCCGAAACCAGCAAAATTTTCCGCTAGATTTTCACCTTTCCTGCGAGTAGGCATTTTTAGTCAAACTGAAGCTCGATAACGAGCAAAGTTCGTATCGATTGGTCGCAACAGAGAAACTGGCAACTTATGTAATAAAATACGGTAAATTGCAACGCGCGGCGACCCTGTGTAGCGAAGCTACTTCCGCTTGCAGAGAGAAAGAGAGAGAAATTACAGAGGCGTGTGTGGGGGGCGGTAAAAGGGTATGCGCGCGACCACTCACTATCGAACGGTGTCGTTGTCGCGTGTGTTTGCGTTAGGAGCGTGCCGGCGCACTAACGCTTCAGCATCGCCGCTTAATTTCTAGCGAGGTCAACGGTAGAACAAGTTTGTTAGTCGCGTCTACGTTTCATTAGTAATTGGGCGAGGACTATGCAATTGGAAGACACGGGAGAATTGGAGATCACGATGGTAGAGCAAGGTTGATGACGCGGTCTACCAGCGGATCGAACCGAACGATACGATGGATCAAGCAATGTGCCGTGATCAGCGACGCCAGCGCTCCGCCTTTCAGCCCTTCCGCCCTCGTCCGCTTTCCCACACCCTCTGCGTTTTACCTTTCCTTCTCTGCTGTTTGTAAGCGCCTCGTTTCCCCACCCGGCGAACGATGACCCAGTTCGCGCTACCCGACTGGAATCGTTCTTTCCGCGCACACCTCGGGAACCAGGTTACGCCGCGCCGTGCCGTACCGCACCGCGTCAAGGCATTCCGGTCTATACGCTCGGCGAATCTTCTCACGGTTCTGCTTAACTTGGAATCGGTCGTCCATCTCCAAACCTCCAGCTCGTCGACCATTTTCGACCCTTTCGTTTTGTCCCTCGATAATTATTATTCGCGGGCAGACAGTTGACAACGCGACGACTCAACGACGCGACGACGCGAGAGGGCGGAAAGAGTTTAGCACGCTCTCGCGCGTTTCGCGTTCCGCGTTCCGCGTGGAATGGATCGAGTTGGCGTATTCGACGTGGAAACAGGGGACGCGTTTTAACGGAGGGACGAGACGCGCGAGAAGGCGTCGCGTCGGATTTGTGTGTGTCTGACGCGACGAACGAATCGAAACAAGAAGAGGAAAAAAAGGGGGTTGAAGGAGCGGAGAAACACGGCGATAGAACAACGGTTGCTGGTAGAAGAACGCTAGCGTCTAGACCGATGGGATTCGCGGAAATGAAGGAAGCGCGAGAGCCTTGTAAATTCGCTAACGATCCCTGTTTTTCACGGTTCTTCCATTTCACGCGTCTTCCGTCTACTCTAGCTCGCGTCCTGTTTCTCATTTGCTTTTCAACGCAAAAACTTTTAAGCTGGTAACGGCTTCGCGTTTTCGATTAAAAGGTGGCTAGCTACTCGAGAAAATAACAGCGACCTCACCGTGTTCGTAAAGGCGGTCGAACGATGACAGTATTTTTTGCAGGTTACAAAGTTTGGAAGTGGGCCAATCCTGCCGCAAACGCACGCTTTGTAACCGTACGGCGCAGAATCCTGGCGCGGGTCACATCCGCGTAAGCTGATCGTCCTTCGTTTTTTTCTTTCGGGAAGAGAACCGTTTTATCGCCGTAAAATTACTTATATTTTCCCAGGTTTCGTTTCTTCCGGGGACCGAGTAGTAGTATGTAGTATGTAGTACATATATTATCTAAATCGATAGATGCAACGCGACGGTACTACTCTTCCTCGTTACCTTTCTCGGCCATTTTTTTTCTCTATCCTGCATGTTCTGTGAAAGATTGAAAGTAACGGCTTAACGAGAGTTTAACAGACGCCAAATCGATCGAGCCATAATTATCGCGGGCTAAAGGTTGAACAAAGATGTTGGTTCGTTGGACGAGAAAGAGAAAATAAACGGAAAAGTTTTCTATTGAAAAGCACTCGAGATAAGGAATAGGCAAGATACGGAGAAAGAAAGGAGGAATAGGTAGACCAGGAACGATACTGTAATGGAGCCTGCACAGAGGTTGCTGTCGACGCCCTGCCGCCGCTTCCTGGTTTCCCTATATTGATTTTCTAGCGTGCTTCCAGCTAGACGGAAACAGAGCGACGCAACGCGAGGGAGAGAAACGCGCCGGTCCGTGCTCGTGCTTGCGTTCGCGCTCGCGCTCGTTCTCGTTCTCGTACTCGTGCTTCTGTTCGTGCTCGTGCTCGTGCTCGTGCTCGTGCTCGTGCTCGTGCATAGCGTTTATACGCTGGTTTGTGATGTGTGAGCCATCTTTGCTCGAACGTGTACACCCGTTAAAGCCAGAGAAGGGGTAAGGGAAGGGATGGGAAAGGGGAAGGGAAAGGGGAAGGGAAACGGGAAGGGGAAACGGGTTCGAAAGTGGGGCTAGAAGAGTTCGTGTTCCGTGCAAGAGGGTGGAAAGAGCGCGTCTCGGGGTTGTAGCTGGCACGAAGGAGACGCAAACACGGTGAAGGTGGAGCTACCTTTTGCACCTCCGCCCGTGCCGTTCACCAAAGATGGAGAGCAGGATTATCCGACATTGAACTCGCGCGCTTTTCTATTCTTCGTTTTTCTCCCCTCTTCCCTTCTTTATCTTTCAACCCCGTCTCACTCTGTAATCCTTCTATTCGTTCGATGTATTTATTCTGCCGTCCTTTTTTTCCTACCTTTTCATTTCGAAAGCTAACGATAAGTCGCATCGAACTTTGAAAAATCTACCTCGAGTATGCCATAAAAACAGAGCGTAACCGCGGTATCGTTCGATATGGTACTTGCACGATACGTGCTCGATACATGTTCGATACGTGCTAGAGAAACGAACGCGTTCGATGGGATGCGTCTCGTTTCTCATTCTGCTGGACATGGAGCGCGTCAAGTGGTATAGGACGATGCGTGGTCGGACGATCGATCACTTACTACTACTACTACTACTACTACTACTACTGCTGCTGCTGCTGCTGCTGCTGCTGCTGCTGCTGCTACTGCTGCTGCCGCTGCTGCTACCGCTGCTGTTGCTACCGCTGCTGCTACCGCTGCTGTTGCTACCGCTGCTGCTACTCGTACCAACGTCCGAGCAGCTCAACGGCGTTCGCATCAGCGCGTGTTTTTGCGATCTTATAAAACTCTGTTGGTTTTTGACTCGTTTTTGTCGACAATTATTTTCCCTCTTGTCTAGAGATTACGAAGCGCGTTAACTATGCATTTTTAACCGTAACGAGACGAAGACGTTTGTCTCAAGTATCTAAAATCTACGTAAAAGACGAGTTGTTGATGTTTTCCCAAGTCTTTGATTACATTGTTTTAGTCGGATGAAAAACGATTAAGCATCGATTTTTGCAATATTTTTACAGGATCGTATGACGGCTAATGGTAATTCACCGTTGGACAGCATGAGGACGTTGGAGCATTACTTGAGCGACATTATGCGAGCTGGAACTGCGGACACGTCGGAACATGTAAAAGGTGAGTCGATTTACGACATTATGTGTATAATAAGTGCGGTCGATAAGCAGGGTAAATGTCGCGTTAAATTGAAAAGCCGGAAAATCGATCAAATTCCCATTTCGAAGATACGCGTTTACTCCTTCAGCCGAAAAAATAATGAAGATTTTGAAAACTGTCTCGTTTTCTCGATGGAAGAAAAGAAATTGTTCGTTCGTCGAGAGCAACGAAACTGCCGTGCAGCCGACCACTTGACGTGCGCGGCACCCTTCGTTGTCACCCTTCGCTCAATGCGCGACCCTGTTTTCCTTACGAGACTCTCTATTCTTTATCCTTCGTCTGGTATCTGCTAGCGCGTGAATCCCAAGCGGCGGCGGTAGCCAAGCGTCCGATTTTTACCAGTCGGGAGCCGACGCAAAGACAAAAGCGGACGAAGAAGAAGGAGTAGGTTCGCGAGCGGTTCGCGTCCACTCTCGTCCTCTCGGTCTTCCCTCGGTCCACCGCTTCACGCCGCTTCACGCCGCTTCACGCCGCTTCACGCCGCTTTCTTTTTCGTCAGTCTAGTCAACCTGTCTGCTGCGAGCTCCCGCAACCCTCCGACCTCAGACAAGCGTTCTCGCGCCTACAGTCAAGGGCAAGGGTGGTGTCGGCAGGCCTCTCTTCTTCCCTGCTACTCGTCCGCGTCACGGCATTCCCGTGTCGTCGTGTCCATTCTTATTCTTTCGGTCGGAGATCTAAAAGTACGAGTTTACGAAATCGAAGAGTTTATTTTTGTTACGCAACGCGCTTGTTACCGTTAACGCGGTTCGTAATGGATCTTGGGAGAAAAATCGGGAAGAAAGGAGAGAGGCCGATGGGGGTCGGAGGCGTAGCGATCGAAAAGAATGCGAGAGAGGCGGCGAGAGCAGGTGACATCTCCGCAGACCGGCGACTTCATTGTATCGCGTAATTATCGTTTCCCTTAAAGGCCAAAGACCGCGGGGCGGGGATGTCCGTGGGAGACGGTCTTCGTCGAGACCTTTTTCTTTTTTCGCTCGCCGCAGACCCTTATCTTCGCAATTAAAATCCGGTCGGGAGCGAATCGCCGTGCCGTCGCGTCGAGGATAACGATCTGCCGTAGACACGAATCGTAGCAACAAGCTTCGATAAAAGTTCACGCTTCTCCGAAAATCAGATGGTCGTGCTGACGTACGACTAGTGGCGTTCGGGTTCGCTTCGAAAGTGTAACCCCTTTTAGGTAAGGGGTAGTTCGTTGGTCGCCTGGACAGAAAACGTCGAGTGGCTGGAAAAGGAGAAACAGCGTGGAGGGTAGGCTAGGATGGGATCGTAGTAGGTACTAGCCTTTATTCTAGAACAAAAACCTCTCTCGAGGCATTGTAAGGTTCCGTTGAGTGGGCGTGCTTCTCCACGACGCCATCTTTGAAAGTGTCAGCACGCCACTTTAAACTGCACTAGTAGGTCAACCGTTGGAAAATCCGAGCGTAACCTCGACATGGACACGAACGCGGTAAGGAAGGCGAGAATCGAAATTTTCTGTTTCGATTTCGGTGCCTAGTTCCGAAATTCGTCAACTGTTCCGAGCTGCGCGCAACGATTCAGCTCCTTACGGCGTTGGTATCGTGGGTATCGTGGGTATCGTGGGTATCGTGGGTATCGCGGAACGCGTGTTTCAGAAACGGATCGATATCGCGAAAAGGATCACGCCATGTAACTAACGGTCGCAACGATCGCGTGTTTCGCGTCGATAAGACCCTTTTAAAAATAAGCGAATCGATTTCGCGTTTGCGTGTCGCGTTTTTGCGATATCGTTGACACGAGCGACGCGTTTGCCGAGCAACGTTTCGTTCGAGCTTGGCAAACTCGTCCACCGATCTATCGCGTTTGTCGATTGCCTTTCGCTCGATCGCCGCAAAGTTGTGCAACGAATACGACGCAACTTTTGCAAAGCCATCCAACGATCGATCGCGGTACGATGTGGCGGCGCGGTGGCGTAGCGGCGTGACGGCGTGACGGCGTTTCGCGAGCCACGGCCAACTTTACGTCCTTCGACCACGGACTCGAGCTGATTTTACAATTACATTTTCTGACCTACATGCATACGTGTACACACACGCATACATGTATATACAGCGACCACGCGTGTCGAGTAATCCGTCCGTAACGACGACGGGATCGTAGAGGGGGTGGTTTTAACCCGCGGCTCTCGAGCTATCTAGGGTTTCGTTGGATCTCGATTACTCGCTCTCCCGTTTCTCGTCCACGCCGCGACGTACAGTCGACCAATCGTGTAATTGAAAAGCTGCATTTATAAAGGGAGCTAGCCACCGCGTGAATACCAAACATGCGTCGGAAGTTCATTCTTCGACGAAAGCGGCGATTAATTCGACGAAAGTGCACTTTCCTCTTCTTTTTTTCTCTTCTCTTCTCTTCTCTTCTCTTCTCTTCTCTTCTGTTATTCGCGTTCGACCGACTTTTTTCCCGCTTTTGTTCAACCTTGTATTTCGCTGACGCGGCAGCTCGATCCCCGCGTCTCGTTTTCGGTTTGCCAACTTCTCAACGCTTCGCAACGTGTCCCGACTCCTATTTCCAGTAAAAATCCGCGTCAACTACGGTTTCGAGCAGAAGAGGAAGCAACGCGTTTTATTTTACGCAGAACGCGATAACACGCTCGAGCGTGAATTATAGATAATGATCCGAAAAATGAAGGTAACGTCCGATAACGAACTAATGGTGCAAACAATAAAGGCTGTAAAGCGATAAGGTACGATCGGGCTAAAAATAGATTACCAACCCGAACAAACGAAACTCGAACGTTCTCGTACGGTACAAAATACAAAAGTACATACTATTAGCAAGCGCGTACAGTAGCCGCTTTTAACGCGCGTTTTATTAAACGAGCTTAAGGAAATGTTCATTCGTTCGGAGATAGAGGCGCGCGTTCGTTCGATCAAAAAATATTTGTAACATGCATTTTGATAAGATTGGCAAAAAAAGGAATATAACGAAAGCGAAAGAGGAAGCTAAGGCGAAAGGTTACGCGCCGCGCCGCACCGCGCCGAACCGTTCGGCGTTTCGACACCGACACACCAACCGAGTACCGACCGAGTAGTACTACGTCCATTCTCCGAACTCCGAACGATTCGTCGGCTAGGAAAGATATACGTCGCCATCTCTACGTGGTCCCTAGAAGGAACCACGATCGTTTCGTATGGCGCTGCCGCGTTGCGTTTTCAAATCTCTCATTTGGATCGTTCAGACAGGTGCCGATCGAAATGAATTTTGTCATCGAATCGATTGTACACACGTGGAAAGATATTTATTAGAAAGATATTTGTTCGCGAGCCGAACGTACGTTGCTGACCGTGCAAAATCGGGCAAAATGGCACAAGGACTGATTCAAATTCGATCGGAATTGGCTGCTTGCCTATTGACCAACTGCCACAGTCAGCCGCATTGCAGTGGCCTGCAACATTGCGCTGGAGGCTGGTATCTCCAATTCGGACTTTGAAAAAGTATTCGATGCGCTTTGATTTTCGCCCGCTGTTTCCTTGACCACGGTCAAATGATAAATAAACATTCGTCGGCATCCAGCGGACAAGCGGACAAGCGACCCTTTGTATCCTTGGTCCCGTGCCATTAGCGACGTATATTTAAGCCCGTCGACGAAACAAAGCTCCGCAAATATCCTGGGGGGACAAAAGGCTTGCGTCAAAGAACGAAAAGGGTGAAAACAAGAAGAAACGGAAAAAGAGGGTGAAAGAGCGAGAGTGGATGAAAGCGTTAGGCGGAGGAAGGAACGGCGCAGCGTCGCGACCAGACGCTACCAGACACGGTCAGACACGACCTGACGAGACAGTACGTTCGGCGATGCGTCTAACTCTTGGACATCGCGGCGAAACCCCTTTTCTTGCCCTTGCACTTGAAACCTATCAAGGTCGCGTTTTCAATTTTACTTACCCTTCGTTTCATTTTCACGGAAACACGCCCGCTAAATATCTTATTTTCCCTCGATGACGAGAGAAACGCGTTTCATCCTGTTCTATTGCAGATTTTTCCACTTTCGAGATGCCGCGCGATTTTGCATGCTTTGTCGATTCTTTGAAAGAAAAATGCGAGGAACAGTGGGAGCACATCGTCGAATTTATAAAGAAAGTTGCGCGGTAGAAGGGAAAACCAGATGTTTAGAAGAAATGAAAGATTTTGTTGCCAAGGTAGGAAAATCATTGTCCGTGACACGATGTTATTTCTGCCCTGATTTCTCTTGATCGACGCGGACGCCGCGAACGCCGCGAACGCCGCGAACGCCGCGCTAGCGTTCCTATCCTTTTTCTTCCATTTCTTTCGTTTCTGAACGCGCTCGTATGGAACGCGAACGAGTCCTCCACAACGGCACGATGGATTCGTTTATCGAAAAGCAACCAAGAAAAAAGTTCAAAGTTTCGCAGCGAAAAAACACAATGCATTAGAAGAGAAGAGAAGAGAAGGGAGAGAATTTAAGGTAGGAAGAAGCGAGCGAAAACACAAGGAGCAGGAGGAGAAGCAAAGGACGGAAGGGAAGGGTATGGTGGTGTTGGTGGGTTGTGGGCCGATTTCATTGATCAACCGTTCCTTGCGCGCGACCGCACGCCAGCTATCCATCGACAACGTCATTTGCGCGTGTCTAGGGGGTGGGTCCTTTCCTGGCTGAGTGCAACGACCCCCCTCCCGTTACTTTCCCCGTTGTTACTTTGTGCCAGCGTTTCTCAAACGCCCAAATCGCTGCCATGCCGTCTTCCATCGTTTCACCTCGAGTTTTAAATCTTTCTTTGCTTTTTTTCTTTTTTCCTTTCCTTATTTTCCCGTGTTTCTATGGTATTCGCACATTTTCCTTCGAGAATAACAGCTCGCTCGAAAATAAATTTCCACTCTATTCGATCGCTTATCGATTCTTCATTCTATAATTTAGCTATCGCTAAAGTCGGTATTCTTCAGGATAACTTACCTCGAATAAAAAAAGTAATTGAGATAGAAAAACGTACGTTGCTAATCTTGAGAAATTTGAGAAACCCTGGCAAAGGGACCGAAACTAAAAGGGCTAACGCTCGTAAAAAGCGCTACCCTCCGATCGGTAGACAAGGTTCGTACGTCTCCAGAGAAATTAGAAACTAGAGGCAACTTTGACTTTTCTTTTCTTTTTTCTATTCTAACCAGAATAAAAAATCTATCGAGAAACTTAGTCGCGTTCGTTTTCTTCGGAAATGTTTTACGGTCGATCAAGGTGCAACCAGTTACAACGATTAAGGAAAGAAAATAGCCGGATATCGGTTGGCGAGCATAAATACGACTGGAAACTCGGGAAAAAAGCGTCGACTCGATACTTTGCGAGAACTACGCATTCGTAGAAACAATCGTTCGATTAATGGTACAACGTTACACGGCTTCAGCCGTGATTTCGACGATTCAATGGATACCTCGCAGTTTAGGTGAAAACGCTATCGTATTATTATATGTTCTTATGTTTGCGCCCGCAGAGATCGAGTTCACCGTTCGCAATTTATACAGGGTGTCCCACTTAAGTGAGTACAGCAGGATATCTCGGAAGGAGTTGCAGTTATTAAAAATGTGTTCGTACAAAAGTTGCTTGGCAAAATGGGGTGCATCATGTGGTAATAATTATTTTCTTCTGGGTGGGGTAGTAGAGGAGATCTGAAGGTCAATGTAATTTTTTTTAATGGGATGCTATAGTTTTCTCTTCAGAATGTAACAGCGGGCACCGAGACAAATTCAATGATGTGCTACATGTTGGTATTTTGAGTTGGATAAAGGTGAATTGTTTGCTTATGTTTGCGTACTGTATTCAGCTGGCGGCCGACAACTAGGAGCCGCTGCTGGGCCGCGTTGAATACGTCAGTATGAAATTACTGCGATAAGACCCAACACATTCATACACGACCGCGGAAGCGGTCGTTCAACGAACGCGCCCTGCCCAATTATTTGCAAGAACGAAAACGCAAACGGACCGACAAATTCTTACGCAATAGCTGTATCGTGCAGCCTTCGGCAAGAGAGTGGCAAAGAAAGACAAAGATAGAGCGATAGGGGGGAGTCTGTACGTGTGAGTGTACGAGAAAAAGAGAGGGAGGGAGAGAGAGAGAGAGAGCTCGGCTAAAGAAGCCCGACGAATAATGGAAGAACGAGCGTTACATAAATTCAAGGATAACGTGCACAGCATTGGCTGTCCTATTCGTTACGATACGATATTTCATTGAAATCGTTGTATACGTCGCGTAATCGTGCTTGTCTGGACACGGCGCGATAGACGGTGTTGCGTCTAATTATTATAAACGGTTTTTATCCAGCACGCGGGCGATTCAAAGATCGCGCTGCACCAAAAGGATAAAAGGATAAAATCGTACGGAACGATTAACGCGTCGTTCGTCTCGGTCGTCGACCGATCAACGGGCGAACAACGTCCGTTGCGTAACGAGGCAAAAAATAACACGGTTCCCGAGATAGAATGTTCGCCTGTTAAGAATTCGAATGATCGTATCGAAATTCAAATCGTATCGTAGCGATGAACCGTGTTGACGTTTAACAACGTTACGGCTGATTCGAGTTTCGTCACTATCGTTCCGTTCCGTTCCGTTCCGTTCTGTTCCGTTTCGTTTCGTTTCGTTTCGTTTCGAGAGGTTTCGCTTCGACTTCGACTGCGCTGTGGGAATGTCTTGCCTTTACGGTTATCGCCGTACCAGTTCCCTCGCTGATAACAACCACGACATTGCGATATCCGTACGCCGCCCCGCCCTGCTTTTTGACCAGGTTACAAGCTCTTACGAAGCCTCTTCGGCTAGTCCAGCGTTCACGGATACTCGAATAGAGGAGCAAAAAGTTCTATTTCATCGAATCGAAGCGATTGATCGTCGCCGCGTGCATCGCTATAGCTATTTTGACAGTCAACTGGTTCGGCCGATTTGGGTTCGCTTATATTTATTGATGTTGTACGCGCTTACGTGTCACCGATCAAAAGCCCGTGTGAATTGCTTTGCGTTACCCGACGAGCAACGAAAAGGCTAAATAAAGAAAAAATCGCGTTATTTCGCGATTCGGGACAAAGCAGCGGATTCAATGAGAAGATTTGGAGGTGTTGAAACAAGCTGAATCGTAGAAACGAGCGGGATAGCAAAAAATGCAAATAGAAGCAGCTTTTCGCGATGTGGGATCGCTGAATCTTGCAGTCGAACGGAGTCAGGAATAGGGCGAACGGTAAGGCGGATGTGCAACGACAAGGCTGCCAGCGTAATGGCCGGGAAGGCAAAGGATGAGCATCGAGTATCGAGCGCAGCATACGCCGACGTCTAAATTTAGAAGCGCTCGCTCGCGTTGCTTACTTCCGCTTATTTTAGCTAAGGGGGCAATCGTTTTGGTCGAGGAACGTTCCAAGAGATTCCTTCCTCTTTCCTCGCGTTTCCTTTTTTAGCTTCGATTCTTTAGCCCAATCTCCGAACGATAAGCATTGTTGCAGATGTTTTTTCGAATAATCGTCGTTAGCCAAGTATGCAATCGAGCTATTTCGACAAAAGTGTCGCGACCAGTTGAAGTCGATGGACGAAAAGGGAATGCATACGCAGTTGCAATCGCGACACGTTTCGAAATTTCTACGATTTCGATTGCTGCTACGTGAAATTCCATATCGTGTTGGCGCGGTTACTCGATTTCGTTCTACTCGTGCGTGCGAGCGCGCTGATTCCATCGACGATGCTTCGCGTGCAAATTCTTCGCTCCTCTTTTGCCGCGTGTTTAAACTTGTCATTAACGAAGAATCGCTCTGTCGACGGTCGATCGTCGACAGTTACTACGTTGCCGAGACGATTACGAAATGCAATTGCTTATACGCGTTTGTACTTTTGTACAAACGTTGCGGTGTTTTAGAGACGCACCTATAGCATCAGCGTACCTTCATGATTCATCGTAAAATTTATAGCAACACGTTCTACCAACTCAACGATCTTTGGAATACGAGCCAGACTTTTCACTTGGCCAATGATTTCGTTCACCAAACGAAACTTATCTGCAGACGAGCAGATTCGAATACGAGAACTTGTGTAAATACATGAGTTTCATTTATTAAGCCCGTGAATTTTGACGGACGAAAGACTGACGATTAAGCAGGTAGAAAAGAGTGGCGGAGGAAAAGAGTAGGAGATGAATAGAGGCGGGCTGGGAAGAGGGGGCAGGGAAGAGGGGGCAGGTTGTGTCGCCGATGCACGTTTACTTGGACGTTCGATGGTTACGTAACGGGTGTGTGTGACAAAACGACGATGCAATGCGACGCGGCGTGGCATAGTACGAGTATCGTATCGGTACGCGTTTCGAGTCGTGCGAGTATGTCGCAACGAGCGCGCGCTTGATAATAATTGTATCGCGTAACCTTGAATATCGATTAAGCGATCCTTCGTATCGATACACCTCTTGGCAGCGGCAAGTTGCGACGCCGTGTGCAGCGACCACCCTGTAGCGTAACTCGGTTCGCTCGGATAACGCGCAAAAATGTTTACGCGGACGGCAACGTTACGACGATAAAAATGTCAGCGAATGTTGCGCACGATCGATCGTAGCCAAGCCGATTAACTCCTCCGTTGTCTTTTTGCCTGGAAAAATCAAATTTCCAAATTCGCCGAATAGGCATGATTCGTAAATGCAGAGACGCGAAACGCGTGTATCACGTTACATAATTATTCACGGCAGGGCGTCAACACCGACGATGGTGAACGTTATTTTCGCGGTGCTACGACACTGCGTTAGCTCTGTTACAAGCGAGCTCGATGCGAGTACGCGCGTATCCGAGCGCTTGCCTATGTATATACCAACAACCGATTCGACGACACGTTGTTCTCATTTGAGAATGGTCTGGTCGATCGCTTCGAATGTATCGGTTAGGGTTAGCAACGAAAGGAAACTCGGGAGACGTTTTTATGCGATTCGAAGTTGAATTTGAGCGTGGCGGGGCTGCGCGGCGCGGCATCGAAATGGCGTTCGCGTATTACGCGATGTCACGTGTACGCAGAAACGCGCACATAAGCGACAGGCTCGCGAGCAGACAACCTTGAGCGTATTATCGAGTTCCTGCGCGTCGTCATTATTGCACAGAGCTGAACGAAATGTTAGAGAACATTT